>JADLZN010010195.1:0-348341 GCA_018155175.1 Sinocyclocheilus anophthalmus | reverse complement strand
GATATTAATCTGCACACTGCAACAAAGAGCCTCTCTGTCTCTGGCTGATGTAGCCACTGCTTGTTTTACACAGCTGATTTACATTGGGTCGGTAAGCCGGGCTGATTTGGCTTCTGTCACTGAAAGACCACTGAAAGATAACAAGCTGTCAGAGTTTTACACCCATATTGTGATTGTGTGGCTTTACAAGAAGGTTGTTATGGGCATGAGCTAGGCGTGTTTTTCATCTGCGACTTTGTTGACATGTAGATGATATTTTCTTTATTAAAAAAAAAAACTATAAAAATCGTATGCATGAGGGCGTGCAATTTTTTAGGTTAATTAAAATATCTATTCTAAAAAATTTCAAATACACGTTTAGCCTGTGTGACTGGCACTTATTACGACAGGTTGTTATTTTTCATGAACTGATGTGCCTCACGGATATTTTATTAAACTGTGTCATTTGAAGTACTTCATAGACATATATTTTCTGTTTTCATTTTAATTTCTTTTAAGGTTTTAGTAATTTTGTTGTGTGTTTTGGCTTTTTTTGAAGTATGAATTTATCTATATCTATCTGTCTATCTGTCTGTCTGTAATCTATCTGTCTGTCTGTCTATCTATCTATCTATCTATCTATCTATCTATCTAGCTATCTATATATCTATTCTCTATCGATCTGTTCTATCTATTGTCTGTTGTCTGGAAAGACAGTTTGTCTGTCTGTCTGTCTATCTATATATGTGTCTGTCTGTCTGTCATCTATCTATCTATCTATCTATCTATCTATCATCTATCATCTATCGATCTGTCTGTCGTCTGTCGTCTGTCTGTCTGGCTGTCTGTATATCTACACACACCACACACACACACACCAACAAACACACACACCACCCACACACACACACACACAAACACATATCCATATCGTTTTATTAAATTTGTATTTTGAATTTTAGTACTTAAAGTTAAAACTAAATAAAGAGAAAGAAATGTTTCCTTTGCAAATAGCTGATATAAAATACTTTTTCTATTTATTTGTTTGTTTGTTTTGGTATAGATTTTTTTAGTTGTACTTAGTACTATCTATCTATCTATCTATCTATCTATATATCTATCTATATATATATCTATCTATCTATCATATATCTATCTGTCTGTCGGGTCTGTCTGTCTGTCTGTAGTCTGTTCGGTTCGTTGTCGTCTGTCTGTCTACACACACCACACCCACAACATATTATCCATATAGATTTTTATACATTTTGAGATTTATAATTTTAGTCTTAAAATTAACTACATGAAAATGAGGAAATGTGCCTTTGCAAATAGATGAAAATAAAATATTTATTTATATATTGGTTTATGTATTTGTTTGTTTGTTTGTTTTGGTATAGATTTTTTTTGGTTGTACTTTAGTTAATGATAATAACCCTGCTTTTATAATGAAATAAAATGTAACTTCCATAATATTCACCATTATTTCCTTATAGTGATGGCAGTTAACTGGCCAACTGTCACTGTGGCGAGAGCAGCCATTGATCTTTACCATCGGAGACAGTGTTCATAAATACACCCCAGCAGTCTCTCAGTGCTCCAGTCTGTGACAACAAAAATACACATTTGAAGTCATTTTGAAATTTGGGGCTCCTACCAAAATAGCAGTGGGAGTTCAAAATCACAGGACGGAGCATAAACATTTTAGAGACTGACCCCTGACCCTTCGGTGTTGCTGTAATGCCTGGTGTGGGTGGGGGCCCTGGAGCCACAGTGAGGGCCGTTTGTGTCTCCATGGGCAGGATCAGAGTTCCCAGACCAGCATCCCTGCAACATGAGATCCCTTGATAAAGACTCATACCTGCATTTACGACACAGTAAAACTACACTCTTGTTGTTCTGTCACTTTACAACACTATAATTACACTTGAACAACACATGGTTTTCATTTGTTTCTCCAGTGACGAAAAAAAGCAGACACCAGGCTTTATCACTGAAGATAAGTATATGTGCATAGTTATGTGCAATGTACCATATCATTAAAAATAAAAATACATAAATAAAAAACAAACAAACCTACTGGAAAAAACATATTGATAAAACTGGAATTTAAGTTTCCGGTAAATAGTGGTATAGTGCAAAGAAGGTTCAAATACATGTATATGAATATATTTTATTATTGATTTATTTTAAATTTCTAAATCTCCCTCTTCAAAAAAAAAACAGCATGTTATATACTTCGTGAGCGCAAGTATACAATTCCTAACTCAAAAAAACATTATAGATACACTGAAGTTTTTTTTATTATTGTTATTATTATTGCATCAAACTGTATTTTTGACCAAATAAATAAAGTCTTGGTTAGACTTCTTTAAACAATAAAATACAATCTTACAAACCCCATACTTTTGTAAGTTTTGAAATCACAACAGTAATAGTGTGTATTTTATTAGTATTATTTGTTTTTATTATTATTATTATTATATATTTTTTTAACTTTATTTTTTTAAGAAACTAAGATTAAAGTTTACAAATACCACATTATTGTTTGCAATTCAGCTTTAACAGCAATGACCTCAATGCATTATCTGCACACAACAATCCTATTGGTCTTGTTTCTTTTATTTATTTGCATACTGAATTGTGATTGGTCTTTTCTCTTTTTTGCATCTTTCTTTGCATATACACTGCAAAGAAGGCGATTCTATGTCTTTAATACGTCATGCCAAACAGAAGCAAATACAAATGTCCTAAAAATAGCACCAAAATATGACCAGGAAGTAACCTTGACAGGTTGCTTGTCAGGACAATTTACAAACTCTCAAGACAAGGTATATATATATATATATAATAATAAAAAATGCTTCACTTAGCAGACAATGGCATATCTGCTTGGGTTACTTCTTGATCTTTCATTTCCTGCTTCAGCTCCTGATAAGGAACACATAAGCTACCTTAACATGTTTACAAAGTTTTGTCTGAGCCTAATTAAGCCACATCTAGTCGAATAGGGTGGGCGACTGCCAAAAGCACTTCAGTTCACCAGAGCAGACCCTCAGCTCTCTCCACAACGGCCTGGCTAACAAGCCCCAGAAAGACAATGTAAACACTCCCCTCCAGTGCTCTCCAGAATCAAATGGTTTGAACTATTTGAGCAATCCTCTCTTAACGGTTTCATACAGCAGACAACTATGCCTTAACAGTGTGTTTAGGAACAGCTGTCCTCAAACAGAGCCGGGGGAAAATCCACGCCGGCAGATGTCATGCTGCTATAAAGCATGCTACACAACGAGGATGTAACCACATATTCAAGACTAAATGGGACGGGTAGTTCAAATCAAAGAATCAACCGAATATTACACTGAAAATAAAAATGGTGTAGGATTTACTTTGAAAAAAAAAAATCACTCCGAAATTGCTAGTAAATTTCACAAATAAAAACAAAGGTATGGCAAATAACTGAATTAAATGCAAAATTTTGAAGTAGAAAGGCTGAAATAGTATTTTCTTGTAAAACACTCTAATAATCTGTTATTTAAAACTTCAAAAAAAAAAAAAAATTTTACAATGTGGAGGAAAAGGGCTGTTTTTTAGTGTGAGAGTGGCGGCCTCTTTTTTTTTTTTTTTTTTTTTTTTTTTTTTGTGACCCATGAGTGGGAGTTAATAGAGGAGCAGAGGGGAAGATTCATTAACAGCGCTCCATTAAATTTTTGGGGAGGATTGAGCCTGAAGGACTGGTGTCGCAAAAAAGAGGAGAGGGGCACTTTTGGATGCTCTTGACTAAAACTTAACCATGCCTATTTGGCCTCTACAAAGGTCATTTTAGGGAAAGCTGGACTCTGAGTCCACGACTTCAGATTAGGTGGAGTGGTAGGATTAGTCCTTAATGATTCAGACTTTGAAGACAAAGAGAGCCTCAGCAAAGAAGCTTAGATATGGAAGAATTAACAGAGCTCCACCAGCTCCCTCCTCTCTCCCTCTCATCCTTTCTCTTCTCCTGACGCTCTGTTTGCTCTGCAGTACAGGTAGAGGTCATAGAGGGCACAGGGTGACTGCACAAAGCAGTGGTCTGTTTCAAAGCAGCTGTGAGCGCGTCCACTAAATGCTACACACCAAAGCTCCAGAAGCATTTACAGATGGGCCTTCACTAATAAATGCAAGTAGCCGAACTCCACTGCATGTCTCAAATGTTGTACTGTGAAAGATACAGTGGCCCCAAAAGGCATTTGGACTTCATAAAAAAAAGACATTTGTTGGTTTTAAATAATAAGATAATATATGCTGATCAAATTAGGACAAGAGTATTGTGAAACTTTGTAGTTGTCAAATGTTAGTGGATCAGGATGATAGTTAATGATGGACACCTGTGGATTTTAGGAGAACTGACTTCATACATTCACGAAAAAAACAGCATCTGATCAAAAGGGAAGTCGTGGCCTAATGGTTAGAGTCGGACTCGTAACCCAAGGGTTGCAGGTTCGAGTCTCGTACCGGCAGGAATTATAGGTGGGGGGAGTGAATAACCAGCACTCTCTCCACCCTCAATACCACGACTGAGGTGCCCTTGAGCAAGGCACTGAACCCCCAACCCCCCCCCCCCCCCGCACCCGGGCGCTGCAGCAAAAAATGGATGCTCACTGCTCCGGGTGTGTGTTCACTGCTGTGTGTGTGTGCAATTGGATGGGTTAAATGCAGAGAACAAATTCTGAGTATGGGTTACCATACTTGGCCACATGTCACTTCACTTTATTATTATTAAAAGTCATTGCAAAAAAGAAAAAGCTCAGAAATGTCAGTTCTGTTATTATTCTAAAGCAAAATTTACTTGCAGAAAATTTTGCAGATTTGCAGAGAATTGTGAAGTTCTACAAAATATTTTATAAACTAAATCATATTTTGCCTATTTGATGATGCTTTCTTGTCTTGTAATTTTCATGTCTTGTTATGAAAAAATAAAAATAAAAAAATTAATTGAATCTTGCTATTTGTTAGTAAAAATGTTTAACAAACCTTAAAAACAAACAAAAAAAACTAACAGAGAAGCAAAATTGCATGCAATTGTAAAAATTGTTTTCATAGATTTAACATGAAAAAATGTTATGTGTATTTTGTCTCCATACGTTTAGATATTTATTCTGTTGGAAAACAAGACAAAGATAGTCATTAAGAATACGATTTTATGCAGCGTTTGGCACTTTCAGCTCATTTAACAAATTGTGTCATGATTCAATCTGTTCCGCAAAATTGAGCAGATTTTCTTCCTAAAATGCCAAAAAAAAACATCGAATGAGTCATTGTGATAGTGATTTTTCCCAAGGAAGGTGTAAGCGTACCTTCTGATAGTGTGCCTCATCATTTACCACTTTATTTCATTTCATCTGACTATAGCCAAGATTAGTTATTGATTACTGGGCTTTTAAATTATTCTAAAGCAAAAGCCAAACAGCACAGTCATTATGGATCCACTATTGACACGGCCAGTATTTCATTCCATTTTCTTGGCCATGAAGCCATCAAGTAGAAATGATCAAACAATAAGATGGAGGATTGTTTTATGACTTCTGCACACTGTCATTAGCTTTTGCATTCAGGAAAGTAAATAATAAATGCAGTAAACATTACCCATCTCAAGCTATTATGTCGGCTGTGTTGGTCACATCGATATCCTAGTGGAATTTTAAAATGGGTTTGCTTTCTTTTGTCAAGGTAACCAATCATATTGTTGTTTTCAATGGTGTTTTTGCAGAAGTCATCTTCCCAACTCCAAACCAAAAACTACATGGTGAGCTTCAATAACATTTGGAGCCAAAAAACGGCATGCGCACTTATCAGATTGGTTTTGCATGCTTAATAGGGCAAAAGGCAGCAGGGTTGGGTCAACACTGGGGGTTTAGTACCCAAAGTGGCAGAGAGCCTCGGGTGAGTTTATCAAAGTGTAAAATGCTTAAACCAGCAGGGCAACACAATCCTTGGTGCTTAGCGTGTAAATCACCATACATTCTTATTTACATGGCTTCAGCTAAGCCCTTGTTATGAGTAAATACATCCGCTGGCAGTGATTGTATCAGAGTCCATGGGAGAATTAGACAGCTAAAGAAAGTGGAAAGTGACTGTGTGTGTGAGTGTGTGTTTGTGTGTATTAATAACAAAACCTCGTAGAAGAAGCAAAGCAAAGCTCTGGGGAACTAAAGCACTTGAATACAATGCCTCTAAAGGATTTGTCTAAACAGATAGAAGTCTGTTCTTTTTTGTTAAAAAGCACAAAGTTAAGTTTTAAGTTATTTTCCTAACCCCGATAACAGGATTCTAGTATGTCCAAAGAAAACTGTTAACGGCTATAGTATGCCCAACAGTGCTCACTTAATTTACTTTTTAATTAAATAAACAGTTATCCAAACACGATACTGTATAAACCCTTTACCAAACACCATGCAAAACCACAAAGCTGCAGGTTTTCATCTCACACCGAGTTAGTTGTTATGTTTTCAGTTGCATCTATCTCACATGTGAATGAGACTTGGGGGAAATAAGAAGAAAAAAAAGAGAGAAAATGTTCTTACTTCTTTAAACCTCAAAAGTGTTGGCAAACCGAAGAGAGGAAAAATTGGCCATAATTCCATCTCACGCTGAAGACTTTGCATTTTTACTTAGTGGGCTCAGTTGGCTGAGGTCCTCTCGCCCGTAAATTGGATATTAGAGGGCGATATAAAAGAGGCTATGTGTGCTCTCCTAGCAGGGAATTATTGCATCCAATATCCCATCCGCCTGTGCAGATCCTCATCTAATAAAGGTGCAACTATATTGGTCTTCAACTTTATGAAGCTCCATAGTAACACGCATACAATGGGATTTGCCCGGGTCTCTCAAGCAGGGTTTAGGACAATGCAGATATCATTGCATTCCCCTGCTCTTTAAAGCCCTCCGCTCCAATTTAAATACAAGCATCCAAACAGTGCAGTGGTATTCTGTGCTTCCGGCTCTATGAAGAGCTCAACTGTTTTAGAGCGGCGTCCTCAATCTTCATCTTTTGCATTGGAAGGGCTTGAGTGGCCCCCTCTGTCCTAGACCCTGACCCAGCCCCCACCCCCCGTAATTCTAAAAAGGGGCAACAGCATCAGAGAGTGTGAAATTAAATACATTACAGCATTAGGGATTAAAGTGTTTTATGGGCAATTGCTCATCCACATCAGACTTTAGCTTTTTAAACCCTAACATTTGATCTGGGGTTAGGAACCAATGGCTGAGAAAGGAGCTGAACTGTTTGTAGGACCCACAAAAAGAGGGAGAGTGAGAGAGAGAGAGAAAGAGAGCGAGCGAGCAATAGAGAGTGTGTGAATCTGTGTAAAAGAGAAGCCATGCGCACTCCTGGGAAGAGAGTATTTACGGCTGATCCTGTTGCTGGTGGAAAAAAGCAAACTGACAAAATCTCCTGCAGGAGGCCGGCCTCGGTTAAGCTGCGCTGCTTTTCATAAGTGTGTGTAACTGAGGGGTTTCCTTTCCACTTCTGAAGAGTAGACGGAAAAGCCGCTCTTCAAAGAAATTAGGTTTTAAACATAAAACTTTTAAAGTATATGTAATAATACAAACATTAATTAATTTAGCATTGAATAAATAAATGCATTTAATAAATAAATAAATCCCAATGTTTAAAGTACAGGTGCATCTCAATAAATTAGAATGTTGTGGAAAAGTTCATTTATTTCAGTAATGAAACTCATGTATTAAATAAATTCAAATGCACACAGACTGAAGTAGTTTAAGTCTTTGGTATTTTAATTGTGATGATTTTGGCTCAAATTTAAAAAAAACCCACCAATTCACTATCTAAAAATTAGAATACTTAATAAGACCAATAAAAAAATTTTTTTTTGTGAATTGTTGGCCTTCTGGAAAATATGTTCATTTACTGTACATGTACTCAATACTTGGTAGGGGCTCCTTTTGCTTTAATTACTGCCTCAGTTCGGCGTGGCATGGAGGTGAACAGTTTGTGGCACTGCTGAGGTGGTATGGAAGCCCAGGGTTCTTTGACAGCGGCCTTCAGCTCATCTGCATTTTTGGTCTCTTGTTTCTCATTTTCCTCTTGACATAGATACTCTATGGTGTTCAGGTCTGGTGAGTATGCTGGCCAGTCAAGCACACCAACACAACTTCATTTAACCAACTTTTGGTGCTTTTAGCAGTGTGGGCAGGTGCCAAATCCCACTGGAAAATGAAATCAGCATCTCCACAAAGCTTGTCAGCAGAAGGAAGCATGAAGTGCTCCAAAATTCTTTGTAAAACGGGGAGTGGGTTTTCAAAAAAAAACAATGGGCCCCACCCAGCAGACACATTGCACCCCAAATCATCACAGACTGTGGAAAATTAACACTGGACTTCAAGCAACTTGGGCTATGAGCTTCTCCACACTTCCTCCAGACTCTAGGACCTTAGTTTCCAAATGAAATACAAAACTTGCATTCATCTTAAAGAGGACTTTGGACCTCTGGGCAACAGTCCAGTTCTTCTTCTTCTTCAGCAGTCTTCCCCATGATTGTGTAACCAAGTGAACCAAACTGAGAGACCATTTTAAAGCCTCAGGAAACCTTTGCAGGTGTTTTGAGTTGATAGCTGATTGGCATGTCACCATATTCTAATTTGTTGAGATAGTGAATTGGTGGGTGTTTTGTTAAATGTGAGCCAAAATCATAACAATTAAAAGAAACAAAGACTTAAACTACTTCAGTATGTGCATTGAATTATTTAATACAAGAGTTTCACAATTTGAGTTGAGTTACTGAAATAAATGAAATTTTCCACGACATTCTAATTTATTGAGATGCCACCTGTAAAGTATTTAGACATCATAGTTTCAGGTGGAGTTTATCTAAAAATCTATATTTTGTATTGTCGTTCCAAAACTGTATGACTCCCTGCCCTGCTCTATTTCATACAAGAGATGAAAATTAGCAAACACACTATAAAAGTCTGTACAATTTAATTTATGACATCTGCGCTGTACTTCAAGTCTTCTGAAGCCGTTTGTGTGAGGAACAAACTGAATTTTATCTCAAATCTCATTTATGTTTGTATGCAATCAAACATGATGCTACAATTACAATCAGCTGTCACTAGTAGGCAAGCAGTATCATATAGTCATCAGTGGCGGTTCGTCGGGGGAGGCAGGGGAGGCACAGCTTCCCCATAATTTTGAGGTGAAAATGGGAGGAGGACGATTTAATGTTAATAAAATTCACAACTCATTTCAGTTCATGTCTCAGAATGTGTATTTTTTGTTTGTAATTTCACAGTTGTAATACCATAACGTGAAAGTGGCGCTTTTCTATCGCGAATGTGCCGAATATGCTGATGTAACTACAACTGCTAATGATAGAGAAGGGGAGGGGGAGGCCGGGGGAGAGCTGAGCTCTCGTGCCTCCGTTGGTAAAAAAAATTAGCCAATCACCATTGAGTGTTCACTTTCAGCGCTGAGGAGTGTTGAGAAAAGAACCCTCGCAAGGGAGGTTAGCCTCCTTCTGATATCAACCAATCATCAAAGAGACGTAAATTACGTGATATTAGTTTGAACGTCTGCCGCTGCGCTGATAATGTACCAAGTACTTATGATGAGTAGCGATATTGAATGTTTGAATGCCAACAGATTTACCAAGCTGTCATTCAAACAGTATATATACAAATTTAGGGAAAACAGCCTAAACTGTATATAGGCTACAGCAGTCGACTTAATTAAATGGCGCAACAGGCAGCTCTCTTTTAACACAGACTTTTAAGAAGGGATGGATGTTTGCTTCAAGTGATAGGCCAGGTAAGTGAAATTATATTATCTTGCTGTGTGTATGTCGTTTTCTTTACGTTTTCTGACTAAAAGCAACCAAAAAGCCATTTTAAAGTGGTTAAGCAAATTATAATAATAATAATCGGCAGGGATCCCAGACCAATACAATTAGTGTGCCTCCTCTATTTTAAAACCCACGAGCCGCCACTGATAGTCATATTGATTTATATAATCACAAGTCCAAATTCTGCAGCCCTGGAGCTTAAAAAAGATAAATAAAATCACATTTTAAATTGAAATCTTGGTTACGTATTTCGAATGAGCCTGGGTTGCTCAATTTTGATCAGAAAAATTGTTGATAGATTTTTTTCCCCCTAAATCATGCAGCCAGAGTTTGAAATAAATGATGCCAAAAGCCATTGCTTTGCTCTAGTCATATACTTTAATCATCACTGTACTACTAAGTTTGGAAAAAAAACCGTAATATTATCATCTACCCCCCCCCCCCCATTTTTAAATCAAGTGTTGGAAGGTTTTGGAAATGTTCAGATGTAACAGATTACGGTTACATTTATTTTGTAATTAAATTACGTAGCGCTGTTACATGTAACTAGTTACTCCCCAACACTGTTAAAATCAAAATGCTCTCCTTGTGTCAAGTGACACAAATAGCTATAACACGTTTCCTCCCAAGTTCAGCAGTCTCAATGGCTACTTCCTGTTTCCTTGGAGAATGGCCCAAGATGGGAATAGCTATCAATATCCAACAAACCTGTTCCTCTCTTAAACTACCCTAGTCAGATTACCAGCTATCATTAATCATTCCCAGGAAGAAGGGCATTTGTCCTTGTCTGACTACGTCATGTTCCGAGAAGAAACTGAAACTTCATTTGGCTCAAAATTTCTATTCATCAATTGGGTTTCTTGAACAAATTGTGAGCTGAAATGAACTGTTAGATGTTCTCTAATGTGCTGAATGGGGCTGAGAAGAAACCAGAGGAGAGAAATGGCAGCTGTCTTTGAAATTGCCATTCAGGCTTCTAATGAAGCTCTTGGGACTCAACTCCAAACTTCATTAATTGGTTAGGACTCTCTTCAAAAGGTTCAAATCAAAGCCTCATATGAAGGGTCACATTGTTTACTTTGATCATCAATATCAATTTACACATCACATACAGAAGTATCTGTTTCCAGCTCAAGCTAAAATGCATGAGATCCAAGGTAATGCCATTGTCAGACCTTCAGTGTAGACGACACACAGTATTCTGTTCAGTTTTCACTGTCAGTATTTCATATGAGATGGTAAAACGTTTTAAAATAGCTAAATGTCACATGCGAGATATCATGACCCTTGAGGGCTACATTAGAAGCATTTGATTCCACGGATTACAATGCTTATTCAGTGCACATGGAGGGAAAATATGAGATGGATCTTTAATCTTCACTCTATGGTCTCCTGCCGTTTGCTGCTGCCTCTGAATGCAGGATTTGATTTCACCTCCTCCAGAGCAGAGGGCGGTCCCCGTCACTGAAAGACCAGGAGCCAGGGCACACGGGGGCCACCCACTCAAGTAGAAAGGCACTGGGAAATTGTGTAGCGGGAAAGGCTTAGATACCTTTCCCTCAGGAGTAATACAGGCCCATGGAAAGGCCTTGGCTGAGATCTGCTTGGATCTGAGCCCAGGCTTGTGGTCCAGAGTAAAGGATGAATGATCCACCAAGGGTCCATGTCGTGTGAACTTAAACCATTCCGCTTTCTCCGCTTTCTCTTGCCTGCCGTCTGCCGATGACACACTGTTTTGGGAATTGGATTCTTCACATGCATTTTAGTCAGCAGAACATGCTCAAGGAATCTTCTAGGTTTGGTACAAGTAAAGAATGTGTAGCATAATGTTGATTAGGACTCGTCCCACATGTTCCTATTAAAAAAAAGCTAAATAAACAATGCTATAGTAAATTATTTGTAATGGCAGTGAATGGGGCCAATTTTTGGCGGATTTAAAAACAGAATGTGAAGCTTGTTATTCAACCCAGGCTTCTTATGGCGACATTTCTGCAACACCTATGTTTCGTACCTTAGTGCACATTTCGTGGCAGTTTCACAGTGAAATGTCCAGTGAGTGGCACTAAAACATGTGTTCAATATGTGAACGGTGGCCACATTTTTACTGCGTTGCTTCAGGTACGCATTGCGATGGTTCAGAATTCAAATGTCTGGGGATTTTTGCTAAAAGGTACTGTGTAAGAAAACCCCTACATATGAAGCTGCATATGTGATGCTAACATTCAAAAGCATCAGTTTTCAAATCTCGCAGCATGTTAAAATCGTTTTGAAGTGATAACCTAACAATAGGCTTTCTTAATCGAAACTCTGGCCCTGTAAATCATACATTGTGTGAAAAGGACTAAAAGTTGTCCTGGTTTTACTGCCTCTAGTATTCATTTCAACTAGAAACTGTGGCGATTCGTACATATAGGTATGTTTTTTGAGTTTTGTTTGTTGTGGCTATACTATTAAACAGTGAGTATTTTTGTGGTAGTCAACGTTATGTCATCTTCAACTTGAAGATGTACTGAATTTAACAATATTCCTGTAACCCATGTGCAGCACTGTGTTAAGCGCAATAAAAACAGTCTAGAAGTATCAAGTGGGTGCACTGCCCCAGGGACTTATGGGAGAAAGTGCAAACAGGGTGAGTCCCCAAGGATTAACTCGATTACTAGACCGAACAGGATTACGGCAAGCCAACTCCAACACGTTTAGCTGCTTTCACTTGATGGGAGCATAAACAGTATGCACCTACGTTGCCAAGCACACCTACAGATTTAAACCCATAAGCAGGTTTCTACAGGTGACAAGTCAATTATTCTCCAATGTAAACATGATTGGGGTGCTGACATCTATCCACAACTGAACATGTCAGCAATGGCAACACAAACAGCCCAATACACAAACCAAAGTAAGAAAGAACAGATAAATGAAATATCAACAAACAAGGACCGGGTCCTGGCACTGACTGCAGGAGAAATCCAAATGAGACTGTATAATGTGGGCCTTCATGGGCTCCATCCATGGCATTCCCCTTCACATTCCCATTCTCCCTGTTAGAATTGAAGGATTATGGGAAGGAAGTGCTTTGATTAAACACAATGGGCATCTATCCTCTGTTGATTTGAGGGATTCGGGAGGCAAATCCCTTACAAGACCCGATACAGAGACTGAGAGCGCTGGAGGAGGAGGAGGGGTGCGAGAGGATGAGGAGGAGGAGGATGAAGGGGCTTGAGGTGGGTTAAGATGCTCCTCTGAAATGCACTAGCTCCTCCAGCTCCCAGTAAACACTCAAATAGAGGCTTCAAATCTTTATTTCTCCCACTCCGGCGGTTTAAGCCCAGGTGCCAAGTGGGTAAGTTCTGCAATATCCCATAAAATCTTGTATTGCTTATCGCAGATTTGATCATTATCGAGTGGCCATGTGGATATGATTTCATGTACAAACCCGATCAGTGAGTTTATGAGCTTGTGATTGTTTCGACCTTGTGGTTTCGTGCGAGTACCAAATAATCAAATAACACACCAACAGGGAATGCAGCGTGGCGAGAGCAGCCTGACATCAAAAAGGTGTTGCTCATAAACAGGGTATGTAAGACATAATGACAGTGTATACAAAGGACAGCACCATGCAAACAAAAGCCTTGTCATTTGTTGTCGCTTGACATAAATAAACACATCAGGAATCAAGAACACAATACATTTGTTTATTTCAATTGATTTTCACATTAACTTTAAGGGTCAATAACGTGACTCTCATTTTATCTTATCTATTATTTACTTCGAAGTAATTAAAAATGAAGTTTGTACATACGGCAACATGAATATACATATGATGAGCATGCATTTCATTTCTAAATTAAAATTTAAATATGTAACGTAAATATATTAGGGTTATACAACTGTCCTGATATTATAATAAAGAAAAAACTAATTGAAAGAATTAAATTAAAATTAATAAAACATTGTCAAGGAGGTCTTCATAATCTTTGTTTTTTCATTCGAGTCTTTAACAAAATTGCTCACATGATTATTGCAATTTGAAAAAAAAAAATTATTATACTTAAAATAAGGCATTAGTGAAACTAATTAGTTAACAGTGAAATCAGTAATACTAATTCAAAGAATAAAAATAATACAAATAAAAATGTATAAATTAAAATAATTTTTGATTATGATTAACATTATTAAGAGTGTAAATCACCTTTAATTGATGGTCCACTACATGATATCCTGTAAGTCATAAATGTACTTTTTTCTTTAAAAAATGTACTTATGTATGGCGTCCTTCATTCATCACATGGAATGAATACATGGAACCAACATCAATTCAAAGAGTACAAGATTTTAAACTAGATTTCCCATTTTCTTTATTTTGGACATTTTGATGTCATGACCATACTCAGTTGCTCTCTTAAAGTTATTATTAAAATTATTATATAAAAAAAAAAAGGATGTATCACCCCAACCCAGTCAAACTCTCTAAAATCCTCTCTCTCATTTTCAGGAGAAAAGTAAAAATGGGGTTAAAGTCCAATTATTTCATACTAGTTACCTCACATCCTCATTAAATACATTTTTTTCGACCTCAGTTTTAGGTTACAATCTTTGCAAATAGTGACCCGGGTCCTGTCTTGTCAAGCCCCCTTATTCCAAATGAATCATGAGGTATTGTAAACAGTGCAGTGATCCAGTTTCTTGAGGCAGTCGGGCTGTAAGGGGGAAAAAAGGTCTGGGGATTTGCAATGGATTTACACATATACAGTTTCAGCTAAGTTCCCCAAGGTCGGCCTGCGAGACCTTCACCCGTCAGTGCCTTAAACAAGGCGTTTACCAACCAGCCTCTTCCTGACCATACCACTACGGAGGGCCAGTAAGGAGGGGGAGTCCCACACATCAAACGTGTGCTCTCATTGACATTCCTCTATGCGGGCTGTGGGATTTGATTTAATGAGCTGAGAAGCGCTGTTAGACAGCTGACTCTGGAGTTGCCCGCTGAAGGAGGCACAGGCAGACATCTCTCACCTCCGAAGCCGAGTGTGCGTGTGCAACATCCTGGTCCGTAAAAGATCTGAATGCATCGTGCATCCAGAACGTCTCGAGAGAAGAGTCTCGTTTCATGACTCTGGCTCTGATTTGTGACTTCGCTGCTAGCCGTAGTCGCTGTATTGTGCGGTAAGCACAGCAAAGCGGAGCACACCCGATTCAAGAGCGGAGGAGAGGAGGCAGGCTGGTTTCTGCTGGCAAGGTGAGCACAAAGAGGCTCTTCTGTTCCTGCGGACCCATCCCGGGCCCCTGCCAGGGCACTTTGGCAGCTTGGCGCTTCCCTGGAGCCGAGCACCGGAGCCTGCCCAGTCTTGCCCTACCACAGCAGCTGCCAGCTCTCGGCCTCACACATACACACTCCGTGGAAGCTCCAGTGCTTTTCTCCCCACACATTCAGTCTCTAACCCCTCAAATCTGAAAACTCTGTTTCCTGAGTCTGACACCACTGAGCCTCCCTTTGGCGAGGGCTTTTTTTTTCTTTTCGTTTTCTTTTTTCCCCCTCCTTTCCATGAACGTCATCTCTCTGCAGGAAATGATACCCCACATTCTTGACTGTTTGGCTCTAAACAGAACTGTGCAACAGAAGGAGAAGCAGAGTATGAGAAGAGACAGTGTCTGGAAGAATTGTCTCTTTTTCATTATCTCAGCGTGTCTCTCCGTATCTTCCACTCCCATTCACTGTTTCTCACATACACACCGCATGGAATTCTACAGGACTGTGAGAACATATTGTTTGTCAGCAGCCTGTTTTGCATATAGAGAGAGCTAAGCTGTTTACAAAATAATTGCTAAACAATTTCATATATAAATATACACTACTGTTCAAAAGTTTAGGGTTGGTAGGTTTTTTGTAATGCTTTTGAAAAAAATATCTCATGTTCAACATGGCTGCATTTATTTAATCAAAAATACACTAAAAACTCTAATATTATTACAATTTAAAATTTTAAATTGTAATAATATTTGAAAATTAAATTTATTCACGTGAGCAAAGCTGAATTTTCAGCATCATTACACCAATCTTCAGTTTCACATGATACTTCAAAAATAATTTTAATTTGCTAATTTGCTGCTTGAAAAACATGTATTTGCATTTTTTTAAGCAGTTTTGATGCTTTATATGTTTATGGAAACATTTTTTAAAGTTTCTTTCATGAACAGAATTTATTAAAATAGACTTTTTGTGAAAAAAAAACTTTTGATCAATTGAATACATCCTTGCTGAATAGTTGCTAACGTCTTTCAAAAAATTATTATTATAAGAACATTAAACTGACAAACCCAACATACTGCCTTTGTACAAACTATAACTCAGCAGACTTATAGACTAGATCTAGACATCTCTAACTGATTCACATAGATCTCTTTCTTTCTTTCTTTCTTTCTATCAATTGAACACTTTGTGCGCTGCCTAGCGAGAGCATTGCAAAGAGTTTTTACACCTTATGCTACTGCCTTAATTGTAAAAACAAATATGTTTTCCAAATTGTACTGGGAAAAGAAGAAGTCTGTGAAACTGTGAAGTCCATGTAATGTTTTGTTAGTCAATCTCAGAAGCTCTGGTGTTAATCTCCACCCTGCAGGGGTGAAAAACATTTACACCAGCTCCAACTAAATGCTGTTTGTTAGCCTGATGTGTGTTCCATATTAGTTGAGCCGTGATTGACTACTAGCCACAACCAAACAGTACTGGCAACCTCTGAAAAATATACAAACAGAACCCCTGAAGTGTGACATTATACCTTTCAGCCAATTTCTGTGGGGCCTGAAGAATTATTCATGCTTGAAGACTACAGTATTTTCACACATGAGTATCTTTAACAGAACTAAACCCCCTTTAAGTGGACCAAAAAGTGATCCGAATAATCCTTTACATTCTAGGTCTGAACTTAAAACTGACCTAAAATTCCCATTTTGGTCCATTTGATTTGTTTTTAGTATATTTTCCATTCACAGTGTTTTTATGTACATTTGGAGAGCAATCAAAATTCTATTTATTAAATCAATATAATCAAATTAAACAAAATAGTTATATTTTTGACTTGGTTCGGAGCATTCACAAAAGAGATCAAATTCTTTCCAAGCACATCAAACCCCTGAATCGAATCAACACTCTTAGATGGGGCCTCTAGTCATAATGCTTTTACAGTACACTGTAAAAAATGACTGTGAATTTAATGGTAAAAGACTGTAAAAATGCTACAGTAAAAACCCGTTAAATGGTTAACGGTAAATTCCCCTACTATATACGGTGAAAACCTGTACTGACATTACATGTATTGGACATTAATTTTACGGCAGTATACTATTTTTGGAAGTGAAAAAGACTGTATAATTTTACAGTGAATAACCATAAATTGACATTCCCAGAATTCCCTGCATTACATTTCAAATTTAATGTTTTTTTTTTTTAATAACTATATTTCTTAGTTTTTTTTTATTAGGGTTGAGTGTTACACCTAATGTTGTTAAATGAATGTTTATTGCATTATTTCAGTTTTATGTGTGTTACTATGATAGTGTTTGGTGTCTGTGTGAATGACACGGTGCACCTTCTATACATCTTATTATTTAAAAGCTGCTTGTCATAGGCTTTGGTTCATTGTGTGACTTTCTCATCATCTCCTGCATTTGGTGGTTATCAGTGTATTACAAAGGTACAAAACAGATTTCAGTACTTCAATAGGTTGGTATATTAACATTATATCAGTTAATGAAATTACGGTATTTAACTGTAAATTTAAGTTAAAACTGTAAAACCTAAAACGTTGCTACCGCATTTTTTACGGTAAAATTCCGGCAACCACAGCTGCCGGTATTTTACCATAAATTTTACGGAATTATTTTTACAGTGTATGAACACCTACTGAGTGAAAATAAACATATCATTAGCAGATATAACAACAGTGCTGGGTAACAAAACTCCCAGAATGCAGCAGGTATGAGGAGGGAGAGAGTTGGCAGCTGTAAGACGTAGATTTCAGGACATCTGTGTGTGTGTGGGTGCTTGTGTGCTCATTTGTGTGTAAACACACGGGGTGAGGGTGAGTCTGCTCTAACAGTGTCAATAAAGGGACATCTCTATTGGACTGCTCTGTTATGCACTTGCTAAACAGCTTTCTGGCAAAGCCAGCACAGATTCCTCAGTGATGACTCACGGACAGGAAGCTATGGCGTGACATTAGGCTACAATTAAAATCAAAATTAGAATCAGATGATAAAGAAGGAAATTTGCTTTTTACAGTGCGTTCACTGAAATGTGGCTGTAGGGGAGAAATACAACATGAATTGCAGCAGATGTGATGGGGATACCTGTATTTATGACGGTGAAACAGACTTGATCACTGTTGCTGAGAAACAACAGTGAATATAACAAATATAATATAACAAAAGTTCTATTAGAGAACCTCAGCATCCTTTTTCATGATAAGCACAAATAAATGAATAAACTATGTCATTAGGCTTATTATTAGAAGAAAAGAAAATTAGGATTTTATAAAAATAATAATAATGAGGATGAGATTCAATTAGTAGTAGTAGTCGTAGTAGTAGTAGTAGTAGTAGTACTGTAGTATAACAACAATTATAATTAATGGTATTTTTAGCTCTTATTTTTGCCATAATAAAAACATAATAATAATAAAAAAACAATAATAATCAAATTATTATTACTTATTTATTAAAATAAGATTAGTAGTAGTAATGTTTTAGCTTCTAAAAATAAGCCTAGTAAATAAGCGTTTATTCATTTATTTTGTGCTAATCATAAATAAATAAATAAATAAGTTTTACATTTTAGAACTAATTGGTTGTTTTTTTTATTAATATTTTCACTTTTTTTTTTTAATTAGTAGCAAGAACAGATAAGAAAAAACCTACCTGATTTTAATCCTTTGGTGATCCGGGTGTTCGTGATATTCATAAAACAGCATTTTGGTGGTGCAATATTCCTTCTGTTTGGCCAGGAAAAGAAAGTTTCAGAGGCGGTTTTTATGTACATCATTCCTAACCCAAAGCTACTATCCTAGCTCCCTCTGGTGGCAATTACAAATTAGTGATTGAAAATCTTCACCTCCCTGTTCCCCATTACAGCTCAGTTCACTTTGTGTTCATTCTGAGTTCATAACTTACAGTAACAATAATACAACTCATTCTTAGTCACATACACACACCTCTGAGAGACAAAAAAAGTTATGATAAGAACTACGATAATCTAGTGCAGGGCCAAAATGTTGTTTGATATGATTGTATCTACATACAAAAGTTATTCATTATGGCATCCTAAAAAGTCTCTTTAGTGTTTAAATTGAGCTGCAACTCACACAGCAGGTGCAGGTCTGTTTCCCTGGAGGGCAGGTCACGGTGGTGCTCCACACCTGCATCATTCAGAGATTTTCTAGATCTAAATGCCTTCTGACGAGCCCCACACAACACACACAGTTCCGGTAAGATCACAGGATGGAAACACGTGTTTGCATCAGCCTAAAGCCCCGAGGAAGACTCTGACAACCTTTTAACCCGTCTCACTGTGAAATAAACAGACACACGAGGATGCTCATCCAGTCTCCGGTGGCCTGAATGCTGTGGATAATTCATGACAATTCGCATTCATATAATTATGAACTGGACATTCGGGGGATTTAGCTCCCAAAAAAAGAGTAAAAACAGATGTATATACTGCAAACGTAATATGCAGAGATGCTTATGCAGTGCTTTGCAATTCATCATGTGAAACGGCTCAGGTGGCCTGATGTGTTTGGTGTCAATCACTTTGATTGGCAGGCATATGTCAGAATTGGAAAATGTCACATGGAGAAAGAGACTGAGCTAGGCTTTCTAGGCCTATTTTAATATTTCATCTAGCCAGAGAGACTCTTTCGCTCCATAGTTTAAATTCTAATCGTGTTACTGCAGAGGTGCATGTAGTTTGCAGGCTGCAGCACCAAGCAGCTCTAATTCCCTCTGTTTCTCTCTCCATCTAAACAAATGATTATAAATTCCATTATTTTTCTATTATGCATATATGTTTTGGTGGCAGAGCCATTCTGCAGAGCTCTCTCCATTAAGTGGTCTGGCTTTTCCTCATCAAAGGTCAATACTTCTAGGCCCAAACACAGCTGAGTCCTGTAGGATCCGCCGAACAGGTCATCATTAGTATATCATTCAAATGCCGTTCATTCGCTAATGTGGAGTTAAATTTAATAATGGCATCTCTGGTGGCTTTTTTCCCAAACTCTGGAACTGCTCGTAACCAAGGCCGTTTACATCATCCGAGCTTTCCACAAAAGATATTTCTTGGTTTTCATCTCTCCAAATAGATAATATTGCCGATATATAAGCCTGGTGAGATTTTTCCAGAGCGCGAGAGACATATGGGGAAATATCTATCGGTCTGATCGATGCACCATATTTTAGCCTTGGACGGCGGGCCGCAGCGTGTTATTTTTGGCAGGAGGAGCTTCTGTTTTCGTACATTTAATAGACAGCGTATTTAAATGTCATCATGATTTCATTTTTACTACCGCGTCCGAACTTCCTCTTGCATAAATCCCAGGGTCAGTCCATAATAGAGATGAGTTCATAACTCTCTGCGCGTGTCGCTGTGTTTGCACTCGGTTTTGAGCTTTTTGAATGATGCATCTTTGATAAAATGGTGACTTGAGCACGTAGGCGAATTTTCACATATGTCTCCCTTCCTGTTACCCACAGAAATGAGTGCTTTAGAGCAAAAATATGGAGTTAAAAACATGCCAAAATGGTTCAATTGCAAAAAAAACATCCATCGTGTACAACTGAAAAACTACTAACTCACGTCAATGAGCCAGCATAAATCTACACTGGAATTGCTTTTCTTCCTGAAGTGGTGTCATGAAATGCCTGGGAAAAAGCCAGTGGCTCATTCATCTGACTGGCCGTGACTGCAACACAATCATGCTAAACAGCTAATCACTCACAGTCTTTTTTTTTACCACAACAATGTCCTCTGTAAGCCGACAAACAAATTACCAGCAAGTGAGTGAGGCGACACAATAAATCCATGTGTTTCTTTTTGTGAGTGTGTGAAGCTCTTTGTGTGAGAGGGAAATAGGGTGTAAGACACACACAACACATAGCAATTATCTCACAGTGTCCCTGAAGCAGTGTAGCATTATCCTAGACTCCTGAGTTATGCTGTTTAGCTCACTGCTGTGTTCGCCTTTGTTTTAATAGACAAACACAAAGTTTAATTCCTTCTGGGTCAGACAAGAGAACTCAGTGAATGGGCTAGACCTTTAAACACACACAAAACGAGGGACTCATTTAGCTTTAATTACTCTTTGTCATTTGCTGTCTATCCAGCAGCGGCGCAGTAAAATGTCACAGCTGAAATTAGCCTCAGAGCCGGGCAATTTTCGCAGCTAAATTGCCGAATGAGTATCGCTCCGTAATAGGTAGCAATCTGCAGTAATATGATGAGATCATTTGGAAAAAGTCAGGGGGACTGATCAAAAGCAGGCATTATCTGCACTGATGTGGTGACCTGGGGAACATGTGGACACAGCTGTAGGGTCATGTGATGTGCGGGGGAGCAGGTGCCAGTTGGCAAAGGCGCAAAGGCGGCGAGTGTCCGAACAATTACTGTTATTCATAACAGAGCTGCTGCGTGCTCAGGACCAGATTCATGCAATATTTTTTTGGTTAGAGTAGAAATACTCTTAATCGCCTTTCAGTCCGTGTCTGGGGTGAATACACACTGGACGTGTAGGTCATTATGATTAATAAAAAGACAGAAAAAGTTTCTAATCAGGCCCACATGGAATCTGTACTCTGATTTCCACAGAATTGGAGCTTTTGTCATTTACAAAGTTGGTTTGTGACATATTTTGGAAAATTTGAATCAGCGACTCTTTAATACTTTTTTTTTTTACGTTTAAATCCGTTACAAAGAATTCCGCAGCAGATTCCGTCTGATTAGAATTCAAGAAAGGGTGGGAAAGAAGGAGAAGAAAGAGTATCTGATATTGGCGGTTCAATGCGTAACGCAAGCGAAAGGTATGCTCGCATAGAGCTTTCTTTGTCTCAGATGTGTGGCCGAGTGAAGTCTCTACAATTTCTTCTAACCCACTTTCTTTTCAAGTAATTGTTATTAAAAGAATAGAAATGGGGTCAGAACTGGAAGCAGTTCTTGCTTCTCGCCCTGCGTGTAATTAACATTTCACAGTGCATATCTCATTACAGAAGACAAGGCCACTTTTACCGGAAAGAGTCTGATGCATTAAGATTTCACCAGGCTATAATCTGACTTGCTATCATTAAAGAATAATGTAAACCTTCAAGTGATTTAATTGGATGTCTATAGAGACATAATAGAAGAGTTAAAGTCTTTGTTTAGTTTTCACTTGAACTGTCTCCTCTCTCTCTCTCTCTCTCTCTCTCTCTCTCTCTCTCTCTCTCTCTCTTCCTTTTTCACTCACAGCTGAATGAAGGGTGCAACTAGGACTGTGCGGTATGACAGTATATATATTTATGTATATATATTTAGATATATTGTGCTGTTAGGCATTATACAATGTGAAATTTAGCCATGATGCAACAATGCAACTATGTCACATTAATAAATTAATTAAGTTTGCCTTGTAATGCACCTTTATAAGGCGTTGTGTGATCTCATGAATAATTGTTACCACAGTTATAATACATTATGATACTTATCTATTCATTATTACACAGAAGTATGCAAGAAGTATACATTTAAGACATGACAAATTAACCTTCAAATATTATAATGCATTGTAACATTCATTTTATCAAACATTCAAAAAATGTGTGTTTAAGTGTTCTTTTGTCCATGATAATCATGTAGCGAGAATCTGATATTGTGAAAATGACTGGGTTCTTGTACATGCATTTGTATGGATGGAAAACCGTAATAAATTTATTTGGTGCTGCAACACCGCCACTGAATCTACAAGTACTAAAAGAATTGCTAATGGAAGTGTTATGAATCGTTCTTAATGTGAATCATAAAAAGAATAGTAATCAGATTTTTTTTTATGATTGCTGTGTGCGTCATGTGTGAATATCTGCTATTTACATTGACTTTGAATGTGGCTCATCCAATCAGATTTTAGAGTCGAAACTATTAGATTTATAATATTAGTTACACTCTTTCAAGATTACCGTTTTCAATATAATGTGAAACTTTTTTCCTGAATTATAATTAATTCAGACATTTATATGGTATAAAATCGCTAATACCATAATATAAAATTTGGCTTATACCAGGCCCACCACTCATTGCAACCATGATGGTTTGCTTAACCAACAAGCGGTTGGGCCCATGATGGGAACTTTAGGCATCTTGTTTTGAAAGGCGTGTATGAGGGAGAGAGAAAGCGAATGGAACCAAACCATGATGCTCATAAAATGAGAGACACTCATATGCATCCAATTTCCTGCTAACACATAACGAATCCAGGACTGATCCTTTGCCACAATAAAAGCAAGTCAAGGCTGCTCGAGATTTCCACATCCATTAAGAGAAATGCGGCACGGATGGCTCTAAGCGCTGCATCAGACCACACTGGGATCATTTCCACGGCAGGCTGGCAAGGAGGGAAGTGTTGATGGTGGCAGACAGTGAGAGAAGAGACGCGGAGATATGTGTTAAATTAGTCATGCCATTACGGGGCTTGTGTGGCTTTATCTCAGGACAGTCTCACATACACCCACACACCCAATGCCCTGGGACGCTCGGGGTGAGAGTACCGTGAATACCTTACATACACACACATACAGCTTCTGCAGCTGGAGTCATGTGTAAGACATTACGATATTGAGCAGAGCATGAAAAGGCACACCGTCTACAGTGCCACGTGTGTAAATGTACACACCTGTGGTATGATTTTATTTCCCTCTCAGTCGTTCACACCTCCAGTATGGGAGCAGGTTTGCGAGGAACGCCGAGACCTCACTCAGCCTAAACGAAAGATTGTTGGCAAAACAGTGGGTTTTGTTTAACTCTAGGCAACAAGAACAAGACCTCCAGGAGTCATGCCAGAATACCCACTAACTACATCAGAAAGAGACCCATATAAATTTAAGGGAATTGTACCAAGAAATAAGCTTCAGTGTCTGGAAGATCTGAAAGGTGTCCTTTAGGGAGAAATTAGCGAGATGGCTCTCACACGTCGGAGCCCATCGTCTGTTTTATTTTGCTCCCTAATGAGCCGGTGTGCCCATACGTGATTGAGATTTTTCATTATTGCCGCACACAGATGGCCATTAGTTAGACGCTACCTCAGTCTTTGTCCTACTGAGAAATACTGCACATGCCGTCTACAGGGGCTCTCAAACATTCAGCCTGCTGCAGCGACAGTCTCAAAAAAAAAAAATGGATTGCATCCCAATTAACAAACTTTTCTGATTAAAGAACTCACTAACTTACTTTTTTTTTTTTTTTTTTTGGAACCAGCAGGAGTTATGTCAGTCAAGTGTACAAAAACAGAAAGACAGTAAATCAGTTTTGGGGGAAACTACTGTAGCCTGTCAAGCTACGAGCTAGTCAGAATTTAAATTAGTTTACATGTACTGTACTCCTTTAAACACTACACTGCAAGCTACCAACAAAAATAGCAAACAACACTTAAGATAAAATCACAAAAACAATTATTTTAAATCAAACTTTTAATTTTTTTAATAAGTCTCTTGCGCTAACCAAAGCTGCATATCCGATGTAAAATACATTAAAAACAGTAATATTGTGAAACAATTATTACAGTTTAAAATAACTGTTTATATTTAAATATTTTGACGATGAATTTATTGTTGTGAGCAAAGCTGAATTCAGCATGCTTTACTCCAGTCTTCAGGGACAAAGATCCTTCAGGAAATATTCGATACGGCTGATTTGGGGTTACATTTCTGAGTATTTCAGGATAAAAAAACTTTTTTTCCACTTAATATTTTGTTTTTATAATAATTATACTTTTATTCAGCAAAGATGCATTGAATTGGTCAAAAGTAACAGAAAAGACATTTATATGTTACAAAGATTTCTATTTCAAACAAATTTCTTTTGAACTTTCTATTCATCGAAGCACAAAAGCTATTATTAAAACTTAAATAAAAAATAAATAGTAAAAATAATTTCTAATAATTGACCACCAAATCAGCATATTAGAATGATTCTAAAGGATCATGTGACACAGAAGACTAGAGTAATGCTGCTGAAAATTCAGCTTTGCATCACAGGAATAAACTACACTTTAAAATATATTCAAACAGAAAACAGTTTTTTTAAATTGTAATAATATTTCTCAATATTACTGTTTCACTGTATTTTTAATCAAACAAATGCACCCTTGGTGAACATAAGAGACATCTTTCAAACATTCATATTTAAATTATTCCAATCTTTTGACCGGAGTGAAGTTTACCCTAATAAGCTAAACAATTAAAATACACTTTAAATACAATAGGAAAAACAGTATGAACAACTGCTTTTCTGAATATGCAGCTATATATAATGTATATACATATGTATGAAGACCTAAAATGCTGCACAGGGATTTGAATTGAATTCATGCTTTTCAATGCTAGATAGAAGACCTGTTAAGAAAGCACATTTGATACAACTACAGCTCACTCAACAATAAAGTTAAGTGTGTAATACAATGTGACATGTATAACTTCTTGTTTGAAAAAAGTAATTGTTACTGGAAAAGTACACCCACAGACACACACACACACACACATATACATAATTTAAAAAAAAAAATATATATATATATTGGCTATTGCAGTAATTCGTGAGTTCTGGCGAATGCTTTCAACTGTTTTTTGCAGTGGGATGATGCCATATAAATCCCTGGATTAAGCAGTTTTTTCAACAGAAATTCTTGGAAATCAAGCCATTTATGAAAATACTGGGTTTAAACCAACATAATTTATTCATATCACTGCCTTTCTTTTTATTCCCACACATCAGGAGCCAGAATCAAAGTGTCAAATCAAAAGCAGCAGTGTGTGCGCGGCATAAGTTTAAACCCCAGAGGTCATCTTTAATGATGCCAGCAGTTTAGTGAGGCCAACCCCTTAATTCACACAGGCTTGTGAAGCATCAAAGCAATCCGGGGTTTGTACAACTGTCAGTAATGAGCATAATCATGTCATTTCATTTTAAAAAACAATTTAGACTACAAATGCAGAGAGACTTCTTGATTTTTGACATCCTGTGCAGATGCACATTTAACATTTTAACTTTTGTAAAGGTTTAATGCAAACAGAACATTTGAACGGATGGAATTCACGTTTTGTGGAGAAACCTCTTGTGGGCCTAAGCGATTATGGCTAGACACCAGGTCGAACATGCGCAGACGCAGTCAAATATTTACTGCGCTGGCTCTTTGATAATGTGTTAATGAGCACTGGCAGGCCGGACGGTTCGGGGCAGGGAAGTAGTGTGCTACTAACCCTCTCTCTCACTCGTACACACACGTGTACACGCACAAATTCAAAGCCTCAAAAATTCAAACTAACATTAAAATAGTTTTATGTGTAAGATCCAGTGAACTCCATTATTTCCCTGCGCTATTTGCTTGAATAATTGAAGAAAGAGAGCTGAATTATGGATAAAGTGTACAGTCTGAAAAAGTGGTTCATGCGCAGCCTTGGGCAAAAGCCAGTCCTTAATGATGTCTGGAGCTGGTTGAGGAGAACTCGTTAGCTGGAGAGTAATTTTCCAAAGGATTAAAAAGCATTTTTTAAAGCAGCGAAAGTCAGGGAAATGCCCCCTCCAAAACCAAAGCTCTTCACATTTCAGACGGGAAGAAATTGTTACATTAATTTCCTTTTTGATCTTACTGTGAATTAATGATTTTGTTAATTATTAACATAATTGTCTTTGGAATTGATGCCTTAATTGCTCTGTTAAATTGTTATTCAGCAGTCTCAGTATATGTCAGTATTCCGACTGTTTTGTCAGTTTCTGTAATTGGTACATAATGGTTGGAGCTTATTGACTTGTCAGCCTCGACACTGTTGATGAAGCGTGAGAGGGGAAATTAGCAGGCATTTATTCAATTACAGTGTCTTTTTATCCGAATGTCTTGTGGACTGTGTTTATTAGAGATTTCAGAGCTTTACTATGGGCTAAAATAAATAATATATAAAACTGACATACATATTTTATCTGAATGGCTTGAAAGCACCTTCTGTATCAGGTAGAAGATATATAATATTATATTTTATAAAACTGAGAGTTCCCATATATGGATACTGAGCAATCATAGCATTCCAACTGTGTTAAAATATGCAATAATTATGATAACAATCACTGGTTTGCCTAATAACTGCACCATTCAAAAGTTTGGGGTTGGTAAGAATTTTAATTCATTTATTTATTTATCTATTTCTTGTTTTTGAATAAGTCTTTTATGCTCAACAAAGCTGCATTTATTTAATTCAAATATAGTTGTTGTTTTTTTAAACCATTAATATTGTGAAATATTATTACAGTTCAAATTAACTGCTTTCTATTTTAATATATTTTAAAATGTAATTTATTTCTGTGATGCAAAGCTGAATTTTCAGCAGCTGAATTTACTCCAGTCTTCCTCAGGAAGTATTTCATTTATCGGTTATTGCTAAGAAACATTTCTTATTATTTTCCATGTAGAAAAGAATTGAGCCGCTTAATTTTTTTGTGGAAACCGTGACACTTTTTTTTTGTTTTTTTACAAGATTCTTTGATTATTAGAATGTTCAAACAGCAATAGAAATATTTTGTAACATATAAATGTCTTCAATGTGACCCTTGAACAATTTAATGTGTCTTTAAATTCTTATAATATGTAGTATTACAAAATAATTCAAGTCCAGGGTAAATTACTGAGTGCACCTTTGAAGCTGAAGTGCGTTGTTTCTGCACCACTAGCCACAGAATTGTATGGGGGGGGGCTGTAAGAGAAAGTCTCATTGTTAAACTTTAAACTTTAAAGATTTACACAGCCGGTCTGTGGAGCTGACGTTTGCACATGGCAGCATATAAACAACCTTGCTGAGTCAGTGGGGAGTCTTCCTGCAGTCAGAAAGCCAGGAGAGAAAGCAATTACACACATTTGTCTAATTATCCAATCATAAAGTCCTTATTGGTTTGGCACCTTATGAACATGCCTTGGCTAACACGCAGGCGCTCATTTGGCCTGCACTGTGGACTAAAGTTAGATAGCTGATAATAATCACCCCTGTCAGACTAGTCATTAGCCCTGAGCTGCTCACTAACTACAGGCTCACTTGCAGCTATATCTACCACTCTAAAGGAAACTTCGAGACCTTGAACCCAGCAGCCAGGAACAATTCAAGCTTCTACTACTATAGTGCATATAGCTTTATATTTGATCAAGCTAATGTAATAATCAAATTTTCTCCTAAACTATCCCCGAAAACGCATTTTCTAAACTTTTAAGTATTCTGTAGCAAAATATTTAGTTGCATACTGGTTTTGACAATGATGATCAATAAATGATGATCAATATTTGATTGATAAATTAAATAGTAAAACAGTAATAATGTAAAACATTTTTACAGTTTAAAATAATGTTTTCTATTCTAATATATTTTAAAATACAATTCATTCCTGTGATTCAAAGTTGAATTTTCATTATCAATACACCAGCCTTCAGTGTCATCATTATCTCCCTTCATTTTCGGACATACATGTTATAATGCTGCTTGTGACTGATTAAAGAAACTTGTTCTTTACATGTTTTAGCCGGCTGCATTAAAATAGTTGCTATTGCTATGTCTGTAAACTATTGTTTTGCTGCGAATCCATGATACAGTGTTTGTTAGTATTATTGATGACATATAAATGAAGTTGCAAGAACACCAATTTCTACTCGCTCCATTATTTTTTGTTTGTACATTTTGATAGGAGTTGAACATATACCGCTGTATCATCTCAATAATATAGAATGTCAATCGGAAAGTAATAATATTTATTTATCAGGAATTACAGCTCAAATTGTTGACAACTTTGTCATGATTTTAAATAATGTCATTAAATGCCGCACAGACTGAGTAGTTTTTTGAAATGTGGATGATGTTTGTGTCTCACATTAACAAAGAACCCACAGATAATTTCACTATGTCCTCACCATATTAGAATATATGTGTTTGACATAGCACAATCAGCTAATCACTCAAAACACCTGAAAGGTTCCCTAGCGCTTCAAATGGTCTCTCATGTTCGGTTTCACTATATATCTAACAATCATGGGTAAGAACGCTGATCTGTACAGTTGTTCAAAGACATCATTGGACAGCCCTCAAAGGCGGGTAAAGCCACAAACATTCATTGCCAAATCGCTGGGCTGTTTCACTAGTGCTGTATCCAAGCAGATTTAACAGAAAGTTTAGTGGAAGTGAAAAAGTGGTGGAAGAAAAAGAGGCCCCACCAACCGAGAGAACCGCAAGCCCTATAGAGGTGGCAAGCAATCGATTTCAAGAATGTGAGTGTCATCTCAATCACAAGGAATGGACACGAGCTTGGGGACAATAGTCGGGAGCACGGGGCAGGCTCCTGCTGCTGCTGACCCTCTTTTTTGAGATGCTGATTTCATTTATCCGCAAGATTTGGCACCTGTCCTGCACACTGGGGGCCAAAAGCACCAAAATTGGTTAAATGACCATGGTGTTCCGGTAGTGCTTGAGACTGTGCCAGCCAACTCACCATACCTGAAACCTCACAGAGAATCTATTGAGGGTATTGTTCAGATGAAACATGAGAAACAAGAAGACTCAAAAAAATCGCAGCATGAAGCTGAGGCCACGCTGCAAAGAAACCTGGGCTTCACCATAACCCCCTAGCATTGCCACAAACTGATCACCATCTCAACCACGCCGAATTTGAGTGACAGTAATTAACAAGCAACAAGGCGAGACACAACCCTACCGCACACACGTATTTTGAGTACATTCAAGTGAAATGACTACTTTGTCAGAAGGGCTCAGCATCTTGTCAGCTACTAAATGGTTTTTTATGTCTCTTATGAAGTATTCAATTGTTGATATAGTGAATTGGTGGGTTTTTGTTAAATGTGAAGCAAAATCATCACAATAAAAGAACCAAAGACTTAAACTACTACAGTCTGCGTGAATTGAATTTATTTAATACCCACGTTTTCACAATTTGAGTTGAATTACTGAAATAAATTAACTTTTCCACAACATTCAAATTTATTGAGATGCACCTGTATGTATGTATATATGTATACTAGCACCCTTCAATAGTTTACATTTTTGTAGTTAGTTTGTTTTTAGTTTGTAATGAAGCTAACTACTAAATCGAAAGAGTGGCCTGACTGTGCTTTAATTTCTATTATGAAATTACATTTTCAGAGTAACTTTCTTAACACTAGGAATGTTCTGCATGTTTCCTATTAAGATTTAAGCTCCACATGTAACACTTAAAAATGGGAAATGAGAGAAAAAAGGTAAAAGGAAAAAGAGAAGGAGTGTCATCTCAGCATTTATAATTGATAAGTCTAGATCCCAGAGGATGTGTGATGCAACAGAAGTTCCAGATTGTTCTCTCCATCCACTCTGGCAGTCAGAGGGCCGTGCTGAGATAGGAGAGAGCGGGCCGCACACGGGAGCCGCAGCGCACAGATGTTAGTGCATCTGTGTTAGCGTGATTTTCACACACGCATACACACACACCAGCAGGGTGGGCTGATGCAGAAGACAAAACTGCTGGACTGCTGCTTGTAGGTTTAAAAAAAAATGGCCAGAATTACAAAAATTAGGTTTGGGTGTATCTTGGATTTGCTAAAGGCTGCGATAGTACCAAATTAAGGGATGGTACTATTAGACTCTTGGTAGTTCCTAGGATAGCAAAGTCCACTAAAGGAGGTAGAGCTTTTTCACATTTGGCTCCCAAACTCTAATCCACTTCTGTATACAATGTTCGACAATTAGTAGGACAGTTCAGCCACATTTCTCCTGTGTTAATCTAGTTAAAGACACATCTCTTTAGCCAAGCATTCACATAATGTATCTCATAACCCTGTACTTCAGTTACATCTGATCAAATGCAGATTGACATTCTTTTGCTTGGGTTAAACACATAATTTTTTTTGCTTAGCTGGAACAGCAGCTACACTAATTTTTCCCTATTTCCTTCTCTGTGTGCTGCACGGGGGATGGCATTCCACCCCTGTAAAAAAATGATTGTGGTTTTAACAGTAAAAGACTGTAAAATGCTACAGTAAAAAACTGTTAACTGGTTTACAGTAAGTTTCCATACTATATTCTGTAAATAAATGTTATTACAATTAATGTAATTTTACAGTAAAATACTGTTAAAATATGGTTTGTGGAAGTGAAAAAGAAAAAGTCATTGTTTAATTTACAGTGAAAAACCATAAATTGACACTCCCAGAATTCCCTGCATGACACTTCATATATAATGTTTTTTTTTTTGTTGAAATAACATGTTTTTTCTTAGTATTTTTTCTTATCAGTTGTGAACATTAGGGTTTACATCTTACATCTAATGTTGTTAAATTAATGTTTATTGCATTATTTCAGTATCATGTCTGTCACCGTGATGGGGTTTAGTGTTTGTGTGAATGACACTGTGCACATTCTATATATAAGTATTGCCCTCCTCAGCTCGTAGAAAAGCTGTTTGTGATGAGCTTTGGTTCATCATGTGACTTTCTCATCACCACCAGCTTTTGGTGGTTATCAGTGCATTACAATGGTTCAAGACAGATATTAGTACTTCAATATGTTGTTTTTTTTAACATTACATCAGTTAATGAAATATGGTATTTTTTTGTGAATTTAAGTTAAGTCTGTAAAACCTAAAATGTTTCTACCATATTTTTTTACAGTGAAATTCTGGCAACCACAGCTGCTTGAGATATTGATTACCGTGGAAATTGTCAGTTCTACCGATTGTTTTTTTTACAGTGTCATGGTAACGTAGAATTAGACCCCAAGCTTCATCCATAGGATCAGCCCTTACAAAGGCCTGAGATGACCGAAAACCAGAGAAGAGATGATACCAACCCCTCAGAAGACCTCAGCTGAGCCAACCCCTCAGAAGATCCTCAGATATGGCCAACCCCTCAGCTGACAACAACAAAACTACCATTTTCTGTAGCTGCTTCCACCCGATTTGCATCGTTACATAGGCACTATGACAAACATAAAACTTGACTTGCAATGTTATTTTAGTCAATATATCTAAAAGTATAAAACATTGCATGATTAATTTTAATCTGACCTTTTTCCAAATTGACGTTTCCAATTACCTAAATCGTACAGATCAGTTTACACATTATTGAGACAATTTACCACATGAACCTAGGCGTATTGCATAATGCCATGATCTAATGTTTTTAACAGTGGGGGAAAACTGTTTTGAAGGGACACTCTTTGAATGGAGTGAAAAGCATGGGTAAAAAGTCGTTACCTCGGCTTCTGAGATTCTTATTTATATCTGATACAATTCTACTTCAAAACACATACTTACCACCACTAGCACAAGGTCAATTGTACTCACAATGCCTTTGTAATGATGTGCATCCAATAGTGCCAAGATTATGTTGGGCCCTTGTTTATAAGTGTCTTTTTTGCTTGCTATGTTTTAGGTGCTTTCATACTTGGTGCCTCTCAAGTCTTTTTGACTGTTGTCAAAAAGTTGTTTGGTTGGTGTAAAAATGGTTTACTGTATACTCCAAAAACAAACCTATATATAAAATGTACTGCAGTTTGCAGATTTCATGCAAGACTATGTTATGACCTCAAAACATTTTTGCATGCACGTTTACTTCTGACTGGAGACCTCCCATTATGTGATAACTTTTGACTCCACATAACCCTCCTAATCTGCGTTCTTGCTTTTCAGGCATAGTAAACTTGCTAGGTAGCTCACCTGGAAAATGCTTGGGTACAAAAAAAAACACGAGTCACGATAAAAGAGCTCAAAAATTCTTGTTAGAAGACCACAGCCTATTAGCATGAGGTTCATCTCAATTCCTTATGGGTGTGTTTGTTCGAAGTGTTTGCCTCTTTTCGTTGGCACAAATAAGTTGAACGTGCTGGTTTATAGGGTTTAGTGTACATGGTAAAATATGTTATTCTTAAACGCTATAGCGTTTTAACCTTTTAGCACAACACACGCAGACCTTTTGCATCTACTTCCAAATTGGCTTATGAACAACATTAAACTACACATCAGAGTTATAAAACATTGCCTAAATGAAGGTTTCGAATTCATCTGTTTTGGATAATAAACATGCTTTTAGCACAACTGTCCTGGTCTTTAACTTTGAAAATGTCACAAAACGTGCAAGAAGCAACATAATATCATTTTGCAGAAATTGCGCTATAGGTACCTTTTTTTTTCAATGAGCCTGGGTTGAATTTGGCTTAATTCATGAAACTGAACCATTACTTATACTGTTGACATAAAATGTAATTTTTTTTATGATTCCAGGCAGACTTATTATAGCATAAAGCCCTTGGTTTCCACTTCTGAGAATCAGAAATCCTTGAAAACTAACATATGAGAAAAGGAGAACAACTAAAACAAGGGTAAAATGAATGAACGAAGTTAACTCTCACAATACAAACTGCTGCTGCACACTTACTGTTATATAAGTATTAAAATTCCATGCTGCTATATTATAGCGGGTATTCTCCTCGCGCCGAGCGGGGGCCACATATGGATTTTCTGTGTGGCATTCTCCCCAAAACATTTGTCTAAAGTGCCAGCTTTATAAAATCTCCATTATAAGTCTGACACAGATGAAGGTGACTGTGGATAATGGGGCTTTATCCTGCACAGCACAGTCGAGGTATAGACAGACAATCAGTTTGTCTCTATAAAGATGCACAGCTGTGTTTCTGCAAAATCAAAGCACCAGTATTCAACAGAGGCCAATAAAGGCCTCCTTTGTTTTAGCTGGCATGAATCGACTGAGCTCTGATTGTCGTTTTATCTTCGTAAGGTTTGTCTCATTTAGAAGAGCTTTTTGTTTTGTTTTCTCAGCCTCTGACTGATTTTCCTGCGAGGGACAATAGTGAGCTTTCTTTGTTTTAAACTAAGAGTTTCTGAAGGCCCAATGTCCAAATGCGAGAAGTCAATACAGAAGAAATAAAAGACAGAGTTTGATGTTGTTCCTTTGTTGAATGGATTGGAATTTTGCAACCTAAAAAGCAGGAGCTTTCTAAACATGGATATGCCTTTAATGCAATTTCTGGGAGACATAAAAAGTGTCAAGTTCAATTACTTATTTGCTAATTTGATTATTCATCTGCTGTCAATTGTGAGTATCAACCTCATACAGCACACCCACAGAGCGCCTGACATATTGTGTGCAAAAACGGCAGAACTTTGTCTGAAACAACGTTCAGCTGATGCAACACAAAAAAAGTAGTGTTATCAACAGTCAAGTTTCTGAAACAGATTGTTTGACACATACTATCATAAACTCCAATCTGATTGGCTGGAGAATTTCCATATTCACAGTGCATGTGCACAGGTTTCAAAGTCATTTCCAGGTTGTCTACAAGGAAGAAGTAGTTGCAACCGTAAAACAAATTTTGAGAATAATGTTAAGACACTTACCCCCGGTTTCACAGACAAGGCTTAAGCTAGTCCCAGACTATGAAAATGCATGTTTGAGCTGTCTCAACTGAAAATATCTTGCTCTGACATATCTTAAAATATGTCAGTGTCATTGTTCTGTGTCAAGATGCACACCTGTAATGTTTTCTTCTAAGGCATTTTTGTAAAAGTTGCTTAAATATCTTAATTTAACTAAGGTCTAGTCCTGGCTTAAGCTAAGCCCCGTTTGTGAAACCGGGCCTTTGAATTATAAGAAAATATTAGTCTTGCACTATTTGACTATCAGCATAAAGTCCATTCCTCTTTGCTGCTTATTCTGGTCAAGAAAAAAACACCCAATTTTAACAGAAAAAGACTCTCATAAAACACATTTTTTTTCTGTTTAGATTATCTGAAATACAGTTAAAATAAATAAAACAAGAAAATAAGCTTTTTTGGGACATGAGGATAAGAATTTTGTGGCATCAGTACAGGAAACGGGAAATTGGTTATGATTAATTTTGAAAATGTACACCTGTAACTTATTAATTAGTTATAATTAATTATAATAATCTTAATATTATTAAAAGTATTATATATAGTAAAAATGTCAAATATACATTAAAGTTAAAAATATTTAATGTCTTAATTAATATATAAATAACAAATATATATAGAGTTAGTATATTTATTATATTATATATATATATTATCTATATAGATAATATACTAATATAATATATATATATATATATATATACAGTATATATATAATTAACTACAGATCAAAACCTATTACTACATATTCATTATTTTCACATGCAAAATTCAAAACTCAAAAAATAAATAAATGAATAAATAAAATAAAAAAGTGGAACATATGCTACTTGAGGATATCAAGTTTAATTGTGACAAATAAATGTTGAGTATCTTTCAAAGATTTGATAGCAATAACCTTCCAAACTTTCTTCCTCAAAAAGCACTCACTGTAGCAGCCCAGAACCTTGTTGCCAGCACAACTGGTGCATCCTGAATGCTAGAAGTTGTGTAAAGCCATCAAGTCAAATTGGAACTGCTGATGTTTGGCTAGCGATTGCCAGTTTTGTGTGCAGTCTCCATCAGAAAATCAGTGAACGGACCGTAGGTGCGCAATCTGAGGCTGAGACTGAGGATGCATGAGACTAATTGTCGTTAACTGTAAATAAGTCCTAATAGCACAGTTAAGTGAGTGTTTTCCGGCAGTAAGGATGTTCTCTGAGATGACTAAAAGAGCACACACTCCTCACACATCTCCACATTCACTCCCCCTTCTCGTCACTTTCAGGTCATAATGTGACATGACACCAGTGTGCTGTGTGGCCGGCTAGCCAAACCCGAGCGTTTAACTTCAATGAATCTCATTTGCTCCTGGCAGCTCACTTACACCGACGGACGCTGGCACCGTCAGCCTCCATCAGCCATCAGCAGAGGAACATGTTCTCAAGCCTGACTGTTATCTCTCACACCTCTGGCCAGACTCGCATCGAGCTTCAGAGCAGCTTGTGGGCTCACTCGGTGTAGGGCTGAGTTAGCCATTTGTGAGGTCTTACTTAAGTGGAGATGGAGGGTGTGATAACTTCTAATATGTTTGTAACCAATGCAGTGCATAATTTCGTTTAGAACACCAATTGTTCTTAATGCTACACTGTAAAAAAAAAATCGGTGACATTTACGGTAAAATACCAGCAGCTGTGGTTGCCAGAACTTCACCGTAAAAAATATGGTAGCGACATTTTAGGTTTTACAGACTTAACTTAAATTCACAACAAAATACCATATTTCATTAACTGATGTAATGTTAATAAACCAACATATTGAAGTCAAATACTCTGTTTTGACCATTTGTACTTCACTGAACACCAAAAGCTGGTGGCGGATGAAAAAAAAAGAAGTCACATGATAACCAAAGCTCATCACAACAGCTTTTTCTACGAGCTTATGATGGCAATACTTTTACATAGAAGGTGCAAACAGTGTCATTCACACAAACACTAAACCCCATTGTGGTGACACACATGATACTGAAATAATGCAATAAACATTAATTTAACAACATTAGATGTAAGATTAAACCCTAATGTACACAACTGATAAGACACAATTAAAAAGACAAAGGATTTCAAACAAAAAAAACATCACATCTGCAGTGTCCATGCAGGGGATTCTGGAGTGTCCAATTTAGGTTTTTTTGTATTATAACATTTACTTTTTCTTTTGTCACCTGTCCCAAAAAACCATATTTTTTAATCAGTCATTTTACTGTACGAATTACATGTAATTTAAAATCTTACTGTAAGCGCTAACAGGATTTATTTACTGTAGTCACTTTTTTACAGTTTTTTACTATTAACCCTCTACTCGCAAGCATATGATAGACCTCCTATACAACTATTTAAATATTTTCTTATTCTAAGTATGGCTTAACTTGAAGTTGCTGTAAACAAAATGTGAAAAAAATATTATTTCAAGGTACTTTTGTGATATGGTTGCCAGAAGGCAACAGCATACAATAGTGAATTTAACGTCTTTTTTTTTGCTGAAAATGATATGTAATTTTTACCTTTCATCTACCTTTTTCATGATTTATTTACATTGCAAAATTATACACGTTAAAACAAATATAGATCTGTATATCCGGCATCATAAAAACCTTGACATAAAAAAACCGAAAAACATTGCTAGGTCATGGAAAATTCAGCATTACGCAATCTTATTAAGGAAGAGTAATGAACGGGCCCCCCCCCCCCCTCACTTTTTATGTTGAAACTTCACAAAGCCAGTTTTTTCATGCTGCAGGAGGAGCAGTTCTGGCCTCTTTCTTCTTTACCTTGCCATAGAATATGGCTGTGCTCACTGATGTAATGTTACCTGTGTTCATATTTAATCAAAAGTAAAATTGCCATTTCAATTTGATTGTATCCATAATACAAATGCCATTAACATACTAATCAACATTATATCACTAGTATTAATGTTGTTATTGTTACAGATTGCAGCTGACCTTGCTAGCTAGCTAAACTATTGTAATAATGTCATTCCACTATTGCACAGTGTTGCCGCTTGGCAACATATACATTTGAGTGATTTACCAAAAACTAATTTTATAAAAACTCTTTTGAGAGGTGAATATGTCATCATAACATCATAACAATGATGGTCCTTGCTTGTTATACGACTGACGTTTTAGTTTGTTTGTCAGAACTACCGAAAAGAGACGGGCAGTGCTGCTCCGAATCTCGGCCCACAGAAAAAAAACAACTGAGGGGGCATGTCATGTGACATAATCAAAGCAGATCATTGGCTAAACTAAGGTCTTCTCTTTCCAAAAAAAAAAAAATGAGAATGCCCTTTTAAAGAGACAGTGGCAAGGAAATGAACACAAAGCGTATGTTGCCATATGGCCACACCATGCGGTAGAGGGTTAAAATCACAATAATTTAGTATATATATATATTTAGTAATATATATATTATGTAGTAATCGTCCGTGTCAAAATTACTATGTAGTCAATAGCATATTTAAATGATGTCAGATTTACTTCATTGTTATAACCTTCCCCTTTTCCGTAGCTCTTAAATCTCATTCACTTCTACATTCTTCAAACCTGCCATGTCACAACTGGTCACCTGACACCTGGGTACCACCTGTCAAAACATCAAAAGCTTAAATTAATCCTCTAAAGGCACTTTTTGAATAAACCTTAGCACAAATGTTGATTTCACAGCTTCAGCAGAATTCAGCTGTTAATTAATAGCAGCTTAAATTTGGCTCTGTTCTGAGAAGGCTCATTTAAATTACACTGATCAGCCACAACATTAAAACCACTGACAGGTGAAGTGAATAACACTGATTATTTCTTCATCACAGCAGCTGTTAGTGGGTGGGATATATTAGGCAGAAAGTGAACAGTCAGTTCTTGAATTTCATATGTTGGAAGCATGAAAAATGGGCAAGCAAATAGATCAGTCAAACAGGGCAGTGATGGCTAGACGACTGGGTCAGAACATCTCAAAAACAGCAAGTCTTGTGGAGGGAGAGATGTTCCAGTCTGCAGTGGTAAGTACCTACCAAAAGTAGTGCAAAGAAGGACAACCGGCTCATCTGGTCTGAACACACAGAAGAGCTTTGTCTGCGCGCACGTGGTGCTGAAAACGTGTAATGTGCTCATCCGCTCCGCCCCATGTTCGAAAGGGTTAAACCCAGCGCAGACCTCTTTAGATGGCCATGAGACCCCTGACTCCCGCAAAATGCCTACAACTGGTTGCATGTGCTGCATGTTTTGGTTATCCAGGTAGCACAGGCGAAGACTTGTAGCTACTTGTGTGCTGTGAACACGGTGGTCTGAGCCAATCCAAACAAAATGCAGAACGGATACCCCATAGAAAATCCTTGTACACTAGGCATTCAGGTGGTCATATAATTATATGACAGCTACTCGGCAGACACCAGAAAGATTTCGTTGCGCTCTTGACCCGGACCAACAACACCAATTGTATGTTTCCCCCCCCCGCTGAGGTGCGAGGTGCGGAGGGTCTAGGGCTAGCGGAGAGGTGAGATGTCAGCCGTGGGCGCTACACTGCAAAAATTGTTCAGCAATGGTTTGAGGAAAATGACAAAGAGTTCAAGCTGCTGCCTTGGCCTCCAAATTCCCAAGATATCAATCTGATTGAGCATCTATGGGATGTGCACACCTGATCCATGCATGGTGGCTCCATCTTGCAACCTGCAGGACTTCAAGGGGTCATACGATTTACATTTTTCCTTTCTCTTTGGAGTGTTACAAGCTCTTGGTGCATAAAGAAGATCTGTAAAGTTGCAAAGACTAAAGTCTCAAATCCAAAGAGATATTCTTTATAAAAGTTCAGAGTCAGCCACACCTACCTAAAACGGCTCGTTCTAACACGTCCCCTCATATCTACCTCACTATGTGGGAAGACTTGCATAACTCCCCCAAATGTTCACGCAAAGAAAGAAGCGTAACTTATTCTCACTGTAGTATTGTTGACGCTGCAGCCATGTCGTGAAGACGCTGTGTTTTTCGTTGTGAAAGCGAAACTACTTTGTTTGGTCTTCCAAAAGAGGACGATATCCACTTCGTCATGCCTAGAGCTGATCTGTGCTGGTCGCTGAGGGAATACATCAACTTTCACCGTGGACAAAGCGGAGTCCAGCCCGGGGTCCGTCACATGTGGTTGCCGCTCATTCGTCACATCCGCCGGGCACGCCGTTCTCGACCCCGCCGCCTCAGCTCACTCTAGCCTGGCCTCAGCGCACGTTAAGCTGGGGCTTCGGCTCACTCTATCCCGGCCTCAGCGCACGCTAAGCCGGGGCTTCCCCTCACGCTAGGCCGCTGTGTTGTTCATTGTGAAAGCGAAACTACTTTGTTTGATCTTCCAAAAGAGGACACAACTACAAATCAGTGGTTAAGTTGTATTTACAACACTGTTCCAGAACAGTTTAACCCAAATATCCAGATGTGTGCAGCACATTTTATGGAGGACTGTTTACTGATCCTGGAAAAGTAACTTTAGACTACAATGCCGGCAGTTCTGACTCACTTAAGTACGTTTTCATTTAAAGGATTTGCCACTGATGATTCAAACGAGAGTTTTGGGCAGTAGAATAGCATTGTTGTTTGTCATTTCTCTGATCACAAATGCAGACAGAGTTTTATGTTTACGCGGCGTGATGCAAGGCAACGCAACGCGTAAAAAGACAGTATAAGTCATTATAATCAGTAATTATGTCCCCACTGGATGCAACAAATGCCTCGTTTGTAATGGGTTTTAATGTTGTCTCGTCGCTCCGGCCGGGACACGGCATCAACAGTATGTGAGGGGCGTAACATTTCTGTCACACGCTTGAGGTATTCGGCAAATCACAATGCTCGTTTTAGCTGGCCAATCAGAGCACACCTTGTTTTTCAGACTGATTAGCTTTGTAAAAATCGACGCGTTTCTGAAAGGTGGGGCATAGAGGAGAAACAAAAATGTAAAGTATGTGTCGGGTTCGCTCACTTCGGTCTATTGTAATTCATAAGGTTTTGTGACAGAGCCCTGAACTCGTGTCATGTCATTTTTTCATGTGAGCGTGGCTTCGAGTTGCTCGAGCCTGCGCTCCTCGTCTGCGTGTACTGTTTCATATTGGAGCGTGGTGTTCGGATCCCTGCACTTATGTCTTGTTCAGTTTCGGTTTGGTGTCGGGGTTTGGACACTCGCGCTCCATGTTCTGTCTGTTGTGGGAGCGTACGGTCTCGAGTTCGCTCGGCCGTGCGCTCTTCTGTCCACGTGTGTTGTGTTTTGTGAAGCACGCGGTTTGTGTTCAGCCGCGTGCTTTTCTTGTTGTCTTGTGTGAACACTCGTCTTACGTCTTTTGTTCTAGCACATGGCTTGTGATTTTTTTTGTTTTGCTGGCCATGTGCTTGTGTTTTGTTTTTTGTGAGCACATGGCTTTTTGTCTTTGATTTGGTGTGCCATGTGCTCATGTCTATTGTCTTGACCCCTCCCATCTTGTTTCCTGATTATTAGTTAATTTGCCCCACTTGTGGTCCCTCGTTACCCTCCTCATTTTCTCTCCATTTATTCTCCTTGTGTTTGAAGTCCTGCGTCAGTTCGTCTTTATCTCTCCCTGGATGTGTCATGTCCAGATCTTGCCTTGCCTTGCCTTGCCAGCCTGTTTTTCCCCCACAGGGTAGTTCCTGTTGTTTGTTTTGTTATTTTAATAAAAAGCCCATTCTTTCTGCAGTACTTTGTCCTCGCCTCATCCCTCTACCCGGAACCCTGACAGTATGTGGAAAATGAGTTTTTTTTTTTTTTTACTTTAAACCGCATAAACACATTACACTAAATACACAAAATAATGTTTCTTTTTAGCAACATCATAGGACCCCTTTAAAGGATCTGCTGCTAATGTCTTGGTGCCAGAAACCACAGGGCACATTCAGAGGTCTTGTGCAGTCCATGCCTCAACGCATCAGAGCTGATTTGGCAGCATGAGGGAAACCTACACTATATTGGGCAGGTGGTTGGAATCAGTGTATTTGCCTTCTAGAGCTTTGGGCCCCTGTTAACTAAAACTTCCGAAGTGACCTTTTTTATAACTACATATTCGTATGACCCATGGTGACCCCTGGACCACAAAATCAGTCATAAGGGTAAATTTTTTGAAATTTAGATTTATACACCATCTGAAAGCTGATTAATATGCTTTCCATTGATGTATGGTTTATTATGATAGGACGATATTTGGATGAGATATGATTATTTGAATATCTGGAATCTGAGGGTGCAAAAAATCTAAATATTGAGAAAATCGCCTCTAAAGTTATCCAAATGAAGTTCTTAGCAATGTTTATTACTAATCAAAAATTAAGTTTTTTTTATATATTTACGGTAGGAAATTTACAAAATATCTCATGGAACGAGCCTTTACTTATCCTAATGATTTTTGGCATAAAACAAAAATCTATCATTTTGACCCATACATTGAATTTTTAGCTATTGCTACAAATATACCCAAGCGACTTAAGATCGTGGGTCTGTGCTGCAGGGTCACATATGTCAGCAGGTTTTCCCTTCATATTAATAAGCCTCAGTGAATTGAGTCTAAATTTAGGTATTCAGCAAAAATGTCACCTTTGCTTCTTATGAATTAAAATCAGCTGTATAAATGATCTATGAACAGTTTTATGTGTAATTCTATTATAAAATATAATATAAGTAACTGAAAAGCTCACAAGTTGGAGATTTTCAGAGAGAGAGTTTTTAGGTTTTATTGGTATAAAGACTTTGTTCTGCTCATCGGGCCACAATTGTTCATTCAGAAGAACCTCTCTTTTATTAAATCACTCATATAATTAACCACACCATGCTTTCCCTTTCACTCTGATTTAATCAAAATGCATGACTCTCTCTTAGCAAATTATATTTTGAATGTTTTTTATCTACAAAATCTTTCTAGCTGCCAGACATCCTAGATATCAAAGCAGATTGCAGATACAGGAACTAAATTGCCATTTCATCAAATTAAGGTTTATTAAGATAAAACGATGCTTTGAAAAGACCAAATATCAGGAAGTGTGAGACAAGAGCAAAAAGGCAATCTTCCCACCTCTTAAAAAAAACATATTGTAAAATGCCTGCAGCCAGAGACTCCAAAGACAGAATAAGTTTTCAAAGAAAGTGCAGTATCGATCTTGAAGGGGAAAACATCGGAAGGGTTTAGTGTAGAGAGTACAGCAGTCATCTGGCAGGGAAATAAAGACACCAGAGTAAAGGGTTCTGGCCCTTTGAAGATGACAACTCGCCAATTTGCAGTTAATTATGTCACAGTCATAACTTTGGGATTCGCACATAAAGAAGTGACATATGATAGCAGCTGGAAGAAGGTTTGATTCTCATTCGTCTCCACTTACTAAAAGTACTTTTATCCTGGCTGTGAGGAAACTAATGGGGAAATGAATGGCTCTGTAAGCAATATGCCATTTTTAGGACATGTATTTCTCCTCAGAATTTTTGGAAAATGTCCCAAGCTATTTCATCAGTCATTACGATTGCAAGCAATTTTATAAATACCAAAAAATAGGGAATTACTTCACCGCTGGAGAATGAAATGTCTGGAGTCAAATAAAAGAGTTCAGCAGAGACTGTAAGTGTGTGAGTGTGTGTGTGTATGTATGTGTGTGTGTGTGTGTGTGCATGTGTGTGTAGCTTCAAGAAAGAGGAAAGAAACATACTGTAAAATGACTTCCATGAAAATGCATGCCGTGTGTTGAGTGTCTGGGCCAGAGACAGTGTTTACATATATAAGAACAAGTAGATTAATACTAGAATATGATCATATTATGATTATGTATGTGTAATGTAAATGTGTTAACCCAGATGCCATAACCAGTTTATGTCAATATTCCAGTTCCTGAAAATCAGAATATGACAGCTGACATATTCTATTTATGTATAAATCAAAAAGTTTGATTTTTTTTTATAATGTCATGTATTACAGAAATATTACAAATGCCGTGAAACAGGCAAACCTTTGTGCAAATTATGGCTTAATCAGAATATTGACAATAATGTGCATATAAACAGTCAGAGTTTCTATTTGAATGTTTCAATGATGGTTATGTTCCAGAATTCATCACATTACAACAAAACAATAAGCTAAATAATAATGTTATATATATTTATAACAATTAATAATTACTTTATACTATTTTAATTTACTGTATAAGCCTTAATAATCTGTTTGCTGCAGTAGTTCTCAAATCTCTTTTGATATAGCAGTAGAATTGAGGAAATGTCACATTTAAACACATTCTGCCAGTAAACTGCAACTCAAATTGAATATTGCATACTACTTCTATGATGCTTTTTGTTCTTTTTCAAGCTTTTGTCAAACACTTTTGTGTTTTATGGAAGAATAAAGACTAAATAATGAAAAAAATTACATATCCGACTAAACTATTCCTTAAAATAACAAAAAAGTAAACCCAGAGTGATGCTACATGGAACCATTTAGCCAGGAGTAGATAGAAACAAGCAAACATAGAAAAAAATTGTGTATCATTTTATAGAGAGCAGGAATATCAGGGTTTTCTGAAGCATGAGCATTATGGGAACTAATTGTGAGGCAGGATGAATAATGAATAACGGAGGAGATGTGCTTCCTGGAACTGTGCTGAGCTGAGCCGAGCAGCTCCCTGATGAAGCCCACAGCTTCCTCTCCCTGCATTTGCCTCCAGGTGAAAAATCTGCCATCTCCCCCTCCACCATTCCCCCCGCCTCCTGCTTCTCAACTACTGCTGCTGCCGACTCGAGACCAGCGGGAGCTGCAGCCATCTTGGCCGAGACAAAACACAGCTCTGTGAAATACAGGCCTGTAACTCAAAACATAATCCAGAAATAGGAGCTTTATTTGACTTTCTAATGTCAAATAAAATAAAAATGTTTTGTAATGAACAAACATGTTTGATTTGACATGAATGAAAATAAAGCTGCGAGGAACAGAAGTACAGTAAAGACAGTTAAATTGGTTGTGTAACTCGCTGAGTGATCAACTGATGAAACACTGGAAGAAAAATCTACTCTGACTAAGATCCTTGTTGTTCTTTTTGCGGAATATTACAGCGTAGGAAAAGGTTGATCATATTGGTTTGCATACTGTTAACTTTGGTTACAATTTTCCATTTTTTCATTCTGTCTGCATCAAAATTTGTCTGGATGAGCTCTCCTCCAAATGTTTTTAACGGTCCACCATTTGTCAAACGTTTGGAATAATCATAATAACAATAGTAAAGTCTATTATGCTCACCAAGGCTGCATTTATTTAATCAAAAATACAGTAAATACAATAATATTGATATTATTAAGATCTATTTACCTAAAGAGTTAATGTAATTTGATTTCTGTCGATGCAAAGGTACTCAGTCTGCGGGTAACATGATCCTTCAGAAATCATTCTAATCATTGCTGCTCATTTCTTATTATTGCTGAAAACATTTGTGCTGCTTAACATTTTTGCGAAAAAAAATTGCACACCCTAAACATTTAATATTAAAATAGAAAAAAAATAGAAAACTCTTCTTTTAAATTGTAATATTCACCAATATACTGTTGATCAACAGAAAAAAGGGATTTAAAATTGTACATTTTTGGGCAAAACAGCTTCGGCCCTTGAGCAGTACCTTAAAAGGGCCACTATTTTTGTACTTTTTTTACCCTACTAGGTACACGTGCGTACATTCAAGCGGTTGTACCCCAAAAAAGGTCCAATCTGGCCCATTGTTTCTGTGTTGTACGGTATTTTTTGAGTCCTTAGGTGTAGACCTTGGCGAGTATAATAGATTCTCTTTAAAAATATTTTGGCCGGTACACTCTTAAAAATAAAGGTGCTTCAAAAGGTTCTTCAAGCGATGCCATAGAAGAACCATTTTTGGTTCAACAAAGAACCATTCAGTCAAAAGTTCTCTAAAGAACCATCGCTTTCTTACCTTTTTATAATCTGAAGAAAACTTCTTTCGCCACAAATAACCTTTTGAGAAACAGAAAGGTTCTACAGATGTTAAAGTTTCTTTATGGAACCATTTAGACAAAAAGGTTATTCTATGGCATCGTGAAGCACTTTATTTTTAAGAGTGTAGTGTAAGTGTGAGACATTTCTAATAATAATTGCAATGCATTTAATCTACAGTATCGGTTTTATACGGTAAATAACATGTTTTATGTATAAAAGTAACCCTCCCTTGGTGTAAATGAGAGCTCTGGTGCCCACAAACACTCACCACTGCACAGGAAGTCAGACGTGTAGCACCATCTGTGCAGTCAGTCACCTTTTCAACACATCCACTGCTGACCTGCTTCAGGAAACAAGCGGAAGGATTTTCAGCCTGCAAGGAAGGAACAATGACAATTAGATTCAAAGCCAAGTTCCCTGAACCCGGTCAGTGCGAAGCCCAAACTACCATAATCCTCTTACAGCTTTTCAGCACTAAAACTGCGGCTTTTATTGGTAAATACCCATATCAACTTTGTTGATTCTCATTTTATTGTAGCACTAAACCGGTCTTCCATATGACTGAGAAAGTTGAAAGCTCACTTTTTCCCATTTGAATAAACAACACTTCAATCTGATCATCAGACAAGGAGGATTCCAGAAACGTGCGTGGGTGCTTAATACCCGCTTTTATACCCTTCAACAAACAAATCTGGTGACAAGTGCTTGTTAAAAAGGCTTTTGGTGTCTGAAGAGCCGAGCGTGCATCTACATGTAACTATTTGTCGAGGAAAGCGAGGCTCAAAAATCTCTCCTCACAGTTTTGGCCAAAGGAACAAGCAGCATCAAAGTTTTTCTCATTAGACGCAGACATGTGTTACATCTACATGTGTATTTCTCGAAAAAGAACAAGGCCGCTTTCCTTCAAATGCTGCTTGTGAAAGCAGCATCACTTACAGTTTTGGGCGTAAGAACAAACATAAATTGTATAGCATCAGAGTTTCTCATTAGAGGCAGACACACGCTGGACTCTGATCAAACACAGATTGCTTTTAAATCGCGTGGATTGATAACTTTATCTCGCGGGGCTCAGATATTGGTCTCATTTTCAGCCTTGATCAAGATAACCGCACGCCTTGGTTAAGTCTATCGATTCACCCCCTGAAAACGCTTCCATTCATCCACGAGTAAATGCGGTGTAACCAGTCGCTCTCAGAGGAGAGCGACTCCGGGACAGTGAGGGGTGCGGTTGTGTGCGCTATCGCTATTAAAATCTTTTTAATTTGCAGGCGATGATTAGATTCCCTGGCATCTCTGATCGCAGCTCGGCGAGTCATCCACGAGCCGCAGAGTGATGTCAAACAGCACCTATTAACGTGATGTTTGATTTATTTCAATTTGATGCGCACCACACTGTAGATATATTAAAGATAGATCCCCGCTCTTTTGTTTAATATGCTTGACCCAAAGCTTAATTTGATAGGATCACTCAAACTGGCATCAAAGTGATTAATTCTACAAGCAAACTGCTCGCGGAGCATGTCCCCATGTGCGCACGCCAGTGAGACAGGGAATATCACAGTAATTGGCTCTGCTGCAATTAGAAACTCTTTTACCTAGGATGCTCTTTGTTCCTGGATTTAGGCTTTTTTGCATATCTCGAGTATAACATATGAGAACTATTTCCCATGAAGAAAAAAAAAGGCAATATACACTCCATTTTGTCTAATAAAATGATTCAAGCTTTCTTTGCCAGGTCATATAATCCCAGAGCACATAAAATCCTTAATAAAGGAAAAACTATGATTTGTGGCTGGACGTGTAAGGATAAAAACTACATTCTTACATTTTCTGTAGAAACTGTAAAGGCGTCATAATGTAGGAGCCACAAAAAATGAGGCGTGTGTGTGACAAGTACCGCCTTTTAAAAAGCAATACATAATGAACATGCTGTTACAGTAATTAACAGCAGCATTTCAGTGAATGTTTTGCTTTGATTTGATTATTTTGATTGGTTGATTATTGGCCCAAAAAAGGGGCATCTTTAAATTTCTATGATATTCTGGTCTATTTTATCTTAAATGTAATTTTTTTCTCTCTCTCTCTCTCTATAATGAAATCCCTATAGAAAAAATACAATCCCCATTTTTATCCTGTGCCAGGAGAACTTAGAAAAGTAATAGCACAGTTGTATCTATAATATGTCGCTTTATGTTGCAGATTCTACTGCAGCATTTTAATGGAGCAAGACATAATTATTGCACTTTAATAATTCACTGTACACAATTAAGTAAAACTGCAAAAGCTAAAAAGTGAAAAAATGGTGAAAAATCAGTTGCAGGACCTACAATATACAATTCCATGTATTCACTAACTTATGGGATGTTTATGTTGGGAAGGGCACTACTAGTGATAGCCAGACAAGTACTAATATAGCATAGAAGATAAATTTGTATTTATTTCAAAGACACCTTTATTAACCACGGTTACGATACAAAAGGAAACACAGGAAAAAAAAACATATAAAATAAAATGAAATAAATCCTGCAATAGCAGAACTAAAAGAAAGACAGATTTGATGTGAGATTCAGGTCAAAGTTGGAATGGATATTTGGATATTTTGGGGCTTTCTCTTAAAAGGAAACCATTCGTCATGTTTGCAGTGGTGCTCTGAATATTTTCAAACTTCTGACCATTTTTTCCACAGTGAATCATGATCTCTTTTGCGCAAGGTTTAACACTTTGCTTTGCAGAGCTGAACCAACCCCTACGTATGAACATTAGTAACAGGCTTTGCAAAAATATAAACATATTAAAATTGCCATCACTAATTTTCTAAATATTGCCAAATCATATTTATTCTAAACAGAAACCAAAATTCAAGGGAAATTGTGTTAAATAATCATAGAAAAACCATAATTTCCAATAAATAGAATAACAAAGAAACAGACTGTATAGGAGGATAAAAGCATCTTTGTATTGCATTTTCAATAAATAAATAAATAAATAAAAATAAATGAAATTGCCCTCTATGCTTGTCTGACATTTGCCTATTGTAATTATATATAGTACCAAAGGAACCTGGAACGTGAAGCTAAAACATTCAGTGCTTTGTGGAGAGTGTCATCTAAAAACAAGCATGTTTAGCCGGGAACGACGGCGCGATCCACACAGCCATTCACCAGGTGGCAAGCGCCAGGAATTAAAAATAACAACGGCTTTGCAGTCAAGACCGTTCTGCACGCTGCGCCGGACTGTGGTTGCACGCCTCGCTGTCTTTCGTTTCTCGCTGTGCGGTCGAAGGAGAATTGGTCTAGGGTAACATTCCACGATCCCAAATGCAAAGTCCACACATGGTATAGTCTGATATAGAGAACTTTTCTGGTTTTTTCCTTCGTAAGCATTGACACCGAACCTCCACGGTGGTGCTTACCCGTTCAGCTGACGCTTTGTGAGAGTACATGTTTCGAGGATGTCGTGGAATTGAGACTGGCACATGGGAAATGAGCAGAAGACACCTCAACCGGCTCCTTTTATCGAGCGTACTGAACCGCAAACAACCACGCCTTCTGGGAGAAGAGGTGGAATTAGCATCAGGATGACACACCATCCAAATACAACGTGTGAGAGGGGTAAAATTCCAGCCAAAACGCACGCCCTGACACACACATGCTTATCCAGCGTGATATGACTCCCCCGTCACAAACCTCAATAGGTTAACAACGGGGAGGAGGGCAACCAAAAAAATGAAACAGGTACGTGAACGTATGTCAGTCCATCATGACAACTGTGCCATGTTGCACTGCGAAGGCGACGGCGGGGGAGAGGCCTTAGCCGGCCGAATGGTGTACCCAAAACAAACAGTATGGTGAGGGGGTTGAACTAGCCACGGGGGCACGCCCCTTATCTTTAATGGGTACTCCATCATTCTGCCTGCTGCCCGCTATGTTCGTCTTTCCACTGGGTCGCCCAAACAGATGGGCTTTGTAAGGCTCAATGGCACATTCCGGCACTGCAATCTGTTTCTGTGAGTCCGTGATCAAATCTGAAGAAAAGCTACGTCTCGCGCACATTGCGGCACATATGTACCGCCTTAGCTTGTGCCTATGTCAGTGAAATTAAAATCACTGGAACGTTTTAAGTACTGACGGCATGACAACAAAGAGAAAAGACGGAGGGAGGGGGAGCCGAAATAATCGCTGCTTGCTAAGGAGAACTTCCCGCGGTACAGGCATAGAAATAAACAGTGGGGAAGAGGAAAAAGCCTCGGCCAAAGTGGATATTATTATATACCATTACAAACATGTTTATCTCAATCCCTCACACCCTCCATCTGTGGGTTAATTCTGTGTGACGTAAGTTCAAAGCATTGTAGCGTTCACCATGTAACAACCTTATCCGAAAGGATTTCTTTTCATTGTCTGTCACTATTCCAAATTTAACTGGAAGAAAAGTCTTTTTGAGTAAAGTAAGAGCTGGAATTGAAAACATTTTACTTCTTCTTTTGCTTGATTCTTATTTGTTGATGCTTTTTTTCGATGACCCATTTCATTCTCAACAACTTCCTCTTTTAGAACTTGAAGGCCTGTAAGTTGTGACAGCGTTGGGGAGTAACTAACCAAAAAGTAGCAACATTGCTTACCTTTATTAAAAGTTTTCAAGATAGCATAGCATTTCCAGTTTGTAGCTCGAAAGTTGGATGCTGTCATCCTAATTGAAGTGATTCATTCAAAACTTCTCAATTTTTGTATTTTATCTGAGGGAACACACAGAAACAACAGTAAATATAGCTACAAGCAGTGATTACCGAGCTTGAAGCACTTTAAGGTCTTTTTGACAATAACTGTGGAACACACACTATTTATTCACTCATACACTTATTTATCTAACACACACACTCAGTCTACATTTCAATTTGCACATAATATACCTGTACATACAACTGTCTATTGTATGTACAGGTACATACATGGGCGATTGTATATTTTTTTCCCTAGTTACTGTTCTATTCTTTTTGTTATCTGTGTCCTGTCTTGTCACTGTTATTCTGTTACACTGTGGAGCTTCTGTAATGAAAACAAATTCCTCGTATGTGAAAACATACCTGGCAATAAAAGCTCATTCTGATTCTGATTCTGATTGATGACATGGATGCTGTTGGACCCTAGGCCGACCCAAAATACAGGGCTGACTCCATAACACATTCAGGCTTCAGGACAATGATCAAGCCAATATTAAATGACCCATATAGCCATTCACATAGACCTAGAGTTATTAATATTACATAGGTTCAGTGAAAAACCTAGGACTAGCTCAAAAAAATAGTTTTTTTTTTATATTCTTAAATACAGTGTCGATCCTAGACTTATGGGGGCCGTACGCAAAACTGTGTCGGCTGCGTTGGGGAAGGGGTGGGGATATAAGTGGTTATGAAGGAATGAATTAAATGCATTTGTCCATGTTTCACTCCATCTCGAATCGCGCTCGTGGAAAGCGCTTGAGAAACAGTGTCTCTTGCGTGGCTCAGTATGCTTTCAACTCGTTTTTTTAGTCTCGAACAAGACTGCAGGCTACGACATTCACATTACATGATTTGACAGATTTTTACATAAAAAGGGCGACAGCGCACCGCATTAAAATAAATGATCATTCATGTTTTCATAACCTCTGGCCAAATTCAAAAAAGAAACTAAAATTAAATCATCTTTGAGAGCAAGGGGGCCCCCTGGTGTTTTGGGGGCCCTACGCAGCTTGTGTATTTTGCGTATAGGGAGGACTCGGCTTAAAAATTTAATGATTTTTTTCATATGAGCTCAGATTGAGATCTTACATATGTGTATCAAGTTTAGTGTACATATCTCATTCTCTTCAAAAGTAATAGTAATTTTAGTAAAAAATTTACATTTTTACTAAATTGAAATTGAAATTTCAATATATATATATATTTTTGATATTATGACTAAAAGAATCTTTCTGCACTCATTTGGTTCCGATCAGGTGAAAAACCTAGGACTAGTGTGCAAAAGTAGTGTTTTTCCAAAAGTCCCACATGCGAAAATTCCCAGGCGTATGAGGATTTTGTCCTTTTGATCACATGTAGCCTTGGTGACGTTGTAGACTGGGTGAACGCTACCATCCCTCGAAGTTTCAAATATCTACACCTTACTGTTTGGTCTGCTTGATGACTTTTAGGGCTAGGCGCTTGCACCCCTAAAAAGTTCAAATATTCAATATATGTTACAAATTCAACTCTGAGAGAAGCAGTGTCTCTGAGTGTCTCTTGTTCACATTACACAGTTGAATTTTCTCAAAGTTACCCCTAAAAAAACAGTAGCCTTTTCTCACAATTGTTTGTAGGTGAATATCAACTTCCTCCAATACTGTTTGTTTCTCTGTGTATTTAAGTATCTCCGATACTGGTCTGTTTACTGAGTAAAATTCTTCAATGATTGGTGCTTCAAACATATGTGAATCAATTCAAAACGATTTTCCCAAACCCTTTTGGTCAATTCACTGAAAGAACTGATCAAAAGAATGATACATTTACAAATGACTGGCATTGTTGGTTCAGTCGACAGAAATACAGGACACACATAAAAACTACTGAAATATTCACAGATAAATGTTTCTCGGGTCAGTCAGAGCGCTCATTATATATACGCCAGACAGCTGCAGGCACCACTGTTTCTATCATATATATACTGTATAGAGATATTATTATATATATATAGTTCCTTAGTTGTTACAATGTATGTAGTTAGCTACTCTCTATTAGCAGCTTTCATTGTATCTGTACTTTTTCAAAAGCTTGAATGTAGTTGAACTACTTTAAATTATGAGTAGCTTGCATCGTTTCACAGTAGCTTCCTCAATACCGGTAGTGATTTGTCATCTCTCTCTCTCTCTCTCTCTCTCTCTCTCTTTCTCCCTATGAGGGATAGATAACATTCTAACTGAATTTACCACAGTCTTGCAGTGCTTTGTTTAAGACAGCAGATATGTAAAATGGAATTTGACCTGCATGATTCCTGAGCTGTGAAAAGAGAAATTAACAACTCCCAATATATTTTTCATCCATCCCACACACGCAAGGTGAAATAAGTGAAGTACAGCAGCGCCCAGACGTGTAAAATGTGTTTGGATCACACAGCAGAGGAACTCATGAAAGATGCATGGTGCCACTGGAGATGTATAAAGAATTTAGAGATATAAAGGATATATGACAAATAAATCAGGATGCAAATCTCAATGGGCGCCTTTGGGAGTTCTCCAATGAAAATCACCTGAAATATTAAACGAGGAGGGGAAACATTCTATCATTGAGCAGAGGACTTGGAGAAAAAGAAAAAGAAAAAAACAGCTCTTAATCTGTTTTCTTTTTTGTGGACTTTTCTGTTTTGTTGTTGTTGTTGCTGTTAACTCAAATGCAGAATAATGCACTTAGTACAAGTGCTAAATCATCTGAGTATTTCTGTCTTTACAACATTTTTCACTCAGTGCTTCTTTTAGTCTTTGACATCTTCTCGAGTAATCTAGTCTCAAAATGGACTGAATATATTGTAGTCACAAGGGGGACAAATGCACAACAGGAAGAGTTGTTCTATTTAAAGAAATGTAATGGGTTCACAATAAGTCAATTCTATCTACAGAATTTGTGGCATAACGTTAATTAACACAAACTTTGATTCGTCCCTCAGTTTGCAAAAACAAACAAAAAATGTGTTTATAATAATGCAGTTCTTGGGAACTTGAATGGGAACATTCTAGAAGTTTCTGTAACATTCTGGAATATTCTATAATATTCTAGTGCTTTCTGGAACATTCCAGAACATTGTGGGTCTAGTCAAAAAAAGACAAAAGACTCACTTTTGGTACCTGTTTATGTTAAACTGTTGATAGCTCAGTATTATGCATGTACCATATAAGTTTTATGCACCAGAAATAACAGATTAGCTTGTATAAGTTGTCAACATATAAATATATATTTTTTTAGCTTTCATGTTAATGATACACAAAAAGTAATGTGATTTTCATATGCAGCATATCAAAGTTTATAAAGACACATTAAAATAAAAGTGAAACAACTTTGTCAATGTCAAGGTGTTATTTTAATTGATAATTGTAAACAGTTGAAAAATAATCTTCATTTAAATAGTCTTCTTTTTTTTGTGACTGTCCATAAAAACAGTGAAAGGCAATTGAGCTTAATGGAAAACAACTGAAATCACAAATATAAAACTATCCTGCTGATTCGCTTCGAAATTGCCAATTCTTTCCCAGTGCATTTGGAAGAAAATGAACAAATACCTATCACAGTATTTACCAGAATTCATTGGGGATATAACGAAAATACAGCAAGCACTCAAACAGTAAAGATGTCTCCATTTTCCTAATCTTTTTCTTATGCGTGTCTAGTGCTTTCTTATAGTACTTTAGCAGATGTGATTGTTGGGCCTGGCACTTCTGCTCCTCGAGTCTTTCTCTTACTCGCTTTCTCTCTTGCTCTGTTTCATTAAAAAAAGAGCCTTGGCTAGAAAAGGCCAACATTCTGAAAGGAGATTTATATAATGGCTGTATGTGTCTGAAGGCAGACATTCAACATCAGGAAAGCAACTATCCTAATGGGAGTGATCACCATGGTGATCTTGGGTAGCCATACAGGACTGTGCTGGCAGCCGTGTGTGAGGATCTGGCTCGCTGTCGGTGGAGCTCATTGATTAGTGCTGGAACACACCAGAGCTGCTAGAGCCATTAAAGCCTGTAGTTTCTTAGGGGAGAGAGGCACCAAAGAAATAAGAAACAAGGCAATAGTGGGCTTTTTTTCTTCCGCTCCTGGCCACATATTGCTGCTTTTATATAGTTTAAATAAAAGAGTCATCAGAAAGCACAAATCATTAAAAGGCTCAAAATACTTTTCATCTCTTTCTAATTGTAGTTCTTTTGCAAACTGCAATAGACGTTTCTTCTTGTGCTGTTCCGTTCTTCAAAATCAGACTGTATAAAGTCTGCATTACATTGTGACAGACTGACAGAACAATCTGCGCTGAAATGTGCCACACAATCTGTTAAGCTTAGACTGAAATGATCAGGAATATTGTTAAAAAAATTAACTCGAGCTCTTTCCTCAGAAGGATCTGCAGAGTGTAGGTGCTACACACAACCAGAAACCGCATGAAGTTTGACAGACTTTCCCACATTCTAGTGTCATTGTTAGTTCTTCTGCTGATTAAAAAATACCAGTATCTACAGGGGCAAGAAAAATATGTGAACCCATTGAAATTGGTTGGTTTTCTGCATTCTTTGGTCTTTAAAAAAATTTCATTCTATCTTCACCAAAGTATAGACAAACACAATGTGCTATAATATAATATAAACTATTATAATATTTCATATCTTTATTGTATGTAAACACTGTATATAAATTATTTTATATAAAAAGTTTCTAAACATCAATAAGTTAGGTGTGTAAATGTAGGCTGTCATGTTCATGTGTTCAAATGTATTCATCAGGCTTTAGAAAGTTGCCATCTTTGTGGCGTAGTTTCAATCAAAGTTACAGTTCTATATGATAAAAGTTCTATATGATAGTACTATGCAATACAGGACTATATGATATGTCTTCATAGGAAGGGAACGATTCAGATTCTAATTCCTCTAAATGGTTCACGCTCCTTAATAGTTTTATAAATAATACTGTTATTACCTTTGAGGAAGAAATTTTGATATTTACAGTTTTTGATTCACCAGAAAGAACTGATTCATAAGAGGCATGTGTTTGTGTATTGGATCCTGTTTATCAGGTATGTTTTACAATTACTAAAAAGAACGGACTTGTATGAATCATTTGGTCACACTTTATTTTAACAACCAATTCTCACTACAAACTAACTGTTAACTAAGACTTATGCCTCAATAATCTCCTAATTTGTTGCTTATTAATAGTTAATAAGGTAGTTGTTAAGTTTAGGTATGGCATAGGATTAAGGGATCTAAAGTATGCAGAATAAGGCATTAATATGTGCTTTATAAATACTAATAAACAGCCAATATGCATGCTAGTTAATAGTGAGAATTGTGTTACAAATCGATTGCTCAATATTCAAACTACATTGTTTGCTCTGTATGTTTTTTTTAATCAGATTCAGAACTCATAAGACAAGAACAGAGACTCATAAGAATCATTCGTTTCAGAACTGAACTACTCTGGTCGGTGCTTGTTTTTGCAGTATACATTCAGTAGCAGCGTAGGGCTTCATCTGAATAATAATAATAATACACCTGAAACATTATCAAAATATTTTAGTACACACTCTCAGAAAAAAAGGTACACAAGCTGTCACTGGGGCGGTACCTTTTCAAAAGGCACAACTTTGTACCTAGACAGTACATATTGGTACCTTAAAGGTACATGTTAGTACATATTAGTACCTAAAAGGTACAAAAGTGTACCTTTTGAAAAGGTACTGCCCCAGTGACAGCTTTTGTACCTTTTTTTCTGAGAGTGAAGTCTTCCATACACAAAAGCAGAAGAATCTGCATTTTGAATCGTTAGAGGACCAGAGCGCCATCAATAAGACTCTTAACTTTAACAATGAACTTTATTCTAAATTTATCTCAAAAGTATAGCACATGACGTGTAAGAAAAAATAAATGCCATGGCCAGAAATTGGGAATCCGTTCCCACAAATATTTTTTTTTCTCCTAGCCACATATTGCTGCTTTTATAGGCATAATGATATTAACATCATTAAGATTTGATAAAAGAGACATCAGAAAGCACAGATCACTTAAAGGGTCATTTTCTTCTCTTCTTTTTTTTTTCTTAGTCAGTCAATTTTATTTATAGAGCACATTTAAAAACAACAGCTGTTGGCCAAAGTGCTGTACAAAATTTAAGCATATACCAAAATATAAAAGTAAACATAGAACACAGCGACATATAGTACACTACAGTTATGCCACTGCGCTTACTTATGACCATATGCAACAGTAAATAAATAAGTTTTAAGAAGAGACTTAAAATCAGCGTGTCTTATGCAAACTGCACTTTTGTTGTCTAGTATCTTTTCAAATCTGACTCTGTATTAAGTTTGCAATACAGTGTTGGCATGCAAATGAACGATGTCTCTGTGCATGTACAGGGCGTCTCAGAGCCGTGTTGTGTGAGGCTTGTGTTGAGACTCATCCCACGCTCTCCATGACGAAGCAGCATCACACGCTGACACTTTGACGTATCCTGGCATACGCTGAATCCCCTCCGCCGTTGTAAGGGTGGCAGTGTTTTCCACCTTGAAAAGGAGATGAAAGATGTTTCCTCCTTTAAGCAAAGGGCACATAAAGGTGGCCAGGCGTCATGAGGACAGCACTGGAGCAGGGGGCCTTTGTGCCACCGGTCGGTCATCCGGACACACGCCCACTTCTTTCCACAATGGCTTTATTTGGCCTTGGAGAGCCGCCATGAGCAGGGCCCGCAGGCTGTCGTGACAACATTGTACAACGTAACTCTCATAAGTTAAATATATAACCAATGTTATGAACACAGAAGAAAAAAAATTTTTAACAGCAAAACACCTGCAAAATATCACAATATGTATAACTTTTGGGTTGTCTGATCTTCGCCAGCCATCAAAAAAAAAAAGAGAACCAATAAATTCTAACCAATTCTAACCAATAAAATGTATAGCAATCAATTCACACATATGTTCCCTTGAGAAAAAGAAGATTTTCGAATGGCATTTTCTTTTGCTCTTATTTTCTTTGAAATATGGTTCAAATAAATGTGACAAGCATTAATGATAAACTAAATACACTTTAATGTCACTTCTATTGAAACTTATTTTGATGTGTTTTAACTGTAGTGTGTTATTTGATATTACATTTAAAGGTAATATATTTTAAATATACTATACTGTGAATTCATCATTACAAGTGTATAACTACAAATATATTTAAATACATGTCATACAAGTTTCAATAGAAATTACATAAATTTATTTTAGTTTATCTACATGTTTGTTATAGTTATTTTAACATATTTAAATTGTTATATATATATTATAATATATATATAGTGATAATGTCCGTAATAATTTGTCCTTAAGTTTTTTCACAGGGCCTATGGGTAAAAAAAATTAATAATAATCTAATAATCTAATAATCACAGACAAATAAACGGTCCAAAACATGGTGTGCATCAACCATGTGTGTGCACCATGGGATGCAGCATTGGACACTTGAAGTCATTGATTCTAATGGTAGTGATCTAGTTTTGCACCACCTAATTTTGTTTTGCTTTTTGAGTTCAGACAGGTAATGAGAGCTCAGGTCTTTAGCAAGAAAATAACCTATCCTCTTCTTTCTGTGTATGCCTGTGCCTCACAATGAGGCCTTTGAGCATTCGCAAGTCACTAGCATCAAGGACAAAACGGGTAATGTTTGAATAAATCCCCTTTCCAGTAGGGAAGCCAGGCCAAAGCAGGTCCAACTGGAGACTCTCAGACAAGACCACAGTGTCTTGCTTTTCCAATTAAATTATCTTTCGGACAATGCAGAGTCTTCACAATTCACACCTCAATTGACAGTGTGGCGGCTTGCATTGTGAGAAGACAGATTTCCATTCCCTCAAAAATAGATTTTCCCTAAAGAAGCCACAATGGAGTGCACAATCCCTCCTCACTGCCTCACAATGAAAGAGGGATAAGGCCCAACTGTTAAAAATCACCCCCGAGAGTATATTTTATTGTGTACTCAATATATTTAAATGAATTTCGACAATAGATACTGTATCGTCAACAAACACCTCATGCAGTTAATCAAATTTTGCTCAGCACCTTCCAAATACACAACAATCTGAGATTTTCACCAACTTGCTTTAATGCTTAAAATGAATAAGAAGTGTGACTTCCTCTGCTGAAGCTATTGTAATCGTATTTATTGCGTAAAGCAAACAATATGACTGTGGAATACTGTTGAGATTCAGAATGCATTTTTTAAGAGTAAAGTCGTGAAGTGAAGTATTAAGTTTAAAAACTCTGACAGCTGTATATGTGATGTGTATACTCAAACATTAAAATTCTGTTATCATTTACTGTTCCAAATCTGTGAACAATACAAAGCAACTTAATAGTATGGTAAATGGTCATATGTGTGCTACAGTATATTCCAAGTCTTCTGTACAGTACAACAATAGCATCAAGTGATAAACAGTCCAAAATGTTACTTACTATCATAATCAGGAAATAAATTGGGATTTTGGAGGTGGAGGGACTCTAAAATGTAGTGGGGATTCTGATTCCATAAATCTTTCAGACGTTTTCTCAGGAAAACTATTTTACAAGGTGGTGATTTTGTCATATGAAAACATGATTTTTAGAATAAAAGTAAGCAAATTCATATGAATTATCCACCAATTCACCAAAAGTCAAATTGTTACTAATTGCCATGAGATTGTGTTGGACATGACATGACCACCTATCCTCTCAAAATATGTTGAAATTCATGTTATGAATATCATGGTGAATATACAGTATACTATCACAAAAGGATTTCAAAAGCAAATATATTTGGCATTTATATGTGCAATACAGTTCAAAAGTTTGGGGTTGAAAGAAGTCTCTTATGCTTACCAACACCAAATTAATTTGTTCAAAAACACAGTAAAAACTCTAATTGTCAGGATCATGGACTGTCTGTGTCATGTTTTGCCCCGGTTTCTGTTCCCTTATTTGGTCATGTTCCTGTCCTCGTTTAGTTAATTAGTTTGATTAGTTATCCCATACCATCGGTGCCCAATCATTCCCTAAGTTAGTCCTAGTCTGTGCAGTCTGTCTCTGTCGGTTCTACTCGTTATGTTTGTGTGTTTCTTACCATTTCCTGTGTGGATGTACCCTGTGTTTGGATTGCATTAAAGACTGTGTTCGCTATTCCTCATCTCCATCGTTCCTCGCCATCACAGATCGTGACAGAAGAACTGACCAAAACAGTAACGTCTGTGTGTCTACCCGGTTTGTTCCGTTTTACCCACTGTCGTTTTTTTAAGTTGTTTGCTCGGATGCCCTCCTTCGTCCTGAATATCTCCTCCTCCTGCTGGAGTAGGGGGACAGATCTCTCGAGGACCATACTAGACTGTTCCAGCTGCTAGCTAACACCACCAGCTACCCGGCGACGCGCTCTGTGCGTTCTACGACACAAGTTTAAACACTGCGTGCAGAGCGCCGTCGTTCAAAAATGGTCCTCGAGCGGATTTCACTGCGTTTTGTAGAGTGGACACAGTTCCACTCCTGACCCAGTGCCCAGCCCACCATCTCCCCGCTGTGCGGAACCAATGCCCGAGCCCACCGCTGACGGAGAGCCAAATCCCGCTGCGATCAATGAACCAGCGCAATGCCGAGCGACTGAGCAGAGGATCGCCCCGGACGTAGAGCTCAACTCGTCAGACCAGGTGCGAGAGCCGGCGACAATGCCCGCCACGAGGGAGAAAGCCGCGGACGGTGTGAGCGCAGAGAGGAGCTCCGCCCCCTGCACCGCGGCTGAGGGTGAGCTGAGTATGGTGCAGCGAAAGTGCCAAAGCGAAGAGGAGAGGGCTCCAGTCCCCGAATCCAGTCCAGAGAGCCCTCCAGTACACGCTCCTAGAAAGCGCCCTCCAGTGCCAGCTCCTCGTAAGCGCCCTCAAGTGTCCGCTCCTCCTGAGCGCCATCCTGTTCCCGTGTTCAGCCTAGAAGGGGATTCCGATCCAGAGTTAGGCCCTGAATGCCCGGAGACGCACAAATGCCCGCCCTCCCACCCGCTCCTGCCTCCTCCTCCGCTGTCGTCTGGCAGCCCCTCTGCTCGCCCTCAGCCCACCATCAATACGGTGTGAGCGCCGCGGGTCTGCCATCCTCCAGCGTCGCCATGGCTGGAGAATCCCTCACCTCTGCCTCCAGCCTCCGAGGCTCAGACTCCGCCTCGGCCCGTAGACCCAGCGGCTCCACCTCGGCTCCTAGCTCCGTCACCTCCATATGACCGTCGATCAAACAGCTCCCACGGGCTACACGTTCAATCCGGCTCCACCTTGGTCGAGAGTCGACCCACCATCGCCTCAGGACTCCTCTCCTCTGGCTGCACCTCATTGCTCCGTCCCACCGGCTCTATTGGGCTCCTTCCTACCGCCAGCTCCACCTTGATCCTCAGTCACTTTAAAGCTGTGGCCTGGGTCCTGCTTGGGTCCATGCCTCCCTCTGTTGTTGCTGCACCGAGGATGCACCTTCCGGGGGGGGAGTACTGTCAGGATCATGGACTGTCTGTGATCAATGTTGCCCCTGTTTCGTTCCCTTATGTGGTCATGTGCCTGTCCTTGTTTGTTAATTGTTTGATTAGTCATTCAAATACCTGTGTTTCGCCAATCATCCCCTGTATTTAAGTCCTAGTCTGTGCAGTCTGTCTCTGTCGGTTCTACTCGTTATGTTCGTGTGTTTCCTAACGTTTCCAGTGTTCCATCCCCCTGGCCTCAGCCCCTGTCTCAACAGGATATCTGCCCCCTGATTTAGATACCCAGGGATGTAAACTGCTCTTAGTGAGAGGACCTTCCCCTGAGCCCACAGAAGGATCTGGTGCGCCAGCTTGTACAAGGGGCGCGAACGCAGACCCCCCTGCCGACTGATGTAGGAGACCACCGATTTGTTGTCTGTGCGAACAAGCACATGATTTCCCCTTAGGTCTGGAAGGAAGTGTGTCAGAGCTCGAAACAAGGCCAGCATCTCCAGGCAGTTGATGTGCCAAAAGAGAGGATGGCCTTCCCACAGACCCTGGGCAGAGCGGCCACTCATGACCGTACCCCAGCCCGTGAGAGAGGCATCCGTCATTAGCGTTACGCGACAACATTGAACCAGGAACCAACGTTTCTTCCACATATGTAAGCATCGCCACGTGACCTTGATCGTGTGAAGCGGATTCCCCCTCGGGGAAAATTCCTTGGTTCTGAGTCACCACTGTAAGGGTCTCATGTACAGCAGGCCAAAAGGTTTCACGTTGGACGCCGCTGCCATCAGGCTCAACAGCCTCTGAAACTGTTTGATAGTGAGTGACTGGCCTTCTCTTACCCTTGTGACTGTTGTGAGGATTGACTCGATTTGAGCAGGAGACAGACGTGCCTGCATCGAGGTTGAGTCCCACACCATGCCTAAATAAGTGGTTCTCTGTAGTGGAGAAAGAACACTCTTCTTGGCGTTTAGTCTTAACCCCAGCTCTCTCACATGGGCGAGGACGACATCTCGATGCCGAGCCGACATCTGCTCCGATTGAGCTAGTATTAACCAATCGTCAATTTAATTGAGTACTGGAGTCGCAACGGAGCCAGGGTAGCATCCAAACACTTCGTGAAAGTGCGGGGTGAGAGTGACAGGCCAAAAGGAAGAACTCGATTTTGGTAATGCCTCGCCCCCGAAAGCAAACCTCAAGAACTTCCAGTGTTGAAGGAGGATGGAAACATGGAAATAAGCGTCTTTGAGATCTATCTTGACAAACCAGTCCTCGGACTTGATTTGAGATACTATCTGCTTGATAGTATGCATCTTGAACTGAAGCCGTTTGATAGCGCTGTTCAGAAGATGGAGATCTAAGATCGGACGCAATCCCCCATCCTTCTACAGAATGATGAATTAACGGCTGTAGAACCCGGATGCTCTCTCGAGAGGAGGAACACGTTCTATGGCCCCCTTCCTCAAGAGAGTATCTACTTCTTGTTCCATTACCAGAGCCTGCTCGGGGCCCACTAGTGTGGGGATGACCCCGTTGAAACGAGGTGGACGAGAACTGAACTGGATTCTGTAGCCTTTCTCTACAACCTGCATTACCCATTTTGATATATTTGGCAGAAGTTTCCACGCTGCAAGAAAATCTACTAAGGGAACCAACCTCTCGAGGCTGGCATCTGGTATTATTAGAGGAGCCAGTTCAGTGCCCTGAAGTGGATGACCGGCAGGGAACGACCGACCTGACTGAAGTAGCACCCTCACTTGAGGGGGCGAGCATTCCCGTGCCGTACCGTTGCCGGGCGGCAGCTGGGAATTTCGCTCGTCGGAGCTCACTGAGCCCTGAAGCACCGAGGTGGCAGGGGTATCAATGAACCTCCGTGAGGGCACTGAAGGAACAACCGTATACTGAGGTGTTATCCTTTCCTCCCCAGGTGGGGCTGCCCTCAGTGACCTGACAATGGTAGGACCATTTAGCAAAGGTCCTCTTAGACAAAATAACGGTCCACAGATCCATTTTCGGTCTAGAAGACCCCAACTAAGAGCATCGCCCCAACCCCCGATCTTTCTGTGGAGGGGTGCGGGTTGCTACGCTCTGTTCTTGAGACTGGCGATATGAGGAGCTTGATGGATTGGGCGCTCCCGCTCAGCAGCCCCACCCATGAGCAGGTCAGCCTGGTATGCTTGTAAACATGCGCCAGCCTGACCTACCGCAATATAGGCTTTCCCAACCAGACTCGATGTAAACCTAACGGGCCTGCTTCGGGGCCTTCAGGGACGATGCTAAGGATGGGGAGAGATAGCTCGCAAGCGTCTACTCCACCACTGGCATCTCCCCATATCCCTTATCATTCAGCCCCACAATGTTCTTTTGAATTCTAATGAGAAGGTGGGCTTGTTAAATACAGGATGGAGTAGATGTCCCCATGATCGTGAAACATCAGCATTGAGATCGGGGAAAAAACAACAGTCTACGCCGTGCCTCGGCAACAGCGGGACTGCGGCCAGTGGGATCGCAAGCCTGGCCGCTCTCATCAAACACAGCCAGGCGAGAGCGGAGCATACGCAGCGAGAGTAACTGCTGACCGTGCATGCTCCGCTCCTAAACAAACAACACACAAATCGTGTGTATCCCCCGCTGCCAGACGGCTGTAATGCCATTTGCTTCGCTAGATATTAGTTAGACTTCGAATATTCTTTTGATTGCTTGTGCGGACAGACAACAGTAAATAGACCGACACATACACAGAGCGCTACTGAAGGGCAGAATCTGGTTTGCGCCCGGCCGGATGTGCTCTTATGCTTTCTGGTGCTTACGTCACCATGCTCGTGACTTCTCGCTACTCCATTGGACTGATTTTACACGTGCTTCAGAACGCGATCACGCAGGGGCGTTCCCAAAGCGATCTCGACGCAGCTCGAGTTCCTGAAGGGGAACAGTTGTGCATTGTTATGGAAACTGATAAATTTTTTATTGAATGGATAGTTTTTATTTGAAATCTATTTTGGTAAAACATTAGTTTAGGGACCAATTCTCACTAATAAATTGTTGAGAGTGTATGCATATTACTAGCATATTGGCTATTTATTGGTACTTATTAATGCCTTATTCTGACCATATTCTTACCATATTCTAGATCCCTTTAATCCTACAATATCTAAACTTAGCAACTACCCTATTAACTATTAATAAGCAGTAATTAGGAGTTTACTGAAGCAAAACTCACAGTTAATAGTTAGTTAATAGTGAGAACTGGACCTTAAAATAAATTGTGACCTATCTTTTTGTAACATGCTTTAATGCATCTTTGTGGAATAAAAGCATAAGGTTGTTTTAAAAATATTCACCCCAAACATGTAAATATGTATATATGAGTAAAACAAAAAGAACACGCAATAAGATAAATGATCAAACAAAATGAAATACAAACAATATGTTGGTGATTTTTGCTTTAGATATTTTTTTTTTTTTTTTTTTTTTTTTTTGGAAAAGTTCAACATTTGCTCCAGCACAACTTTTAGTAAATCAAATAAACTTGCTAAAATAAGAACTAAGAAACTAAGAAAGTGAATAGACATTTATATCATAATTTTATGACAGAATCAATTTTTATATTCAGGTAAACATTAAAACCCCATCAAGGAGTGAATCCAGCAGAAAGAATGAGAAGTGTAAAAAGAAACTGACACATCTGAATATTTGGAGTGTGAGCTTGTATAGTTGAGTCTGTGCCAGTGCTATGACTGGGCATGTGTGAGCGTTTGTCACGCATGTTTTAGTGTGAAACATTTCAACTTGCAGAGGTAACCATGGATTGAATCATTACAACAACAAACAAGGGCAGCCTGCCACAAATGAGGCAGGTTACAACCGTTAAACTCGTCCAACAGCAGCCAGACTACAAAAGCACATACCATCTATAGAGTCTGTACTGAGAGATAATTGTGTTCAGTGGTAAAGCACAATATCAGCACCATCTCAGGGACTAAGGAAGCGTTTTCAGCAAGTACTTGTCTGTCACGTCACATTTAAATAAGCGTGAGCTTCGAGGGTCATACTTATATTAATCACTAATGTTAGAGCTGTCATCTCTCTCAGGTTATGAAAAACAGCAGACAATAAGGGTATTGTGTGATTGAAAAGTGAGACAAAATTCTAGGTGACTGGGTGGATGAGGGACTGAGAAAAAAAATTGTTTTAACTGCGTATATAAGAGAATGAAGAAGTGATGCTGAAGACAGTTCAATTAACTGAAGTTTCTTTTTTGTATGTTTTTTGTTTTTTATTGTGTTTAGTTTGTTTTATATATTTTGTAAATGATAACATAAAACAATACAGTATATGTCAAATCATGCATCCATCATCCAAGTACAATGCCAAAGGGTGTCAGATCTGCACCAATTACTTCCAATTCTACTATTTCTAGGTCACGGTGTAATTGATTTACTGATTAGTAGACCATCATACTTCTACCGGCTTTAAATACCTATTACAAGGAGATTAAAATTGGAATGGAGAGGCATACTAACAGACAGACAAAGACAGAAGTGGGGGGGCCGACATATGTAGTATCTGTTACTTGATTGACATGCTGGTTAAAAGGTAATAATCCAATCTAAAATTAACTTGTCTAATGCACGTTATAGTACATTTTATTCAACAGCACATTAAATGGGTCCCCTGGTGCAAAGAATAATGGAAAACGCTCTAGTTGTACTTGGAAAACCAGCTCTGAACAATCAGCATAAAGTTGGACGACTTGAACTGAGGAGAATTTATTACAAAGCTTTGCCAATTTTGTACACTGTGTTTTCAGTGAAAACGTCTACCTCATATTTACTCACCATCAACAATCCAGGTTAATCAGGCGCTAGCTGCACTATGTCAGGCTATTTATGTTGAGTCACTGTCATTCTTTTCAGCACAAACATGCCTCCTTTCAATGTAAATTAGGCTTATTTTAAATGCTATCTTAGACCCCGTTGTACACCGCACACAACAGCGAAATAAAAGGAACAAGTTTTTGGACGGAACGCATTAGCAGCATTATGCTGCATAACAGAATCGCATAATTGCATTACAGAATAGTTGTTTTTTGGTCATAAAAGGCACAAAAATGATCTATTTTCTTCTGTGGAATTTAAATAATAATAATAATAAAATTCTTCTAATTTACTAATATTTCTGAAACTTTAAGTAATCTTACTTTATGTTCATTTCAACATTTAATAATACATTATTAAAATCAAAAGTTGTATAGACCAGACCAGTTGTCTATTATATTTATTAATTTACATTAACAAAGATTGCAACCCTTCAGATTAGGGAACACTATTCACTATTCACTATTAACTAGTTTATTCACTATTACTTTTAAAGCACATATTAATGCATGACCATATGTTAGATCCCTTAATTCAACCCCATACTTAACCATAACTGCTATGACAACTACCTTACTTACTATCAATAATCAGAAATTATTGATTGAGGAATTTAATGAGGGGGGGGGGGGGGGGGGTGGGGGGGGGGGGGGGGGGGGGGGGGGGGGGGGGGGGGGGGGGGGGGGGGGGGGGGGGGGGGGGGGGGGGGGGGGGGGGGGGGGGGGGGGGGGGGGGGGGGGGGGGGGGGGGGCTTGGGGGGGGGGGGGGGGGGGGGGGGGGGGGGGGGGGGGGGGGGTGGACAAAGTCTGAAAATGTGATCTAATCTAAAGTGTTACCACTAAGACTAATAAATACAGTAACAAATGTATTTCTCATTGTTAATGTTAGTTAATAGATTAAATAACTTTAACAAATTAGAGTGTTACCAAATACCTTTTGTGTTACACCAAAGAAACAACATGAGGGTGAATGAATGGTGGCATAATTTTAAATTAAGTCAATGATGATCAAGTTTGTAATAGATCTCAATAGTCAATTTCTGATAATCATTTTATAATTCATGGCAGTTTTTATCTTTTTTTTTGTTGTATTATTTGGGTGTGTTCTAATACTTGATTGCATGAATCAGATGATACAACGACACAGACAGAGTGAATTTAAAGTCGCAGTTTGCACGACATCCAAAGTTTGACGGTTGTCTCTTTTGGATCCATGTTTTGTCTTGCTGCAGTTCTGCCAAAACCCAGTAGGCCCTATTTAAATCAGGAATGGGGTCCATGTATTAGGTCTGCCCATAATAGCAGCTCAAAGCTGGCTCTGTGTCTGTCTACTGTACTGTATGAGTGGTGAGACTATATTTAATTTCAAATGCAATTTCAACTTCATTTTGTAATTAACTCAAAATGTTTGTCATGCTAACACCACAAATATGAAAAACAAATAAAGTGAGAGAAAATACACAGCACATACTTGCTGAAGCTTACGCTAAACGAATGAAGAGAAATCATCATTCCGTTGTGTGGTACATTAATTACAGCAATCTGCTCTTCAAAAACACAATATATGCATGATTTTCAATCCGCTCTCATAATTATCTGATCAGAGGCCTAATCGACATGCCCAAGAATAGAAGCGCAGCACGATGAACAAAGTTTCCACACTGACTCACTGCAGGGAGATTTTCTATGCTTAATGAATGAGCATCACAAAGACGAGAAAACTAGCTTAAAAAGTTTAAGAGAAACATCTGAGATGAAGTTGATACTTAGAGGAATAGTTCACCCAAAAAAAAAAAAACCTGCTGAAAATGTACTCACACTCAGGCCATCCAAGATGGAGAATATTATGGATATTTTAGCCAGAATCAAGAGTTTGAAGTTAAAAATGTCTTATTGATGGATTTGTTTCTTACAAACATGCAGCTTTTGGCTTCATAAGATGTTAACTGATGGACTGGTGTGGTGTGGATTACTTGTGGATTATTGTGATGTTTTTATCAGCTGTATAAAACTGTCATTCTGACGGCACCCATTCACTGCAGAGGATCCACTGGTGAGCAAATGATGGAATGCTACATTTCTCCAAATCTGTTCCCATGAAGAAACAAACTCATCTACATCTTGAATGGCTTGGAGGTGATTACATTTTCAGCAAATCTTCATTTCTGGTTGAACTATTCCCTTACAATTAATTTGTGGCAAAGAACGAGCAAACTCCTACCCTTTGTTTTATCTGGAATGTTTCCCATAAAAGAAAATTCAGAAGTTAGATCAATCTAAATACACTGATTGTTTCTCAGATTAAATAAAAATTGTCATGCAAGTCACCAAATGACCTGAACTTTCACATTAAATTGATATACTCTTACAGTATGCCAGCAATTGTCTAATTTGTATTATTATTCTAAATAATTTAAAGAGAAACATCTGAGACAAAGTTGATGATTCAAATTTTAAAAATGTTTTCCTGAAAGGACTTTAAGCGTTATGTGTCTGATTGGCCTGCAATGGTGTCTAAAATGCAAATAATCTTATTAAAAAAGGCCTAAGAGGTAAAGCAGAACACGTGTAGTTGTTTGTTGTGCTTGGCAGGTCCATTCTCGCGGGCTCTTCACATGTTGATACAAGACTGGATTAACTGTGTTTGTTGGATGGGTTGATGAAGTGGAATGACTGTGAACTTGATGGTAAAAGACTGTAAAAATGCTACAGTAAAAACATGTTAAATGGTTAACGGTAAATTCCCCTACTATATACGGTGAAAACCTGTATTGGACATTACATGAATTGGACATTAATTTTACGGTAGTATACCGTTTTTGGAAATGAAAAATGCGGTATAATTTACAGTGAATAACCGTAAATTGACATTCCCATAATTTACAGTTACATTTCAAATTTGATGTTTTTTTTGTTGAAATGTCAGTTATAAATATAAATTATCAGTTTTGTATATTAGGGTTGTGTGTTACACCTAATGCTGTTAAATTAACGTTTATTGCATTATTTCAGTTTCATGTGTGTTACCGTGATGGTGTTTGGTGTCTGTGTGAATGACACTGTGCACCTTCTATACATCTTATTATTTAAAAGCTGCTTGTCATAGGCTTTGGTTCATCATGTGACTTTCTCATCACCTCCTGCATTTGGTGGTTATCAGTGTATTACAAAGGTACAAAACAGATTTCAGTACTTCAATAGGTTGGTATAGTAACATTATATCAGTTAATGAAATTACGGTATTTAACTGTAAATTTAAGTTAAAACCGTAAAACCTAAAACGTTGCTACCGCATTTTTTACAGTAAAATTCCAGCAACCACAGCTGCCGTTTTTTTACCGTAAATTTTATAGATTTTTTTTTTACAGCGTGATACTGAGTAAGTTTCTTTAGTCTACCTGATGACACATTAATCCTGTTCTCAGGTTCTTTACAGGTGGAAACTCAAAACACAAGTGATGCCTCATTGGAAAGGCATCCGGCACAATGCCCATAATCCTAGCCGTGGCCGCCTCTCTCTTGCAGCAGAGCATTATGTACAGTATTTAACATGTCAAACTAACTACACCACCAGTCAAATGTTTGGACACACCTTCTCATTCAACCACATTCATTACATTGAAAAATAGTAAAGTCATCAAAACCAAACGTTATTCCATTTGTCTAGATTCCAGCTACACTCTGGGCTTCTCTTAAGCAACTTCTCAACCAACTTTTAAAACAGTGTTGAAGGAGTTTTGTCATGTTTGCTTTTGTTTGCAAGTTTCCTTAATTAAGCCTAATTAAATTTCAGTCATGTAAAGAACTTGATATGTCTGGTGGTGTATAGCTCAGGCCTAAATGAACGTTTTATTGACATGCTCAATACTAGACTTTTAAATTAGCAGTTCACACTTTTTAAGCATTAGAAGTACAAATTGCATGGGATTTCATGTTTTTGGTTTTGTGAGGATGAATAGATATTTTTAATAAACTGCTTTCTAAAATAAAATTAAGCTACCCTAAAACATTTTCTAGTTCTAAACACATCAAATGTACAAAATGAAACATCAAATCACCTTAAAATTGTGCTTTTGGCCTATCTCATCCCAATGGTCTTGACATTCTATATTATTATTATTTTGTTTTTTAAAGTAAAATTAAAATAATAAATAAAATAATAATATAAAATTATTATTATTATTATTATTATTACTATTATTATTTTATCATTTAATGTTGATTTGACAATGCATTACAGTGAAAATATGACATTGAGAAGATAATTTTAATTATAAATGTAAATTCTAATTCTAAAAAAAACACTTGACCTCTAACACTTGCACTCTCTAATTCTATTTATATTCTAACTAATTGTCTTCTTTAAAAAAAAGAGAGCCTCTGACACTAGCATTCTCTATTATTTTTCTATTCTATCTTCTTGTTTTCTATTTAATTATTCTAAAAAATGACCCTCTAACACTAGCATTCTCTATTATTTTTATAGTCATCTTCTTGGTTTTTAATAACTATTCTAAAAATGACCCTCTAACACTAGCATTCTCTATTATTTTTATATTCTTTTGACTTGTTGTATACCCTCTAACACTAGCGTTCCCCGTTCTTTTTCTATTCTATCTACTTGTTTTTTTTTTTAAACCTTGCTACGTGTACTGCGTTAGGCTAACTGAGACTTGTCACAGCACTTACATATTATTGTCCTTTTGTTGGTTTTGATTACTTCTTGTCACTTCATTCTCCATTCCATGTCACTTCACTTTTCACTTTCACTAAAGGACAAATTGTAAATGTAATATTTCGATTTTTAGGAAATCAGGAAATCACAGTTTGTCAGTAACTCTAAGCCAATATTTGCTGCTACTGAATGACAAAGTCAAATTATGCTGAAATTGTGCTACTTGCAACCCTGTTACCCATTCAAATTGCATAAATCACTGAGATCTCAAATCTTGGTAACAGAGTTATAAAAATGACAAACTCCATAGAAAATGAATGGAAAATAAAACAGGAGTATGTCTCCTGAGGTTGACAGCCAATATTTTCTGAAGGTGAAACACCTCCTTTCACGAAGTATATGCTGAAAACCCTGTTTGTGGAATTTGGGGAAAATGTTTTACCCTTTTACCCTACCCATTTTAGAATTTCCCTTGGACAACTCCTGAGCAGAAGACCAAAGTGCAACCAAAGAAAAATACAGAAAATGAGTACTGAGCGCTTATGCGACAGAAACATCAACTGTATAAATTGTTTCCCTCCTCAGCACACTGTGTGAAAAGCAGAACGGAAATGACAAGCACGTCAGACGTTAAAGATACTGTGGGAGAGTTAGAGCACTCTTTCACTCACGCCAATACTCCTCGATCCCCCCTTTACAAAAATAACGTCTTGTGTTTGGTCTACATTCAGGGCAATAGTTTGCAGCAATTTGCCAGACGTTACAGAGATATTTTTATACTCACACTGTAACTTTACACCACTCTCTGATTGTGACCGCTCCCAGTAGAAATCCCCACTCCAAGATGAGGCGAGGGAAGCTGAACTGCAATTATAAGACTTTAAATAATTTTAGAAGAGTAGACCACTATTAAATAATTTACACAATTTGATTTAACTGAGGTTCTCGAAAACGTAGTCCCTCAGTCTGTTTTCAAGCAACTTTAGCAAAGAAAATATTGTTTTTACTTTCTGTCTTTCACTTTCTCCACAGCCATAATAAAAAAAGCGTCTTGCATCTCTTCCAGGAATAATACAAGTAAAAGGAATGGTTCATCCAAAAATGAGTCTATTGTGTATTAATCTTAAAATACACACATTTCGAAATTATACTAGTTAACATTCAGTGATAAGTGTATGCTTGTCTGAGCACCATATACAGCCTAAATCCAGTGACCAGTGTTATTTTAGTATTATTTATATATTATTACAGTATTTATTAATATTTTAAATTAGCTTTTATTTTTATATTTTAATTTTAAAGGGGTCATAGGCGGGTGCTAAAAAGAACTTTGTTTTGTGTATTTGGTGTAATGAATGTGTTTATGCGGTTTAAAGTTAAAAAAAACACATTATTTTCCACATACTGTACATTATTGTTTCTCTATGCCCCGCCTTCTGAAACGCGCGATTTTTACAAAGCTCATCGGTCTGAAAAAGCGAGATGTGCTCTGATTGGCAGCTATCCAGTGCGTTGTGAATGGCCGAATACCTAAAGTGAGTGACGGAAATGTTATGCCCCTTACCAAACTGTGATGCCCTGTCAGGCCGGAGCAACGATCCAAAAACATGAAAACCCATTATAAACAAAGCATTCATTGCATCCAGTGGGGACATTAAGTCTGATTATAATGACTTATACTGTTTTTTTTACGCGTTGCGTTGCATTGCGCGGCGTAAACATAAAACCATGTCTGAATTTGTGATCAGAGAAATGACAAACGACAAGCGCTACTCTACACTGCCAAAACTCGCGTTTGAATCATCAGTGGCAAATCCTAAATGAAAATGTACTTACGTGAGTTAGAACTGCCGGCATTTAGTCAAACGTTACTCTCCCCCCCCCCCCACCCCCACGATCAGTAAACCAGTCATCCCTAAAATGTGCCGGCAATCAACAGCACTAAGTGATGTATTTCCTCAGCGACCAGCACGGATAATCTCTAGGCATGACGAAGCGGATATCGTCTTTTGGAAGACCAAACAAAGTAGTTCGCTTTCACAATGAAAAACACAGCGGCCTAGCTTGAGCGAAAGCCCCGGCTTAGCGTGAACTGAAGCCAGGCAAGAGTGAGCTGAGGCAGCGGGGTCAAGAACGGCGGTCCCGGCGAAGGAGCGGTGAAAGCCGATCCACAGCACTAAGTTGATGTATTCCCTCAGCGACCAGCACAGATAAGATCTAGGCATGATGAAGCGGATATCATCCCCTTTTGGAAGACCAAACAAAGTAGTTTCGCCTTCACAACGAAGCACACAGCGCCTTCAAGACATGGCGGCAGCAACAATACTACAGAGAGAATAAAAGTTAAGCCTTCTTTCTTTGCGTGAACATTAGGCGGCGTTATGCAAATCTCCACATAGTGAGGTAGATATGTGGGGAGTGTTAGAACGAGCGGGCGTTTTAGGTAGGTGTGGCGGACTCTTAACTTTTATAAAGAATATCTCTTTGGTTTTGAGACTTTAGTCTTTGCAAACTTTACAGATCTTCTTATGCACCAAGAGCTTGTAACACTCCAAAGAGAAAGGAAAAATAAATTGCATCATATGACCCCTTAAGTTTTAGTAAAAATCTAATAAAATAAAAAAATTTTTATGTGCTGTCATTCATTTATTTTTATATATTTATATACAGAAATATATTTTTATAAAATATAAACGTCTTATATCTTTATAAATATTCTGTATGCATATTTCAGTTTTTGTTTTGCTAATTGTAGTACGTCAACAAATTTCTTTCAGTAGTTAAGTTTTTTTTTTATCATTTTATATATTTTTTTATTTCAATTACCTGAAAATTATTTGTAATAGTTTCAGATCGCTATAACTACAGTGGCAGTAACAAGCATGATGTGCAAAGGACACAAAAAAGGCGGCAGTGACAAAAGTTCATCTGCCAACAAAAGCAGCCCCACACTAAAATGTAGAAAACTTACAGCAAAAAAAAAAAACTCTGCAAGAAAGAATTAATATGCAGGTATATAACTGAAATATTAACTTCACATTTCTTCTTTCAAACACATTTTCTATGGTGATTTTAAGCACGTTATAGATGTTTTTCATAGAAACCAGAGTAATATCCTTTTTGAAACCAGAAACATTATCAGACAATAAGTTCAAAATTAAAGCCCCACATACAACACTCTAATGTAGTGCTGCATATAACCAATTATCATGTATATCCCTTCAATATATATATATATATCTATATTATATGTATAGCAACAACCAGATGGTCACCACACTCAGAATTAACCAATAAAAAATAGCTTTCATACCAGCTATTTAATAGGTATACAATAGATATTAATGCTGTTTTAATGTTGATTTGTCTTTGATTCATGGATGAATAGGGTTTGCATGACACATGCAGTCAACCACTTGACTGGAGTATTTATAGTGACACAAAATACTTTATATAAAGAGATTATATAGTTAAAGTACTGTAATAGTTTACTGTATAAACTGAGTGCGTTGGGAGCTGGGGATCAGAGTATATTGCATGTTCATACTCTTTCTGCAGATCTGCGGTTTTACTCATGAATAGCTTGCATGCACTGCCAGAAGTGTCTGGTGCATCACGCTAGTCAGCTGATGCACAACTCCAGAGACAATGGCGATGCAAATCAATTCCTCTCACACAATCCAGAATAAAGTAACTAAAAAAACCATCTAAAATACCAGTAGCCATTTAGCAGAAGCTTTAACATAAAGCAACTTACAGTACAAATTTTACTGTCTCACTGGTGCAGCAATGCTTCAGGGCTTGTTCCTCATGGACCTTGATCTAGCAGCCTTCTACTTTCTGACTATGAATGTCCAAATCTCTGATAGTTAAAAATTTCATTGAATTGTTTGAAGTGGTTCATACATTGAATTGTAGCAGCTGAACTGGTTGAATTGGATTACAGTTGCTGAAATGAATGACTGAGTGACGTTACTGTTTAACTCAGTAATGTGTTCATCAGGAATGGATTTATTTGCATAGTAATTTGGACAGATTGAGTCATTTGCAAATAGCATAGATTCATTACAAAGAAACAGTAAAAGCAGTACAAAGATCATCTTATTGAAAGTGTCGAGGGATCCACAACTATAGAATATTCTGAATGAAAAGGAGAGTGCAATTTCAAATCGTTTCTTAATTACATTTATTAATATATCCAGACCAGTAGGTTTTCAAAATGTATGCAACACACTAAAAACCGACAAAATCAACATGAGTCTGAGCTAAGGAGGTTTTTTTACCGTTCAGGTCGCAAACAATCTTGGTCTTATTTAATCCAAGTAAAAAGCTTTCAATGCTCAAACTAATGTGGATTTTTTTTTCTCCCGAGCACTGCATTTAGAATCTGAACTTCCATGTAGCGGGTCCGAACTGGAGGTTTATCCCATGAAACTTAAATGAGGACATCCATTAATCTGGTTGTTATCATGCTTTATGTATAGCTTGCTTTTTATAACATGTTTCTGGTCATTTGGCACTTTATTTCATTTCTTCAGCATTCACTGAAATCAAAATTTGCTTGGAGAGAAATGCACTTGAACCAGGCTGAGTTTCATTAGCTATGCAGTTTCTTCATGTACTCTACTGAACATGCTTTATGTAGAAAAACATCCCGTCTTTTCCCATATTTACTCTCGCTTTCTTCCATTTCTCCAGGGAGTTCTGTAGGTCATGTGAGGTGTATTCATTATGCATAATGAAGGAATTTTAAAAGTGCCACACAATGGAGTAATAACAGTGACCAGTCAGATCAGCAGCTGTAAAGTCAGCATGAAACAGCATTCACACACTATTTTTCTTCCATCTATTTTCAAATGAAACAGGATATTTAATGAGGGGAAAATATAGGGTGGTATGGATTATATCCATTGATAACTGATAGGATTATGATATGTGTTCTTTATATGGCAAGTGGTTAATTTACAAGTAGGTTTTTTTCCTATTATTTCTAATAGTCTATATGAATGCTGACAGACTGAAACACTTAAAACACTGTTTAGTTCATTTGTATATTTTTTTTCCTGTTGTTTTTATTAGTTTTATTGCTTATAATGTTTTCTTTTATTATTATATTGTTATTTTTATTTTTATTTATTATTACGTTTTATTATTATATTAAGATAAAATAATACTTAGATAAAATATCGAAAATATAGACTTTATATAAAAATTACTTGTCAATGATAAGATAACAATATAGTGCTGTGAGAATATATTTGGTCCATCCTGATATTATATTTCAAACTAAATCATTGTAGATCTTTAAACAAAAATGCAACATGAAACTACTACATTGTTCACCATAATACTAAATACATATAATTTATGCAAAACTACTAATAAACAATTCACTACTACTACTACAAATAATAATAATAAAACATAATCACTGTATTATTATTGTTACTAATTATTATTATTATTATTATTTTGCACAAAGATGTAATGAAAACAGAAAATAATAATATATTATTTTAAATTACAGCATTTGTTTTAATATGGTAATATCGGTGGCACATTCATGGCTTACTTAAATTTAAAAATGACAGTAATGATAATTAATTAAAATAATTGTAATAAGAAAGAAAGAAAGAAAGAAAGAAAGAAAGAAAGAAAGAAAGAAAGAAAGAAAGAAAGAACTTGGTGTTTAATTCTCATGAAAAAATAAATAAATAAATAAATTGTCAAGGTATAAAATTATGCATAAAATGTATTTCTTCTTTGAGTGAAATGCGCCATGGACATGCAACATATAATCCGCAAGTGTGTTATAAAATGACATCAAGCAACTAATACAAAGTATCTAGAACAGTAAACAGGGTCAGACTGGATTTCATGTTGTCTTTAAATAGACCAATCTAAGAAGAAAGTCTGAACGGTGCCTTTAGCAAACGATACTCCTCATTATTATGTGTTTGTGGTTGCATGTGTTTGTATGTGTAGAAGAGGGGGGGAGTGCTTATATGATCTGATGCATGAAAGCATCCTGAGATGTCATGACATCAGATGTGCTCGTGAGTGTGTACAATTTGTGTGCAGGCCGTGGAGAAGCTGCGCCCTGACTGAGGAGCATGCAGTGGGCCTCAGGGCAGAGGCTGTTTGATGTGAGCCTGCAAAATGGATTATCTGGTGGCAGGAGAGTGAATGGGACTGTCTAGCTGCTTGAGGCAGGCTTCACACCAAAATCCACCTGGCCGTGAGGGTGCAGGCCACCCCGAAGCACACACAGCCCCGCAGGAGCACAGATCTCTCACAAGGGCCTGTGTTAATGCTCACTTTGTCACCCAAACAGGTCGGGAAGGATAATCAATAGCCTTTGATAGCTACTATTAGGATTTTAACAAGCTTTTCCTCACACTGCACTGCTCCCGAACAGAGAATGGAGCACCTGTTTAGCTCCGCATCGTCCCTCTCTTTAGTATCGTCGTTTTCCAATCTTGGCAACTCTTTAATAGTGTTTGAGCCAGCAGCTCCTCAGATGTCTCTTACAGTTTGACAAGTGTCGATGGAAACTTCTGCATTCTGGTTAGCAGCTCTAAACCACCACACACTATTACTGAAGCACCAAAACTAAATCCAATTTACAACATCTGCGATTGTCAGATCATTAAAATAATTGTTCCCTTTTCAGCTGTTTCTGCTGTTTTCGATCAATCCCCCCCCCCCCCCCAAACCAACGACTCTGTTCATCTCAAAGCTCATCCGAGTTTTTTTCCTTTCTCTTTAAATAATGCGTTCACTTAGAACACGATAACGCTAATGAAATCATTAACATCAAAGATTTAGGCCTGACAATTGCAGGCAGGGAAGGGACTGCTCATCCGCAAGTTCTTGCATTCAGCTTCCATTTAAGGCTGATCAAGCTGTATTGTGTTTTAATTCCAGCACGTCTCGCTGGCGTATGGGAGGACATCTCTAGGGGTCAAGCTTGATAGGTGTTGGGGCACCCCGTAAAAGTTGTATGCTTGTTCGTGCTTCGTGTTTTTGAAGTGTAAACTCTATGTCGTCACGCAGGCTTGATGGATGACCTTCAAAGGGCCACGAGATGCGCGGGGTGATGTCACTTCCCCCCGCTGCTCTACGAGGGCAGAGTGAGGCTGAGGTGTGCGGTGACCCAGGTGGGTTTAATCTCCCCCTCACAGAGGTTCAATAAGTCCTCATTACCGAGCCTCGGGTCTGGGTTCATTTGAGAACGTCACAGTTAACAATGTTATACAGTGGCCAGATGAAGAGGTAATGTAGCCTCTGCCATTCTCAGAATAATTCATCATCTGAAATCTTACACTGCGCTCTCGCTGGCGCTGACATGTGCTTTCTTTTCCACCAGCAGCTCATCCCATCGTAAATGTGTGTAACTTCAGCCACAGCCTCATGCTGTGTGGTTATGGATGTTGGACCTGTGTCCATGTCAGGCAGGAGTTTGGTTCTCCTTGTCCTGAAATTTGCTTCATGATGGTCAAGGGCAGGGAGGGAAACTACCACCCACCACCAAAGCCAGCAGCAGTGATGACAAATTGTCTTGGATTGTCCTTTGACAAGACGGTAATTTAGTTCAAGGGTTATTTATTATAATATTAGTTATATTTTGAAAAGCAGATAAAAGAAAAGCTTGCAAGCTTGCAAAGCTTGTTCATGCACGTACACCACAATTCAAAAGTTACTTTTACTGTATTACTGTAATTTTGATCAAATAATCAAAAATCTCACTGAGCACATACTTTTGAAACACTAATACGTTTGGCCACACTTTATTTTAAGGTCCAAACAAAACATTAACTATGAAGTTTACCTAAGGAGTCATAAATATGGCATGTGCAAATTATTGCCTTATAGTACTAATAAACAGCCGAAATGTTAATAAATAGGCATGCTAATCAGCCACTAGTTAGGCCCTATACTAAAGTGTTACCATACATTTGCAGTTTTTGAAGTGAAATTGTCTTATATTTTAGTGGTGCTTTAAATCAAAGCATTCAAAATGTTCATTATGAATGCAAAATAATAATAATAATAATAATGCACAATTAATCTATATCTTTTGAATATTATTTTTTTTTTCAGCTTTTTCAACTGAAGGCCCATTTCTTATCCGCAAATAAATGAGGATGTATGGAATAAACTTCCCACAGAATAAGAGGCGGGGGGGGGGGGGGGAAGAGGAGGAGGAGGACACAACTTAACCTAAACCCGCTACTCATAAACCCTAAAAGGCAACAGTGGGCAAAGTCTCATGAACAAAACAAATCAGAGTCCACTTGCAAGACCAGGAACCAGTGTGAATGCAAAGAGAACTGGATTCTTCACAGCTGGCAGGATTTGTTATTATTTATTGTACATAAACAGAGAGTTAAATTATATATTGCAAAAGAAAAAACGACAGCTAAAAAAACTGTGCTTTGCAAATTTCAGCATTTACTAGCCACTGTGGCTGAGAGGCAAGAAAGTCAATTTCCCCATCCTGGTCATGGAGGATGTGGCGAAAGAAAGGAAGAACAACAGACTGACATTAATGGAATCTTCCTTTGCTTCCATGTCCTTTTCCTCTCGCTCTCCTTCAAGATCTCAATCTTATCATACAACAATAAAAACTGGGAAAATGGAAGAGGCAGGGTTTTTATGGAGTTTACAGTAATGCGCAGAGGGTGAAATTATTCCAAGCCAAGTTTAATTATTTCCTTCTATCAATACAGTGGCCTACGTAACTTCCTCGTTTATCTGATTACTGAAATATTAAATTCTGTTGAGCCCGAGCAAATTGACTTTGGTGCCAAGGTCTTGACAAGACACAGACACGGAGCATCATGCATCAGTGACAGCATAACTGCATTACATACGTGCTGCTTCCCTTGGCGCTGAGCTCAGAGAAGCCTGTTCTCCGTAAAGCGAAACAGATGAGCGAGAAGATGCGCAGGTACATCCTCACTATTAGCCTTAAATTGTAGTCATCTTGTGGGCTGATTTTTGGACAGAAGCCCTGGGTCTGGTTCTTCTGAATAAAGAGGACAGTTAAACCATCACAGGAGCATCTCATCGCCAGAGTGCAGTCGTGCGGCTCAAAAATTCACCTGCAAGAACAGGTGTTTCATGCCCCACTTCCAGTCCTGATTAAGACCCGCCATGCTTGCGTTCATCTCGTAAAAAGCGATTATTGGAGATCCTTGCGAGAAACAACAGGTAATTAATCATAATAACCCTTGACGCATCTCTGCTCCAACTCACATTCTCTTTCTGTTACGTTTGTTTAAAGGCTACAGGTCAGGCAGGGAAAGTACAGAGGATTTGGCGTGCCGTCTTCCTTCTGTAACACAGAGTGCCTACAATTGGCCTCTGTCATCCCAAATAATTACGCACGAAAGGAGAGTAACAGATGACTATATTGGCATAGAATGAGACAAAATGACACCAAATTGGCTCGGGATGCTTCTCCTCTGGCCACTTTGCCGTACATTATCAGCTGTAGGTGTGGATATCTCCTCATCATCAGAGATGAAATGCCCTCAGTTGGAAATCAGGATTAGAACATCATGTTACCTTGAACACAAAGGTTGTTTTGCAGAACAGGTAAGACAATGTCCCAATTACCTGACAGATATCACTGAAATATGTGCCGTAGGATATCACACCTGTCTCCATAACAGACAGCAAAAATCATCTAACCACACTATTGTTCTGCCAAAGTTACTGTAATGAGTTGGATAGCTCATCCCAAAATGGAAAATCTGTCATAATTTACTCAGCATCATGCTGCCCCAAACCCACAGAACTTATATTCATCCATGAACCACAAATGATGAGATTTCTAATGAAACTTCAGAAAGTTCAGAAAAAGTTTGTAAAAGAAATCGATATGAAATTCCAGCGACTGAATAAACATTCATGAACATTGATCAATGGACATAAAGCACATCAAATATGGTAAACGAAAGCTTAAATGTGCTGACGTGATGAAGCAAGCACTTTCCGGCCTTTACTGTATTTGATCATGTAAAGCAATTGTATTTCTTCAGAAGACTTGGATTAAACTGTTCGATTCATATGGCTTTCTTTTACAATCTCTTTATGGACTTTCAGAGGAGGGACAGAACTCTCTCAGAAGTCAATGGGTTATCTTCATTTGTGTTTTTCGTAGATGAACAAAAATCATATAGATTGACCTGTGAGTGAGTGATTGATGACAATGTTCATTTTGGGTTGAACTATCCTTTTACTGTATCTGTTTACAGTCGACAAGCAATGTGGTTATGAGCGCCTTAATATGAAATTTGCAGTCACAGATGTGAGTTTATAAGCATTTTACAATGGCTTCGTCCACAACTCATTCAACCTCACTAAACTCCAACAACATTAAAGCAACATCAAAACATCTGCTGGGGACAATAGCTAGCTAAAAGAGATTCTGTGAGTACAAGGGTTACTATACACCCATATATGTATGATGATATTATTGAGTTACATAGAGTGCTGCAGGAATACATTTTTGTTGACCAAATCCCAAAAACATTTTAGCAATTCCAATTCCATTGTTCTGAAGTCAATGGGATTTTGGTGAAATGCTTGAAATAAATCTCAAGATATTTTCGCGTTTTATTGGACAACTTAAAATACACCAGTAATTTTGCCTTGTGATTTTAGTTGTCTTGAAAGAGATGCTTGCTAACAAGAGGTTATAAAGGACTACAGAGGTTGTGAAGGGCATTAAACATCATCACGCCGAACAAGTAAACTCATCTACTCACATCCTCATTGCACTCCTGCAAACTAATCTAACTCAGACTTTTAGGGAAAATATTTTAAAATAAAGACTGAAAGAGTTGCCGGAAGCTCAATGGTGGTGACACTGAAGTCATTCAATTGTGGTGTTGTTTGTTTATAGTCTACGTTTAGCATTTTACTTTTGGTGATTGCATTTAAGCTTAAAATTTCATAAGAAAATGATGTTCAATTGTCCAGATTATGATGATGAACAAAAAGTGTAAGAATCATACACTTTTGCTGGTCAAAGAGCTTATTTCTGCATTAATCCAAAAGCCAATGGAACATAAATTCTAAAGGATTTTTTTTTTTTTTTTGGTCAAGTGGACCAAGGTGATAATGTTAATTTTCTGTTGGTTTACAAAAATACATCACTTCAGTAAGAAAGTGACTAACAGTAACAAAAATACAAGTTTTTATACAGTACAAGGATACATCGTGTTTGATTAAGTACCAGTATTGATAAGTGTTTTTTTTTACTTCCCCCCCCCCCAAAAAAAAAAACGGGGATCCCTATAGAAAGATATGAAATTGTGTATGAGAATATGTATAGTCAGGTCCAGCTGCCCAGCCAGATGCTGGTGGGAGTCGTGCCGGCATTCCCAGGCCTGAGCGCTGCGGAGAAACAGTCCAATCCCACAGACACGTGGGCTTGAATCATGCAAATATCTTTTGGATCTGTGAACCAAAACACAAGCCCGTAATGAGTCTGCTTAGATGAAACAAGCTCTCGTGGAATGTCATACGAGGCATGATTTGCTGTTGCAATTAAGTTTTATCATTCTGAAAATTCACTTTTTATGAGATGAATTGACTTTTGTAGCATAAAAATCTTGAAAATCCTCATAAAATGAGATACAATGAGATGACCAGAGGGGCTTTTTGGAAACGCTTCACAGAGAGATGAGAAGAGAGGGGGAGAGGCATGCGGAGAGACAAACGGAGAGAGAGATGGAGAGATAGCAAGACAGAGAAAGAGCAGAACACAAGGGATCTTCTGAGGAAGAGAGAAAGAAACAGAGAAAAGGATTAGGCCGATAGGAGCATGGCATGACTGTGTGTCTGATGATGGCTGTCTATGCATATCTCGCTGTCTGCATCAAAGACACCGAAACACAACACATACACATTCTGCCTCCAGCTACAAGCACTGCTGCAGCCCAATTAAGGCAGCGGTGAGCAATCAGTAGATCTACCTCCTCTTTTCATGGCTGGAGGAAACCATCCTCAGTTGGATGAAGCCTTGCTGGCTGTTTGGAAAACGGCCCAAGAAAACTTATTACGCTTCTTCCCATTGGAGAAAAAAAACCTGACTGTGATTTAATAAACAATTTACTCAGGAGACATAACCCTGCCAAAGTAAAACCGCTGGACAGGATATTGTTATCAGGAGAGCTGAATTCATTAAAATCCTTGTCAATTTGTGACAAAGAAGTCAAATAAGCTCCAAAACAAACCATGTTTCACAGCAGCCTGTTCCAATATAAAAAAAAAACACAAGACAGTGGTGAGAAATGCTATACTGACATGCTGTGCTTGTGAACTTACTATTGCTAGAATTTACTATTGCTGATCAAAGGGAGAATTCACACAAATAAAACCATTCAAAACAATGCATTTATATCAAACACAAAAGTAGGTATTTTGAAAAATTTGAAAAGTCAGTCCACTCGGTGTTTGGGGATCCAATTCCTAAAATTACTTTAACTACCAAAAAAAAAAACTTTGAAAATATTTAGTAATTAATAATTAGTAATGTAGTTGTTAGGTTTAGTTATGGTGTAGGACTAAGGGATCTAAAAAATGCAGAATAAGGCATTAATATGTGCTTTATAAGTACTAATGTACAGCCAATATGTTAGCAATATGCATGCTAATAAACAACTAGTTAACAGTGAGAATTGGTCCCTAAAGTGAAGTGACATGTGGCCAAGTATGGTTCACTCCCCCCACCTACAATCCCTGCCGGTACGAGACTCAAACCCACAACCTTTGGGTTACGAGTCTGCTCTCTAACCATTAGCCACGACTTCCCTACTCAGTGTCACCGAAAATTTAACAAATGAGCCGTGCCGAGCTGAGTCATACCACGCAGTGGAAAAGTGCCATTAGTGTTCTTTTGTACAGTTAAGGTTACTACGCCTCCCTACACCAGGGGCAGACTGGCCATCTAGCATATAGGGCATTTTCCCAGTGAACTGACACACTTTGGGGCTAATACTTTGGCCCATCATGCAGGGACAGCGGCGCATTGGTTTGTCTTCTGTATTGACAGCGTAAACCCAATTGGAATGCACCATAGATGGAATGATGAAGTATCTTGCTCTGCTTGTATAAATATTGCTTCACCCCTGGAAATATGTGGAAATATTACAAAGTCTGTAAACAGGTAGTTAAGGTACACATGAAATCAAAAAATCCCCCCCCAAAAAATTGACAATTTTAATTTTGTTAGCGCACACTGCTATTTTTGTGGTGAACAATTTATCCGTGAAAGTCAATCCACAAACCAAAAAATGGTTTGCCTTCATAATCTTTAATCCAAATCTGAAAATGCACCTCCCCTCTGAAATGACGGACCTTCTCTGATGATGTCAGTTTGCTTGAGCATAACATCTTTAAACACGCCCCTCCAACTGTCAGTGTTGTATGAGCTTTGACAGCGCTCCAAACTAAATTCTTCTCGCTGAAACGAGACTGCTGGTGGTGTGTCAGGTGGTGAGTAGTCCTCGACAATTGACTGCAAACTTGCGTTCAAATCTGCCTCCATTTCTGAATGAAACGCCTACTTTACTACATCCAATCAGTTCGCAGTAAAAAAAAAAAACAAGCCACCCCCTCTGTTTTTTTTCATTCAATATTCTGTTTCTCTCAGAAGTATGTCACAATACGGAAGTAAAGTCGGTCGCAACTTCAGGTTCACGCGGACTTGAACAGAGACCAGAGACAAGACACGATAATGAGGAGAGAACAGACAGCAGAGAAAATACTGTGCAGGCAAAGCAAGCTCACGGTTCATGATGCTCAAAATATTGGAAGAAAATTCTAAACATTAAATTTTGGATGACCAAGGAAACGCTATATTGCGGCTGTTCCATAAGCGCCACCTACTGGCAGAGAGCGAATTAGCATTTTTATCATAATTTCCCAAAGCTAAAGTCAGACCACTCTGTTTGCTTTAATTCTTGTAATTGTACAATCTAATTTAAATAAAAAAAGAACTGCTCATGCTACATATATGTAGCATCTTTGGACTGTGATTGGACTGTGAAATGCAGTGGTTGCCTCTAATTTCAAATGACTACAGATTTAATTTTTTTAAGGCCAGTTCAGACTGTAATTGTAATGGGGCTGACGAGACGTGAGACGTGTGGATCCATCTGCAGGCTTTATTCAAGAGACGTGGTAAACAGGCAGGGTCGAACAATGGCAAACAGGTATATGGCGGGTAAAAACACAAGAATAGTCCTAGGGCTAGCGTAGGTCACCGATCAGCAGACAGAATCACAGGGGCGAGACGAGAGGGAGAAATCCAAGAAAACAGGCAAAGATCAAAAACCGCAAAAACAGGCAAGGCAAGGCAAAACAAGTAAAACCAAAAAAAAAAAAACTGGGAAGAACCCCCCCCTCGGAAAGGGTACAGGCTAAACAATACTCAGCAGAGAAATGTGGTTAGAGTGGGTGTTATATAGTGAGTGAGGTGATTAGAAACAGCTGTGTGCAATCAGTGCAGTGTGCAAATCGTGCAAAGAATGATGGGATATGTAGTCCGGGGTGCTATGCAACAGTTTGTGTTGTGCGAGAGTCAATGAAATGGAAAGGGTGACCTCTGGTGGTGGATAAACGGAAGTCCATGGACTGAATTCGTGACAGTAATAGAGCAAATAAACAGCTTATTCATGTACTCTTTCATTCTTTCTTGTCTCTTGCTTAAAAAAAAAAAATCAGCAATCGGTATCAGAATCAGCCCATTTGCTGACAATCAGAATCGTCCATGAAAAATCATGATCGGTGCATCTGTAGTTTTTGTAGACAGCCTACTGGTTAGTTTCCTCGAACAGTCATAACTTTGATTAACGATTAACAGCAAGTCAAGAGCGAGTGAGTACACTGGTCCACTTAAACTGGTATACACAGTAGTATACACACACATAAACACACACAGTGTTAGGGTGTTTTCACACATGGCCTGTTGTTTCGGAACCTGGCGCGTTTCCCCCCTTAGCACGGTTCGTTTGGGCATATGTGAACACGGCAATCGCACTCGGATCCGCGCCAAAACAATCGGTCCGAGATCGCCTGAACGAGGTGGTCTCGGCTCGATTGAAAACGAACTCTGGAGCGGATCGGTTGTAGTGAGAAAGCAATCCGATCCAACGGACTAACGAACCATCACAATGTATAATGGGTAATTACGCAAGTTCCGTGAAAAGCATCAGCTTTGTTGCTTTGCTAATACCTCAAAATGAACCTGTGAATGTCTGTGGTTGAGAACGTCTTTGCCATTCAAAAATCAAAGCGCACTTTTTTGTTTTATAATGCCGTCTTATTGCTCTTTTTGTTAGTATGTGATTTTGAAAATTGTTTTTCTGCTCAAAATTATAAATTATTATTAACGACAGCTACAAAAACCCAACAATAAGCCCGCAAAGCTGATATTGTTCCATCCTGACTGATGACAGCCGTGACAGCTAAGTGGAATCCCTGAAAATAAACCGTGGAACTTTGACCAACGAGAGAACAGTTTACTCGCGCGTGACTTGTGCTATTACAACAAATTTGGTCCTTTAGAAACTTTGCTGGGTTAAGCAAACCGCACCAAGAATAAAGCAACATTGTAATAATTTTAATCACTGTTTCGGAACAAAGCAATCGATCTACAGGTGTGAAAACACCCTTAGTCTGTAGCTGTGGTTTCCCCACGTTATGGGTCCAATGTTGTGTGTGGTGTGCTGGTGGTGCTAAAATGTGTGTATGTGTGTATGTGTGTATGCGTTTTTGTGACAAATGAGGACATAAAATTTGTATAATGACAAAGGTATGAAATAGGTATTACAAGGAGAAGGTGACTTATGAGGACATTACCCAATGTTCCAATTTTTCAAAACGCTTATAAATCATACAGCAAATGAGTGTATTGAAATCTGAATAGCCACAAAGTCCTCCGGTGAGGGGTAGGTTTTTAGGGGTAGGGGTGGTAAAGGGCATATCAATATATACGGTCTGTCCAGTATAAAAACCATTACACCTATGGAAAGTCCCCACTTTTTCCACAAATTAAACCTGTGTGTGTGGTGTTGTGTGTTTGTGGTGTGTGTTTGTTGCGCGTGGTGTGTGTTTTCAATGACAGTGTGTATATTAATATTAGTAATATATTATATATATATATAAACTTATATATCTGGGTCCTGTCCAACTGGACCGATTCTAACCATAGTGGGCTGTTGGACAAAAAATGCAAGGGCTGTTTTTTTGTCCCCAGTCCGCCCTGCATACAACTAGAATTTCTGTGTGATTCTTGGCCAAAAAGAAAAACATAGTTAAAGATTAATTTGACCGTGCTAATATGTTATTGTGACTTCCCCTAATTTCATCGCAGCTCAATCATGTGCTATTACTTTGTGAAGCGATGTGATTTTTTCACCTGGCGGCAATAACTTGACAAAATAATACTAATAATAAATAAATAAATATGAACTTATGCAGAAAGAGGGACCAAAGTAATATCTAGAAGCCAGTACATCATTGACTTATTTGGACTTATTCGTAAATAACCACTTCGATTTTCCTGGGAAAGCACCAGTAACTCAACCAGACAGACAACCTAACATTACAAATCTTATTGCAATATTGTTAAATCCCAAGGACTTTGATTCCTAAAGATGGCAGCTTTTGTTTTCGTAATCATATGTGACTGGATGCATTCACTGGTAATTCGAACACTATTTCAAGCCCACAAAGAGGAATTAAACAAAGGCTAAACCGAAGTCAGAAAATACCTGCTGGCCCAAAACTGGCTTTCCATCTGCCTACCTCTTGGACTCAATGCTTGTACAGCCTGTGAGTTCCTGCTCTGAGAATCTCCCAGCTACGCTTCATTGGGGATAACCAAGCAAAAGTAATTCTGGCCTACTTTCCCTGCCTGGAGCTCAATGCTGTCAACACTAGAGCAACAAAAAAGAGAGTAAGGGGGAAAAAAGAGAAAGAAAAAAAATGACATGGAAGAAGAAAGAATTTCAATTTGCATGATTGCATGAGGATCTAAGGGAAGGATTGAGTTGGGGGAATGGGGGGGGGGTAATCCGAATAGCATGGACTGACCACATAATTAGTTCTGTGGGTTGGAAAGTAAGGACCTTCCATCAAAATATTTGGAATAATTTGCTTAATCTTCGTTTAGCATGAGGCTAATACCTGGGCTCGTGCCATGAACATCTGGCCCTTTGACTGTGTCATGTGGAAGGTGCCAAGGCTACTTTGGAGATGTGGTGTTTTAATGAAAACCAGTGACAGCGTGGGGTCCTGCCAAACCTCTGGGACATCTAGAAGCTGCTGTTCTTCTTAAAATAAGCGCATTAGTTAATGCTGCTTCCTGCGCAATCAGGTTTCCTGCGGTCTGTGCCAAAACCAGACTTGCGCCATGGAATACTTGCATGCCGTATGCTCGTACTGACAGGATGAAAAATTATATCTGGACTGTGTCAATAAATTCTCAGATCATATATGAATAGTTAGGAAGATTTGCCTCTTTCCTCAATGGTCTATGAGGTCTTATGGTTTGAATTATTTCTGTTAGGTTGAACTACGAGCATGAATGTCTGCACTTGTTTCATACAGGCTTAGCACAAGGTGAAACTTCATTAGTATTATTAGACTGCATCTTTTTTACAGAGGAAAAAAATACAAAGTTAACATTTATACTGTGATAGACGCTCGCTCAACAAGTCTGAGCACATGCACTATCCACCAGGCCAAGGATCTGACTTTAAAGACCCCATGAATTGGCTTTGTCAGTATCTTTTCTTACCTCTGTATGAACATATTTCCGATATTGATTTCCCTTACTATATATATATATAATATATATATATATGATATACAGTAGATTTACTTTACATCCTTTAGTCCAGTTAGCATCCTCTTTTTTATCCAAAGTGACTTATAAATGAGGACAATAAAAGCAGTCAAACTAACAAAAGAGCACCAATATATAAGTGCAAATGACAAGTCCTGGTTCCACCTATACTATATATATAGATTATAATATATACTATATATTAACACACACAATATATACACATAATATACCCACACACACACCACACACACACACACACCCACACCAAGAAAATCAAGTAGTTGAATAGAAAAAATAGAAGCTATAGTTTTTTTGTATAAAAAAAAATAAATATAGATAAAGTAGAATTAAAATAGAATAGAAAGAGTTAAGTGTCAAATAAAGTGGAACGATGTTGTTAGTCGTTTCTTGCAGATGTTAATGACTCAGCTTCTGTTAATGAAAACGGCAGTGAAAGTGATTTTGTGCCCCTTTGAGATGGCACAATAATACGCCGTTCCCTGGCAGAACGCAAGCTTCTAGAGGGCACATAACTCGAAGTAATGAATTTAGGTAAATGGGTGCCGAGCCAGTGGTGGTTTTGTAGGCAAACATTAATGCCTTGAATTTAATGCGAGCAGCTACTGTTAGCCAGTGCAAATTGATGAACAGAGGTGTGACATGCGTTCTTTTCAGCTCATTAAAGATTAATCTTGCAGCGGCATTTTGGATTAATTGTAGAGGTTTGATAGAAGTGGCTGGAAGACCTGCCAAGAGAGCATTGCAATAGTCCAGCCTGGATAGAACAAGAGCTTGAGCAAGGTGTTGTGTTGCATGTTCTGAAAGAAAGGTCCTGATTTTCCTAATGTTGTATAAAGCAAATCTGGACTGGGCAGTTTTAGCAATGTGGTCTGAGCAAGTCAGCTGATCATCAATCACAACTCCAAGGTTTCTAGCTGTTTTTGAAGGAGTTATGGTTGATGAGCCTAACTGGATGGTGAAATTTTGATAAAGTGATGGGTTTGTTGAAACCACAAGCAGTTCTGTCTTGGCAAGGTTGAGTTTAAGGTGATGGTCCGTCATCCAGCAAGAAATGTCTGTTAGACATGCTGAGATGCGAGCAGCTATCGTCGGATCATCAGGATGGAATGAGAGGTAGAGTTGAGTGTCATCAGCATAGCAGTGATATGAAAAGCCATGTTTCTGAATGACAGAACCTAGTGATACCATGTAGACAGAGAAGCGAAGTTGTCCAAGTACTGATCCCTGAGGCACCCCAGTAGCTAGATGTTGCGACCTGGACACCTCACCTCTCCCAGATACCTTGAAGGACCTATCTGAGAAATAAGACTCAAACCACTGCAGTGTGGTACCTGAGATGCCCTTTGCCAATAGGGTAGACAGGAGGATCTGGTGGTTAACCGTTTCAAAAGCATAGGACAGATCCAGCAAGATAAGTATTGAAAATTCTGAATCCGCTCTTGCCAGTCTTAGGGCATCAACAACTGAGAGCAAGGCAGTCTCAATTGAATGTCCACTTCTGAAACCAGACTGGTTGCTGTCCAGGAGGTTGTTCTGTGTGAGAAAGGCTGAGACTGGGTTGAACACAACTCATTCAGGGAACCCGGTCTGTAGTTTCCTAAAAGTGTTGGGTTCAAGAGTGGGTTTTCTTAAGAGTGGGGTTATACAGCCGTGTTTAAATGTTAGGGAAAAACACCAGTTGTGAAGGGCTGTGTTAACGTGTGACTGAGTGCAGGTACAATTGTGCACTGATGTTTGTAATTTTATTAATGAAGAATGTTGCAAAGTCATCTGCTGTTAGAGTTGATGAAGGAGGGGGAGGAGGAGGACAAAGGAGGGAGGAAAATGTTTTAAAGAGCATGCGAGAGTTAGGCGAATTGTTAATTTTGTTGTGATAGTATGTCCTTTTAGCAGTGGAGACATTAGCAGAAAATGAAGAAATTTGTGAAACTAATGTGCTTGTAAAGTTGCTTTCAATGATTTGTATGTGAAAAGCCTGTACAAATAAACTTGAATGGAGAATGAAGAGAGGAGTGATCGATATACATTAAGGTCAGTAGGATTTTGTGATTTGCGCCATACTCTTTCTGCAGCTCCGAGCTTAGAACTTTGCTCACGGAGAACATCAGATAGCCAAGGGGCAGAAGAGGTGGTACGAGCTGGCCTGGAAGACAAAGGGCAGACACTGTCTTAACAAGACGTACGAGTGGAGCAGAAAGTATCAGTAGCACTGTTAACATCAAGAGATGATAACTGTTCAGGGGAAGGAAGCAAAGATGAAACCATAGCAGATAGCCGGGAGGGTGAGAGAGAGCGTAGGTTACGTCGAAAAGTGACATGTGTAGGGGTATGTGTTGTGTCAGGAACCATGTTGAGGTTAAGAGTGAGGAGGAAGTGATCCGAGGTGTGCAGTGGAGTAACCAGCTCATGATCAGTGGAGCAGTGTCATGTGTAATTAAGGTCCAGTTGGTTGTCTGATTTGTGAGTAGCTGTAGTTAACACTCTCTTTAGATCAAAAGAGGCAAGCAGAGTGTGTAAGTCTGCAGCCTGAGGTTTATGTAGGTGGATGTTGATGTCTCCAAGCATAACTAGGGGAGTACCATCCTCAGGAAAGTTTGAGAGCAGCACATCTAATTCTTCCACGAAGTTACCTAGTGGTCCTGGTGGTCGTTTATATAAATATATATATAATCCCGTTATTTTCACCATAGTTTGATGTGTTTTTGAATGTTTGTTAGAATACCAACAAACAAAAAATTAATAACAGCACTACTGCCTTTAGTTTCATAAACATTAAAATAATACATTTAACACTGATGGGCCGGATTGAAAAAATATAAATAAAGAAATAGATAATAGGTTATAGATTCTATATTATTTGGTCTGGGTGACTTACAACAAAACATTTAATCTACTAACATGTACTGCATTTTCAATAATATTTTGACCAACAAAAGGTTTTACTAAATTGATAAACCTCACATTTCAATCTTTAAATCATTTGTTTAAGAAAATAAGTCAAAATGATAAATTATTGGCAATTTATCTGCTCCATAAACAATTCTACATAGGAAAAATTTGGTCCAATTTTTGCACTGGTCTGAACAAAAATGGCAGACAATCTGAATGAAAATGTAAATTCACTGTCTGCCAGCAGGTGGCACTATGACACAGCAGAAATTAGAGCTGTTTCCTCGTAACCTCTTGGTATCAAGCAGCGCTTCAATTTATAAACCTACTTTATTAGACATCTACATGGAGGAAATGAAAGCAAATGCCATAGAATTTGTCTGAGACAGTCCTGCTCCGCCTTATGCATTCATAAGAGTTTCGATTCGATTCATTTCTCTCACACTCTGCCTTCCATCTTGTTTTAACACAAAATGAAACCCAAGCGGCGCCATCAGTAGATCCCTTACATAGAGGAAAGGACGTCCCACTTGTGGTCCCTCCAAGTATGGTCTCCTAGACTCTGTAATTTCTTGTGCTTCTGCATTGTAACTCCACCAACGCTGCGCATCATCTCACAGCAGTGAGAAGGGATACAAATCTGTCTCTCCACCACACTACATCACACACACACACACTACACACACCCACACACACACACCCACACACACATCCACACACATCACACACAACACACCACCACACACACACACAGTTGGTGGTTCGGTGCCTTGCTCAAGGGTCTTGCCTCAGTCGTGGTATTGAGGGTGGAGAGAGTGCTGGATATTTACTCCCCTACAATCCCTGCCGGACCTGAGACCCGAACCAGCGACCTTCGGGTTACAAGTCCGACTCACTAACCATTAGGCCACAACTTCCCAGTATTTTACTCATACACCGTCCCTCCTTAACGTCAACTTGTTTACACAACAACACGTTGACGTCTCTCGGCCACCGTACTCGAGGGTTCGCAGACCATCAACTGTTATGGTGAATGACGTCAAGTTGACCTTTCAAATATGGTGGACGGCTTACGTATAGCGGCCTTTAGAAACAGTAGCTAATGAGGCATCTACATATACATTTCTATGGTTGCGCCTGTGTGAGACTGTTACGAACTTTGCTTAATGCTGAGCAGTATTTACCCCTTTTCAATCACGATATGATGAATCATTTCTACTGGTTCTTATACATTATAATAAGAAACAATATACAACCGTGTGTACTTTTCTATCATGCTTTTTATCATCAAGCCAGTAACAGTTTCATCCCAACCGATCAATCTCAAAGTGCACTTCAAACAGTCTATTCAGCGAGTGTGGACAGGTTGATGCGTAGGACTGAGTTCTTTGATGGCCACTACCTGAGGTGCTTCTCCTTGCTATTGCTAGTCAGAGCCAGATAACATTCTCGTTCTAGAGAACATTTGATTGAATTGGACTTTTAGGCGTACACTAGCGTATAAAGCGAATAGATTTGGACTTCAAGTCACAAGACTAGAAGTGTGCTTCCATGGTGCCTTGAAGTTCTTTTTTTGGGAGATGATCCAGCTGAAGAAAAAAAAACTATGATTCATGTTAGATGTAATAACAGTCTTGCCCTCTCCCTGCAATATGAATGATGATGAGAGACTGAATCATTGGGTCCACTGAGATCATTCGGAGATGTCAGGTTATGTTCATTAAGATGTGACATGGAGGGGTGTCCTTGGTGAACTGAACCCCTTTGGCCAGTTTCATTACTCAGGGACAGATATGGATTGAGCTGGGCAAAGAAGACACCCAGACATCCCTCGGGTCAGACCCAGCTGCCAAACATGAAAGGTGTGTCTCCACACACGGGTCGTTTGTCTCAGGCATCTCTCTGGATGCCTCATTGGAGAGAGCAAGGACCTTCATCTCTCACCATCACAGGACCTTACCACAAGGCCCCATGACAGATGACCCATAATTAATTTCAGTGTCATGCTAATGGCCCTGACTTGTCCGTGGTAATAGCACTGTGTGGGTCTAAATGATAGTGACTTTGAGAACAGTGCTGGGTGTCCATTTTTGTATGAAGGTGGTCACTGGTTAGAGTCATAAGCTTTATACTTCATATCTCACCGCAATGCGGAGAAGCTATCCCAGAATGCATTACGAGAAGCTCAGTACATTCATTCATTTAGCAGATGCTTTTATCCAAAGCGACTTACATATGAGGAATAAAAAAGTGATTCTTTTTTAGGAGGCAATAACACAAGTGCTAGCAATAAAAAGTTTCAAACATTGTCCAGAGTAGCACATGATAGAACTGGGTGGAATTTAAGAAATAGTGAAAGCATAGAAGGATTTTTTTAAGTCAACAGGATGTAGCTAATTGCTCACAAAAGAGATGAGTTTTCAGCTGTTTCTTGAATTTTGTCAGGGATTCAGCTGTCTGGATAGGGTTAGGAAGATCATTCAACCACCAAGGAACGGTGAATGAAAAGGTTCTGGAAAGTGATTTTATAGCTGACAGTTAAAGCAGCATTACATCACAAAAGTCTGGACTCGGAGGAAGACTGTGAGGGTACCATTTGGGACAGTGCCTCTCAGTCAGGCCTGCTGTGTTGCTCCTACATGGAAGGTTCCAATTTGTTCGATGCTGTCTTATACAGTAAGTGGAAGACAGAAAGGCAGTTTAGGTTTTGAAACAGAACCACATAATTTTCTCATTTTTTGGCCTGCACTACAGGACAATAAATATATATAATTTTTATGTAGACATCTAAAAGGTTTAATCTAAACATGTATCCAAAAATCAGTTTTAACTCTGCAAAATCTAGTTCCGTTGCCAAAATACATAATATCCTCAAATGATGCACAAATACCTACCACATTCATGGAACACTTCAGTGTTTCTGAGTTGGATTATGTGCGTCTTGGCCAAGAATATCTGAGGCCTGAGGGTGTGATCACATTTGGAAAGCACGTCAATGGCCTCGTATCACCGCATTGAGTTCATCCTCTGTTTAGATTCACTGTCCATAAGCAAACAAGAGAAACTGCTAATTGAATATTCAAGCATCAGCCTGAACAGACGCTATGGGTTTTCATCTCCTCATCAATCAATTTGATATTATTTGGCCTAACAGGTCTGTTTTGCAGGCCAAAGTGGACTGTGGTGAAAGGCAAAATGGAAGTATGGTTACGATATGACTAAGATCTATGTGGTCAGGGTTTTACTGGTTAACATTTCACAATTAGCCCCTACTAGTAGATGACATAATAACACTATTGATGTGCGGTAATATTATCAAAAATTCTCAGGTGAAAAAGGTCCATTGTCTATTGTTAATAATGCAGGAATATATGAAGCACCGCTCACATGGTAGCAACTTTCAAACCAAGTAGCTTCCTGTTGGTCAATGCAGCTTAAACCTATTGCAATATCTGCATGGGGAAACGTTTCACCCTTGCATGAAATACCCAATTGGATGTCCCGTGAAAAATTGCCAAACAACGGTAAAAATCTGACCCACCATTATGGGGCAAAAAGGTTCTTTCTCAATTGATGTACATTTTAAAAATAGCCATTCTGATTTTTTTTCTAAGCAATATATAAATCATAAATATTTTGTTTTTAACTAATAAACTGACTGTTTTCTACTGTCCTCTTACATCATCAGCACACGTTTTTCCCGCTTAACACTTAAAAGCCGCTTTGACACAATCTGTACTGTATAAAGCACTATATAAATAAAGGTGACTTGAGTTGACTTGTTATACTATACTAGATGTGAGCTCTTGAAGTGTGAAATTGACTTGCATTTCCCCTGCCTGCCCTGTTTGACATTATAGTCACTAGTGAATGGCTTGGGACTGTGTGCCATGTGGCAGCTGAGCAACATCCACTGAGATGAATGGCAATGTTACGGAGAGATTTCTCCAGGTATTAGAGACCTTCTAAGAACTGTGAAGGAGGGCTGCAGAAATCCAATGCAAGAAAATAAAATGCTGGTTTTATCCCAAGAATGTGAGCCTACGATATGGGAATAAATGTGGCTCAGTGGTGATCAAATCCAAGGTCTCCATTTAAACGTTCTTTAACATCTATATAATGTTATTTCAGCTCATAATGAAATGAAAACTTGCTGCCATGTTTGTTTTTGATATCATGAGTATGACGTGGGCTGTCTTCACATGTAACTGATCTGCTCTTCTTGCCACTTAAGCACACCATGCTTTTCAGCACATGGTGGAGAAAGCAGGCTCTTATTAGAAAGAGCGGCATTGGTTTTCAGCAGTGTAGGTGGACTCCCACGGTCCATCACATTCGAGGAAGCAGCTCAGATTTGAAGGAGCAATAATGCTTTTTTAAAGCCTCATACATTACATATGCAGGGAAGATGCTTGGCTTTTATTAGGCCATTAACGACCGCTCTGGCAATATACACCAGCAGCAGAGAAATGGAGAAATTTCATTAGGCACTTCTATGACGGGGTGGTTTAAATACAGAATACGGTTCATCTAAAATGTATAATATTGACCCGATGAAAAGTGCTTTTTTCCTCCCAGAATCCTCAGAGATTCACCCCACACAATGCTATTGTACATCTGGATAATAGAGGCCACGTTATCACAAAATTACACGAGACAGAGATGTAATTATCGTTTTCTACATCTGCAGATTCTTCAGGGGTGTGACACAGCAACCTTTCATAAGGAGAATGTCGCTCGTTCCCATTGTACATGGGAAAGATTCAATGAGACTTCTTTGGCATATAAAATATGAATATTAATACTCGCAAAGACTTGTTTGTAAAACAATGAGTATTCTAAAGACTCAGAGGGGAAATCTGGCCTCCGCGGTTCACCCTATTTATGTGAAGGACAAAGGCAGTCACATCGTGCTTCTCCTTTTGTGGAGAAAGAGAGGCTCAGGGGAAGTTCCCTGAGGCGTCCCTCAATCTTTCAGACAGGAAATCATCCCAAAAAGCATGTCCCCATGGCGATTCCCATGAAGCTTGAAGACTATTGGCCAGTTACATATTCAGCCCCAGTCAACCACGTCAGGCTAAATACGAGAAGAAAAGACAATTTCACATAACCATTTCACATAATAAACAAACTATGCCCTACATAACAGTGAGACATCCTTGTTGACATAGAGGTGCTTGACCTATAGTCAGGCTCTGCCAAAGAAAATTTCTACACTAGTGGCAAATAAAGTGTGACAGTGAAAAAGAGTCTGCCATTGTCTCTGATAAATCCTGATTGGCCCATTTCTATTTAAGTTGCATAATCTACCAATAACCATTTCAATGTACTGTACAATAAACATTTTTTAGATTTCAAACCCTTTTCAGTGAACTTTTAGTGTTTGGGTAGATAATATGAGTTATTCTCCAGCAACTTATACTCCACCTAAGTCTATTTTATTGTAAATAACATTTTGTTAATAATTATTTCTTTATATAATTATTATGCAGACTATAAACATTGATTATTTGTGTTTTTAAAAAGTCATATGTAACATGAAAGGCCCAGACACACCAAACTGAAATCAAAGAACTAGTTGCAGTGAAAGCCGACTGTAGTGTCACTTCCAACCTGGTCTCATAAAAATACGTACCTCTGGATACTTTTCTGCAACACCGGTTTTACGTACCTTACTGCACGTTTCGCCACACTTTCAAAGAGAAATGTCCACTGAGTGGCGCTAAAACACGGGTTCAATATGTGAACCCTGGCACGTTTTTATTACGTTGATATAGGTACGTATTGCTGTGTTTTCATTGCGCTGCTTCAGGTACGTATTGTAGCATCTCAGAATTCAAATATCCGGGGACTGTTGCTAAAAGTTAATACTCTATCGTGTTGGAAATATGCCCTACACCAAACCCAACCCTAAACCTACCCGATAGTGTTAACAAATGCAAAACTGATATAAAAACACATTTGTTGATGCAACCGTGCCATTTGAACTTCTTTATATGCAGATTTGAGCTGTTTTGTCGAACCGTAGTTACACAGGATTCGAACTGGAGCTCCTCACCTTTCAACTATGTCTCCGTACTTCCTGAGCTAACGAACAAACCTACCGTCTATGAAAACCCATAGATATGAAGCTGAATACATGATGCTGATGTTCAAAAGTATCAGTTTTCAAATCCTGCAGCATGATACAATTGTTTTGAAGTGATAACATAATATTCTGCAAGTAATTGTGAGAAAATTACGCTTTATTAATCGAAACTGTAAATTTGTGTGAAAAGGAATAAAAGGTGTCTGAATTTTACTGCCTCTAGTGTTCATTTATTTTGGAAAATGCAGTGATATGTACTTATTGGTATGTATTTCGCGTCTTGCGAAAAAGGTACGTTTATGCCATGAGACCAGTATGTCACTTCACATCGTCTGCATGGGGCAAAAAGTTACGCTTGAACATAACGCAAAGACTACAGCCAACTAGCATGTACTTTCTGCATTTGTGTGAGAGGACATAACTCTCCAAACCAGCAGGTGGCAGTAATATGTATTTATCATTCAAAAAGAGAAAACCCAAAGAGAACTGCAGATACATACATAACCATAAACAAAACAGCTCTTGCCTACAAGACTTTTCACGCTCACCACAGACGAATTCATAATATAGCTTTTACAAATATTGTATTGCATTGTATTGTAGCCCTTTATTGTCACTGGTCACAGGTACCAGCGAAATTAGCCATCCACCTGTCCATACATACAATATGACAAGGGGGTAGACAGGACAGGAGGACATCAATACAGCGTGAGACACACGACTTGCAACAGGGTAGGGGGTGGGGGGGGTGGAGGTAATCCAGCACAGGCAAGCAGCCATCCGGTCCTGCAGCCATTCTCGGCGATCGCAGACCCACTTGTCAGACTGGCGGAACAAAGTGGCGAAGGCGAGGGATGGGGGGGTCGGGGGGGTGAATGCATATCTTTATATATGTACGTGGGTGAGTATGTATGTATGTAAGTATGTAAAAGTTCTTGTATGTGTAGGCCTGGAGAGTCGCTACTCCTGGCATCAATCTAGGTGCCTCAGTCCGCAGGATTGTCATAGCGATACACAGCAAGTTGCCATGGAGGCAGCCTTGATCAGGTCCCAGACAGAGTCAACAATCAGCATGTGTCAGAGGAATTGGGGGAAGGAACACAAGAGTGTCTCACTGCAGTGCTCTCTCGGGGGAGTAGTTGTTCCAACAGCGGCCTTGGCTGAGGCCAGTGCTGGTTGAGGGGAGCTGAAAGCAGATAAGATTGGGATTGTTTGGTCTTGGGGCAAGTAGCCGCATTCCAGTTTACACGACTACTCTCTTTGTCCATTCTGGTCTCCGAATCGATCCATTTGCCTTTACAAAGCAGTGAGCTTCTCCGTGATGTTATCCATTTTGCGGTTAATATTCCCAGTCTCAGAGCTGACCGCTCTGCCCACTGCTTCAATCATGACGGGCAGCCTTGTGAGGCATTGGTCCGTTTTCTGATTTTCTCGATAAACCAGGGCAATGCCTAATCCAATCAGCATAAGACCTGTTATATCATGGTTCCGAATAGGTAGATATCTTCAATGTCCTCCACGGAAAGAGCCACACGACCCGCCACCTTTCCCACGCGTCCATCGTGTAGCCAGCTGCGAACGTTCCGTCAGGGCAGTCAGGTTCCCCCGAACCCAAGCTTCTTGTCGAGAAGATGGTGTCAATTGCGTTGAGAGACCAGTTGATCAAATCCATGATTTTTTTGATTTTTTAGTCTGGAGAGCAGTGCGGAGAGAGTCTCTCATCAAGACAGTAGACAACACGAGAGGAGCAAAAGCAGGGAAGGTAACGGGGAGGAGAGGGGGAGAAAATGTGACCGCCTTCGCTGAGAGCCAAACGAGAAGCAAATATGTCTGTTAAGTTGAACATTTGTATGGAATCCTAAATTTGTTGTTAGCTTTTTTCGTCACTTCCGTTTTTCTTATCGTTCACCAGCTGGCTAAGCTGAACAGTCTATCAAAGTAATTTATTTTACCGATGGGCTCTGCTCTCGAATTTGACATGTTCACTTGGCCAAAAAGTCATCAAAGGGGGTTTGACTAGTGCCAACAATGAGGAACACATGCTGCAATAACTAGAACGATGCCCAGACATTGGTCGACCACTTAGAAAGACCTTTTCTAAATGAACTGGGTCTGTAAAAATGGTGAAAAAGTGAGAAATGGTGACCAGTCACAAGATCTAAAATATACACTTCATACTTAGAATCAGAATCAGAATGAGCTTTATTGCCAGGTATGTTTACACATACGAGGAATTTGTTTTCGTGACAGAAGCTTCCACAGTGTAACAGAATGACAGTGACAGAACAAAAAACACAGAAAATAAAATATAAAAAATAGAACAAGTAAATAAGGAATAAAAATATAAAAATCGACAATTGTATGTACAGGTATAAAACAATAGACAGTTGTATGTACAGGTACAGTATATTATGTGCCAATTTTAGGTGTAGACTGAGTATGAGTGTTAGATAAATAAGTGTATGAGTGTATAAATAGTGTGTGTTTCACAGTTATTGTCAAGTGTTCATGAGTTGGATTGCCTGAGGGAAGAAACTGTTCTTGTGTCTGGTCGTTCTGGTGCTCAGTGCTCTGTAGCGTCGACCAGATGGCAACAGTTCAAAGAGTGAGTGTGCTGAATGTGAGGGGTCCAGGTTGATTTTGCCAGCCCTTTTGCTCACTCTGGATAAGTACAGTTCTTTGAGAGAAGGGAGGGTTGTACCAGTGATTCGCTCAGCAGTCCGGACTACACTTTGTAGTCTTCTGAGGTCAGATTTTTTGTAGCTGAGCTGAACCAGACAGTTATTGCAGTGCAGAGGATGGATTCAATGATGGCGGAGTATAACTGTTTCAGCAGCTCCTGTGGCAGGTTGAACTTCATCAGCTAGTTGAAGGAATTACAACCTCTGCTGGGCCTTTTTAACTATTTTTATGTGAGTGTCCCACTTCAGGTCCTTAGAGATTGTGGTGCCCAGGAACCTGAATGACTCCACTGCATTCACAGTGCTGTCCATGATGGTGAGTGGGGGAAGTGCAGGGGGTTTTCTCTTGAAGTCCACGATCATCTCCACTGTTTTTGAGCGTGTTGAGCTCCAGGTTGTTTAGACTGCACCAGACAGCCAGCTCTTTGACCTCCTGTCTGTAAGCAGACTCGTGACCGTCCTGAATGAGGCTGATGAGTGTGGTGTCTTCTGCAAACTTCAGGAGCTTGACAGAGGGGTCTTTTAGATGTGCAGTCGTTGGTGTACAGGGAGAAAAGCAGTGGAGAGAGAACACAACCCTGAGGAGCTCCATGTGCTGATCGTACGGGTGCTGGATGTGTTTTTTCCCAGCCTCACTAGCTGCTGCCTCTCTGTCAGGAAGCTGTTGATCCACTGACATATGGAGGTGGGCACTGAGAGCTGAGTTAGTTTGGGCAGGAGTAGGTTTGGGATGATAGTGTTAAAGGCTGAGCTGAAGTCCACAAACAGGATCCTAACATAAGTCCCTGGTCTGTCTAGATGATGCAGAACATAATGCAGTCCCATGTTTACTACTGCTTCGTCCACAGACCTGTTTGCTCTGTAGGCATACTGAAGAGGATCCAGCAAGGGTCCATTGATGTCCTTCAGGTGGGCCAGCACCATTTTTTCAAAAGACTTCATGACCACATACGTTAGAGCCACAGGCCTTTAGTCATTAAGTCCTGTAATTTTGGATATCTTTGGGATGGGGATGATGGTGGAGCACTTGAACAGATTGCACAGCTCCAGTGATCTGTTGAAAATCAGTGTGAAGATGGGGGCCAGCTGATCAGCACAGGATTTCAGACAGACTGGTGTAACACAGTCTGGCCCTGGTGCTTTTCTCCTTTTCTGCTTCAGGAAGACCTGGCGCACATCATCTTCGCTGATCTGAATTGCAGGTGTAGGGGAGAGGGGGGTTGCAGGAGGTGTTAATGGTTGTGTGGAGAGGTGTTCAGGGCTGGTGTGGGGTGTCTTTTCAAACCTGCAGTAGAACTCATTAATATCGTCTGCCAGTTGTTGATTCTCCATAGTGTTGGGGGATGGTGTCTTGTAATTGGTGATTTTTTTTAGACTTTTCCACACTGATGCCGAGTCACTGGAAGATAATTTAATCTTTATTTTTTCAGAATACTTCCTCTTTGCCACTCTGGTCTCTTTTTCCAGTGTGTATTTAGCCTGTTTTATACAAGACATTATCCCCCTTCCTGTGTGCATCTTCTTTGGCCTGACGGAGCTGTCTTGAGTTTTGCAGTGAACCACGGTTTGCTGTTGTTGAAAGTTAAATGAGTTCTGGTAGGGATGCACATATCCTCACAGGAACTGATATATGATGTTACAGTCTCTGTGTGCTCGTCCAGATCGGTGGCAGCAGATTAAAAAACGCTCCAATCAGTGAGGTCAAGCTTGTAAATCCTGCTCTGCTTCTTTAGTCCATCTTTTTACAGTCCTTAATACGGATTTAACTGATTTCAGTTTCTGCCTGTAGGTCGGTATTAGATGAACTAAACAGTGATCAGAGAGTCCTAAAGCTGCTCGTGGGACAGAGTGATATTCATTCTTTATTGTGGTGTAACAGTGATCTAGTATATTACTGTCTCTGGTGGGACACGTATTGTGCTGCTTGTATTTTGGCAGTTCACTGGAAAGATTTTGCTTTATTAAAGTCCCCGAGAATGATTAAAAAAAGAGTCCGGGTGTTGTTGTTCTGTCTCTGTGATCTGATCAGCTAGTTGTTGTAAAGCTGAGTTCACGTGCGCTTGCGGAGGAATGTAGGCATTGACGAGAATGAATGAGCAAAACTCCTGTGGCGAATAGAACGGCTTGCAGTTAATTAAGAGCACTCTAGATCTGAACAGCACATCTTCTTTAACACTGTTACATCTGTACACCACCTCTCATTGATGTTAAAGCATGTCCCGCCGCCGCGCGATTTCCCCGTTGATTCTGCGTCGCGATCTGCTCTGAACAGCTGAAAGCCCTGGAGACTCAACGCGCTGTCCGGGATGGCGTCTTTCAGCCAGGTTTCCGTGAAACATAGAGCAGCAGAGTTTGAAAAATCCTTTTTTGTCCGGGAGAGCAGAAGAAGTTTGTCTTTTTTGTTGGGTAGAGAGCGGAGATTCGCTATATGGATGCTTGGCAACGGCGTTCTGAATCCGTGCTGCCTTAGCTTCACGAGCGCGCCGGCTCTCTTCTCCCGTCTGCGCGTCCTGAAGCGCTTGGTCAGCGCAGCTGCTCCCCCGACTACAATGTCCATCAAAACATCCGAATAGTCGAAAACCGGTGAAATATCAGGTGGTGTGTACTTCCGAATGTCCAGCAATTCGTCTCTGGTGAAACTGATTGCAGGGATATAACTAAAGACAGGACAACCTAACAAAAACATAAAAACAACTGCATAGCACGCCACGGAGGCAGCCATCAGCGTCGGCGCCATCATATTATAATCAGGGGTCCAAACTCAGTCTGGAGGGCCGGTGTCTTGCAGAGTTTAGCTCCAGCTTGCCTCAACACACCTGCCGGCAAGTTTCTAGTATTCCTATTAAGAGCTTGATTAGCTGGTTCAGTTGTTTCTAATTGGGGTTGGATCTAAACTCTGCAGGACATTGGCCCTCCAGGACCGAGTTTGGGCACCCCTGATATAAATTGTTGATTAAAAGAGAGTCCACAATCAGTTTACATTATGCAGTGAAGCCAACATATGAATGCCATAATGGTCTGTACACATTAGACAGCGATAGCAGAAAGTACATAGAGAAATTACACATGCAACCTTTAAAATCCAGTGCTTTTTCCCAGACTTTTACAACCAGCCATAAAGTATGATTTTATGTACTTTCCAACAGCTCCAGATCAACATACATGAATGCAAATGAGAGAGAACCAGCGGGGAACGTAGATTACAACCGCCGTGTGCATGTGTGTGTGCGTCATAGGAGAGATGTAGGGTGGAGTACTAATCACTGGAACGCAGACAGTTAACAGCCCGAGAGTCGTCAGGAATGACCCATCTGAAAACTCCATTACCCAGCTGGCTCGCTGTTCCACCGGGAGCCTGTAGGGAGTAGATGTTGTTTTAGCATTGAATATAAATGTAGAGCTGGGTGGCTCAAAAATGCTTCTGTGATCCAGGCGTCTATTTCAAAAGTCCAGCATTACAGCTTTGATCCGGCAGCTAGTCTGAGTTCTAAGCGCACGCCTGCAGGTGCACCGCAGAGATCTATGAAATCAGAGGAGAAGCAGGAGGGCTGCGGCGCACTTGCACAGTCCACAGATCCAAAAAAATACGAGCACTTTCATATTTCCCAGCCATCTTCCTTCAGTGCAATCAGAATTCTTTAAGAGCAGCGCATCATATATTTACTGAGGTGGACGGAGATGCCTTATACCTGGAGGCCTCTGGTGGAGCAGGCAGGAGTTAAATATTAATTGTGAGTGATTCATCGCCTGAAGCCTGGACAGGCCTGCAGCTCAGCTCCAGCTGTTGGTTGGCCCTGGTCTCCTTCCAGGCCTGGCAGCCATAGCTTGGCTCGGGCAGCAGAAGCCACACATCAGGGTGTCAGTTGGAGCCAGCAGACTGTGTCACCCATGCTGGGGAGGCAATGAGGCACGGAAGCCTCCGCCACATGTGCGGGGGGATCTGAGGGCTAATGCTGGGACCGGATCAACTTTAGATCGAGCGGGTGAATCACAGCAGAACTGTCAAGAACTTGTCTAAGTCACATTTCGAAGCAGAAAGCAAATACAGTATATCACCATTACCAGTATTCTCAATGTGGATTCTCATTGATGTAATAACAAAAAAAATTTTTTATGTATTACAGTAAAGTAAATAATCTTTTTTTTTTTTTTTTTAAACATTGGGGATATGTGTAATGGGATATAATTGACGATACCTAAGAGAAAAAAATATTGGTGGAAATGTCTTGATCTAGGAAGCACTTTTTTGTCTATATATGTATTTGAATGCATATGACTGTTGTTGTCAGTTTATGTTAACAACTTTTTGTTGTCTAAATTAAATAGCAATCGCTTTTTTAAATGACAATGTATATCATTACCATATATTTTTAATTATCATTATCTTCAGTGAGGATTATTATTACAGCAAAACAGTAATGCATTACAGTAATATAATAAATCAAAGTAAAGATTTAAAGGCATAAAAATTACAATTTAGAAAAATGATAATATACTTTGAATACTTTACTTTAAAAAAACTGTAAACATTGAGGAAAAGAAGAAATGTTGGCAGAAATGTTTTGAGGTAGGAAGGCCTTTTTTCCATTTTTGTGTTTGAATTTGAATTCAAAGATCTTTTGTTGTTCTAAATGTGATGGCAGAAGTTCCTTTTGTTGTCTAAAAACTAATAAAAATGTAAAAAAATGCATATCATTACTGCAATATATATTTTTTTACTATATTACAGTAATACAAATAACCATTTAACAAATATACAATTTAAATTTTATATATGTATAAATATCCATTGCTGTCATTTGTATTTTATTTCTTTATTTATTGTTTGTTTATTTGTGCCATTAAGGTAATGAGAATTTGGAAGAAAAATGTGTGAAATATTTGGCCCTAGAATATACTTAATTTTTTGTTAGCAAAATATTAACATCACAATATTTCTTATTTCTTTCTTCTGATTGAGGGATAATGTGACCTAGACAAGTTCTTAACAGACATACTGACATTTACCCATGTCACAACATCTACGCTGATTAAATAAAAAAGAACATGCAAGATCACAAGCAAAGTTACTTTTACTAAATTTGTTAGACAACTTTGTTTCTTGGACAATTTAGTGTTAAGATCACATATTAATCATCTTGACAAGGTTTCAATCACAAACACTTTCCAAGTCTAAGTTCATGTCATGTGTGTCTGATGCAGCTGATATGAAAGGATCTGAGGCTGGAATGAATAAGTGATCATATAGCACAGCCCCTGAGGGTGAACACCGAGTCTATCCTCTGTCTTGTTGGGTCACGTGACGTGCAGGATGGATCTGTGACAGAGGGAGCAGCCAGACGGTAAGCCCACAGCTGTTCCTTTGGCCTGGACTCAAGACTTAATGTAGCTTGCCTGATTCTTCCACTTGGAGAGAACCAGCCATGTAGCAGAAAGACAGTGCTGGATAAGAAGAGAATGAGAATCCCACTATATAGTACACCAAACTGTTTCGAGACATGAAACACACAAACTATACTTTCTCTGTGCAAGAGACAATAATATCAGGTCATTTGAAAAGCAATTCTGTCCTATGTAACTGTTCTTCAAATATCAGTCCACTGCCCATACAGATCCAGATAACATTGCCCTAGAGTTAGAATATGTAATACTACAGTTAAACAAAATCTCAATATTTTTATGATTTTTATCATATTTCATATCTATACAGTATACCATCTTGGCAAATTTGCTTCACACATTGAAAATAATGTTTTTTGTTTCTTTTTACAATGTTTAAAGCAAGTAGAATAGAGATAATCACACACACATATATATAATTATATATAATCATTTTTTATTTTTTTGGAATAATTTTTTAAAAACGAGTCTAATACATTTATATATCTACTAAATACCAAATAAAAAAATGTAACCATAATTTTCATATATTAATTGTCACTAAATTAAAAGTAAATCCGAAAATTTCTGATTTGGATGTTATTCTTTAATCATTAAATGGGTTTGGTTGATCATGAAATTAATTCAATAACAAGAATAGACCGGATCACGAGTATATACATTTATCATATAAAGAACTGAGTATTATTATACTAATCTTTAAACGTAAAATATTGCTGTATACTGTAAAGATTGCTCTAATAGCTATTTTAAGCTTTTTTCTAAATCTATATATATATATATATATATATCTACACACACACACATTACACCATACATACAATCAACACACCACAGTATATCTTTGACATTTGCTTCAAAATGTTAAATATATTTTTTTTATCCGACACTAATCAAGAAGTTTTTTTTTTTTTTTTTTTGTTTTTTAACAATGTGGTGGATCATGAAATTAATTCAATACAAGAAGTAGACCTGGGATCAAGATAGGATGGATTTTGCTAAGAAATTATAATATAACAAACTGAGTATTATTATACTAATCATGTTTAATTAATAATACATTTCAAAACCAATACATTCTCAGTACCAGATCAATGCATTTTACCCATGTACCACATAACGTTAGAACTAACCCCATAAAACCGAGAGGAAAGACATTTGCAGCCTGACAGTCCCATTCACAGGAGCAAAATGACACACTTACTGAAGGCCAAACCTCTCTCTTCTCTCTCTTGAACACCTTTCTCTGGATCGTCCGGCCAGCTCATTCTTACCTCCCGCCAGGCTGAGATGGAGAGAGAAGGGAAAATATAACACAGCATCTTACATTATCCAAAAAAAAAAGAGCCAGGTCATGAATAATTGAGGAGATCACTTTCGTCTGAGAGCGGAGTTAGAGTGCTCTCCTTGGCTTGTACCTCTCCACACAGTCTGGAGGCTAATTCACTGGGGATCGTAATTTATGGACAATTGAAGTAGCAGAAACATCTCTTGGAAGGTGACTGGGGGATCCATAGCAACAACCCTTCTGGGGCATATTAATCCCCTGCTTTATGTAGTGCTAAGTGTACAATAGTAATCAGTAGTGGAGCGCAGGCCGCTGATCATTAAGGGAAAAAGCTATATAAAGAATTCATAATGGGATTAGCCTGCGGTGAGCGGAGTGCGAGAAAGAGGGAGAGAGAGAGAGAGAGAGAGAGAGAGAGAGAGAGAGCGTGGACCAAATTAAATCACCCATCAAATTGCACCAAGGAATTTTAATTTACAGGTTAATGTTGAATTGTGTAACTAATCACAGCTAACATTTTCAGTGAACCAATGAAAAAAAATGTGAGCATTTTACTAGCTTCCACTACAGAAGTGCATATTGTAATTAGGGAAAGCTCTCATTCTGCCGGCCGGACTGTCCATCCTCACTCATGTTTGCTGGTACTACAACAGTCATACAACAAAAAAGCATTTCTTGCTAGAAAACATGCTTGCTGGAGCCGTGCGATTAAGAAGTACCTCTATATAATGCAAATATGTAGAAAGAGCAGAAATGAAAACTTGTTTCTGTGAAGTTGCTGTGGATGGTTGCAAGGATGCTGCTATTTGGTTGCTGAGGAGTTCTGGGTAGTAGGTAGGTGGTTGCTTATAGTCGAAGGGTCCATGACATGATGTTCTGTTAATTTAAAAAAAATGCACGACTTCTTACATGACTTATATGATGAATATGTTTGTCATTTCTGAATTACAATTCATTTTGACTTTTTTTTTTGGAGGGGAATACGGTAAAAAAAAAATGTCAGTGTAAAGTAACAAATACCCTACACCTACAGTCTAGAAAAAAAGAAAGGAAAAAAAAACCTATATATATATATATCAGATAAGATTCTTAAGGAAACCTGAAAAGTTTGGCATAATATATTATTGTTGTTGTTAAAATATACAATATTTAACAAAACTACTTCACAGCTTATTAACATTTGAAAAACTTCTGGCCAAGTCATGTGGTGCAACCAACATGCAGAAATGCGCAAGAAAAAATAACGTCCCATTGAGCCCGAAATTATAGAGTGATTAAATAATAGATAAATAAATACTATAAAAATTCTCTCTCTTTCTATCTCTCTCTCTCTCTTCCTCGGTCTCTCCCTCTCTCTCTATATATATAATTAATATATATATAATATTTAATTTAAGTAATATAAGATTCTTTTAACAGAACCCCTGAGTAGTTGGAATAATATTTTTTTTATTGTTGCGTTGTTGTTGTTGTTAAAATATACAATATTTAACAAAACTACTTCACAGCTTATTAACATTTGAAAAACTTCTGGCCAAGTCATGTGGTGCAACCACATGCAGAATCATCGCAGAAAAAAATCCATAAAAGCATAGCATTATAGAATTAATAATAAATAAATCTACCAAATATATAAATTCTCTCTCTCTCTCTCTCCTCCTCTCTCTCTATAAATAAAATAAAATAAAATAATTAACGGACACCTGAAGTATTTTAGATAATATTTGTATCGCGTTTGTTGTTGTTGTTGTTGTTTATTAAAAAAACAATATTTTAACAAAACACTTCAGTGCTTATTAACATTTGAAAAACTTTTGCCCAAGTCATGTGTACAAACCACATGCAAATCATGCAAGAAAAAAACTTGATTTTTTTAAATTATAAAATGTATTAATTAGAGATTTCTCTCCTCTATATATATATATATATATATAATAGATATAGATATATATTATGTGTGTGTGTGTGTGTGTAAATAGTGGTTTAGTGTTTGAAAAGAATGATCAAGAACTTAAAACTTGATTTTTCCTTATCTTTATCATAGAACCTCTACCCAGCATTACAGTCTCTGCTGCTCATGCTGCTGGAAATTGCGAATTCTCATTGAAAATTAAAGATTTCATGTTATTTTGTTGCTGCAAATCGCTGCCAGTGTGAACACTCCTTTAAAAAAGGCAATAGAAATGCTCACATTAGCAAGCCCTAATAATAAAAATCCAAATGGGTTTAAAATTGTGGGGCCGTGTGATTTCACTATCAAATCTATTTCAACTAGCAGACAAAAGCGCTAACATGTGGAATGAGATGAGCGGCTCATAAAAAGCAGTCTGTTCTGTAGCCTGGGCCGCTTCTTCAGTCACAATACTGCATTTACAATCAGCTTAATTACCCCCCACCCCTCTCATCCCACCTGACATATTCATCTGAGAGATTTTGGCAATGCAATGAAGAGAGAGAGAGGAATATGGGAAGAGAGGGATGGATCCAAACACAAAAACATTGCACCCTTCAGCAGAGCTGCAATAACTTTAGTCAAGCATTTCCAATTATAATTATATTTTCATCCCTCCCTCAGCCAGAGGAGCTCTTTATCACCTCGGCAGGCAGAGAATTACTTTATTACAGCTACACCTCGTTAGGCTGAGTGCTCCTAATGAAGCAGCCCTGTGATCAGACAGGAATCATGCTGGAGGAAGCCTGCATCATTAGGCCAGCCTTTAATTACTATGATATATGCTGCTCTGCTATCACCTTCCCTCTTAATGTGACCCCAGCACAAACTGCAAGTAGTGCACAGAACCCATACGCACTCAATAAATGACCACTCGTACATCTCACCAATGAATGCAATCCTCATGGACTATAGGAAACATAGCACTAGGGCAGAGTGATGTGGGGGTATATCGATCAACAGTTGAAATGTGATATAGAAACTGGTAGATACTATAGTATATTTGAATGGCTGTTGAAATTAAGTGTTTTCATGCACAAAATGAAGGAGAGTTCAGGTTTACTGGTGCCAAACAACTAGCATTAAAATAGAATAAAACAGATTTGCAATCAATGGCGTGTGTTGTCAGCTATGGATACACTTTACTTTGCATTATATTACCTTTGCATCAATTTACAAAACAATGGATGCTGCTGTGAGGGTGCTTCTAATAGAGTGTCTATGGGAGTGATGGCAAGGCAAATTTGACATGTTTCTCTATTTCTGACTGCTGTTGTTTTTGATTAGATGTAATCCCCCATTTACCATTATAGAAATTTATCCAAACTATGCCGAGTTCTGCTGCTAAGAAACCCAGAATGGGGGGGATATATATTTTTACAATCCACTGAACTGGCTCATCCAATCAGAATATAGTCACTCTCCATTTTTTATAACTTATTTAAGCTTCCAAGTGTAAACCATGTGAAGTTGTTTTTGCACTGATTGTCTATCATTATTATTATTTTTTATTTCATACTATCATTATTTCTTCGAAACAATCTGATCTTTCGGTTTTTTATGTCCAAGTTCTAAAGCAGAAAATAATCAAAACCAATTTACTAATAATACCAACAAAATAATAATAATATAAAAGTATTTATTCTTGATTAATATATAATGTTTTCTATTAATATTTTAATAATACATTATTTATTGTTTTTTGGAAAGAAATCTCTTATGCTGCCCAGGGCTGCATTTATTTGCTCATAAATACAGTAAAATATTAGGAATATTATTACAGTTTAAAATACTATGTAATACCTTTTAACTTTTTTATTACCAAAATTTAAAATGACTTTATTTCCTGTTTGGCTTGAATGATCCTCAGAAATCATTCTAAAATGCCTGATTTGCAGTTTTTAAAAACAGTTTTGCTTGCTTAATATTATATTAATATTACATATGTATTTTGGGAATCCATTTGCGGATTCTTTGATTGAATTTAAAGTTCAAAGAACAACATTTTATTTTAAATACAAATATGTTTGGTGTTTTAAAAATGTCTTTACTGTCACGTTTGTTCAATTGAATGCAACCTTACCGAATAAAAGTATTGACTTTTAAAAAGTACTGAACACATTTTGCTCAATAGCGTAAGTATTATTATCAATTTAATGATTTATACCAATAATACAAACAGTAGGACAACTATGAAAGCATGGGAAAATACCAAACCATTGTTCAGAACATATATAAATAGACACACAAAAACCATATAAATAAATACATAGTGCACAGTTTTGAAACCACATAGTTATTGAGATTACAACCCTTCTGACAACCATGTAACAAAATGTATATAAATAAAACTCATTGATTACTGAAAGTGTGATTTGTTAATGTCACGGCACTTACTGAAAGTGAAAATCAAACACGAGTCATTTCTAGACTGTGTTAATTGAAAGGCCATCTTTTTCTTTAAGGACCATTAACTGTAATTCTCCTGAGCTAAAGATTAGTTGTTACTAAGCAAGTTTGCTGCGCTGTCATGGAATCCAATTTTACGGGGCATCTTCTTTTGCTAATTACATCATATAATATTTCACTACTTTTCGTTTTCCCAAAGCATGGGAAACGCATAAGGTTTAGAAAGGTTAAAAACATTGCTGAGTGGACCTGAACAGAACGAACTGCACTTTGATATGCAAAAGTAACATTCGCAAGTCGGCAGGTATAGCTCATTATTAAATCACACGAATGGGACGTGAGATTGGGGTGGCTTTTACTTAATGACTTCTAAAAGGCTCCTGTGAAAAAAAAATATATCTACATTTGAGAGCAAAGCTCCGGAGCGGTGTAGCAGCACTCTGAGCACCTGAATTAAATATGAAATATTGAACAAGATGGAGGTAGAATTCTGGGTTTATTATTTAGGCCAGTGGGGACTAATTGCGTTAATGCAATATGAGAGTTGATCTGAAGTTTCCACTGCTCTGAGCCCAACACGTTTCAAGCTGAGAGCCACTTTTAAGCCACCTGGGCTGCGCATTAGCTGAAATGGCCCAATCCCGGCCAGACCTGTACATTAAAGGTAGACATTAATTACTTTTTAATTTGAGGAGAAGTTTCTCAAACGTATACATTTTTAAAGACAGGCTCTTTACCTGGACTGAAGGTTTTACGGTAAAGCTGTGTTTGGGAAATAATTTGGGAAGTGATGTATGATTCTGAAATAAGAGGCAGAGCAAGCTCTCTGTCACTGTACATCATGTAACTTACCATTTTATATAAATCAGTCAGTCAGGCAATCAAAATAAGATACGCTGAGAACACTGTACAGTACCTGCATATGCTGCGGATTGTTAGACTCTCACTTTTGGCTCAGCTGAAGGGCTGCACAATTCATTGAAATAAAACTAAAATCACAATATGGATTAATGTGATTATCAAATCACAGGACACATTTAATTAAATAAATAATATGCACTGCGTGTTTTCAGAAATATGTCACTCTTTTCATTTACATTAATTAGTTTAATGATTTAAAGTTTGAAAATTAAGACAAATATTAGTATAGCAATTTTACAGTTAAAATTATCAAATATTTTTTTCTTAAATACTCGATTACATTATTTACAGTGAAATATTATAAATAAGCTTTTTTTATTTTTTTATATTTGAGCAATTAATTATATTATTATTATTATTATTATTTTATTATTATTATCTAAGTAAACCTGACTATTTTGTATTTATACAATTAGACAAAATTGTAAAACCCAATTTTATCTGAAATGAATGCTGTTCCATATGTAGCAGTAATCATATGATTGGGGGAAAACCGAATTTTTAAGTCCGTGGAATCACACAATAGAATGGGTGAAAGTGGTTGTTTTGTTATTAAATACAAATCAATATATAATATATAAACATTTCATATTTTATTATACATTACAGTATATATAAAAGCGTTTTAGTTCCATTCCTTGATTCCTGATTGTCCACAGCTGTTTTATAGTGTTTCACTGTGCAACAGCCTTAGCAACAATCCATATATAGCTCAAAACGCCACTTATTCCCATAAACATCACCGGCCTCTCATACCGTATTGCTTAAATAAATACATAATGACATATATGAATCTATATAATATATATATATATGTATATGTAAGCAATAAGGTAACGAGAGGCTGTGCTGTCTTGTGAATAAGCTATATGTTACCATGGACCACAAACCGCCACCTAAGGCTTCAATTTTTGTGAAATTTATATTTATACTCATCTGAAAGCTTATAATAATCTTTCCATTCATGTATGGTTTGTTATGATAGGACCATATTTGGCTGAGATACAACTATTTTGAAAATCTGGAATCTGAGGGTGCAAAAAAATCTAAATATATTGAGAAAATCACCTTTAAAGTTTTCCAAAGGAAGTTCTTAGCAATGCATATTACTAATCAAAAATTAAGTTTTGATAGATTTCGGTAGGAAATTTACTAAATATCTTCATGAAAAATGGGGGACTTTAAACTGATTAACAGGATTTTTTGGCATAAAAGACTGGTTTTTTGTGGTCCAGGTATAATATCTATCTAGATATAGTGATAGTATATAATATATATATATATGTACATATATTGGTGATACTCACAAGTAAGGTCAATAGAAACACCATTAATGGTGGTCACTGCTGAGGGAAATGTTGTCCGGCCTTACATGTTTGAGCCGAACTCAGACCCCGAATCGGCAACGACAGGAGACAACCAACCACCTCCTCAAACGCACTTACAACAGGATGTTCCAGAATGGTAATTCGTGCTTTTTTTTCGAAAAACACCGAATGCAGTAAATATAAACCTGACCAGCCGAGTGTTTGTGATCACGTGAACTTGAAGACCCTTGAACAAATGCGGATGGGTGACATGAATGGAAACGATTCCAGATTGGCGATGTAGCATTTGGTTTCTGTATTCTGTACTGTATTTTCCTGCGCTCAAACCTGCCAATCTAAAGGATCAAACTCCGTGTATGGCGTTTGAGGTAATTTGTGAATTAGCATAGACTTATAGTCTAAATAAAACAATTTGCAACTTTTACTGTTATTACACTTGTATACAAATCTTTGTATTATGCTTGTTATAGAGTGAGAGCAACCGGTGGCAATAGACAATGGTTGACGCGGTTGTCACAGCCCTACTGTGCAATGATGTAGTTTCCTGACATCCAGACTGAACAGCGTTTTCTCGACATGTTTCCGTGTTGTTGTTGCTCAGCAATGGCATGGACGCAATGTTGTCTGGGGGTCTGGCAAAAGGAGAGTGGGACAGTGGGCGGTGCTCGGGATGGTGACTGAAGGCGGTTATTGTGTAGTTCTGACGTCAACTTTTTTTTACGGAAGTCACAATGGTTCGTTAAAAATTCACAGCTACTTTATGCAGGCTGTGTGCATTTGATTGTGGATTGACTGTTTTGAAACTTATATGGTAGTTACATAGCACCTAGACCTCAGTTATCATGAAAAAAGCCAGGACATTTCAGTTTTGACAATGTGGGACCTTTAAAGTTAACATTTGAATTGATTCTTAACCATTATTTTTGTGTGAGTTGTGTTTGTTATGCCTTATGTAAACCATTCCAAACGGTTCACTTTTCAGTTCATTTCAGTAATGCAATGTAATGCTAAAAGCAATGCTAGTTTTAGTCTCAAGGAGGGGCATGTGAAAACTGCATAACAAAAAAAAAAAAACACAGTAGCCTAGTTTTCTTAACTGCAATGCCTGAATTAAAAGCCTTCTAAAACAGTGATTGAACTATAGTTTAGAAGAACCAAACAGTCATTCTTCTTAAAGCGCTAGAATCAGAGAGGCTGAGATCTATCAACAAAGAGCTGCAATTCATCAAAGGTGCTCCAGTGAATGTGCCTCAATCGGACAAGTGAGACGACAGAATTATGAAGACATAAAAAAATATGTGCAGCCATTTCAATGCAAATGCTGTTCCACTACATAAATAACAGCATTCGGTAGCTGTTATTTACGGACACGGGAACCTCCCATGACAGCGTGAAAGGATTCACTCAGACGGCATCAGTTCAATGACACACACACACAAAATCCACTCTGAAACAAAAGTGAAAGGACATTCATTTCACAATGAGTACACCATACTGTGTCTCAGGCGCCAGGCCAAAGCTTTTGTTCCTTTGCCCACTTAGTTACATCAATCAGTTCACTATTTTCAGGGACAGTGGCATCAGTGCTTTCTGCCAGTATCGGCTCTTCACTGGCTCATTCCTCCAGTGCAAAGGTCCGTTGCCACAACACAAACAATATACTGATCAATGATATGGCTGCCGATTGTCTGCGCTTTTATCTCTTTATTAAAACAAAAGTAGTTTTGACATAGAAGACTATATGTGCTTTTGTTGCAATCTTAAAGTTGATCAAATGGATTAAATTGCAAGCCCGTATGCTAAAGAACTGTACTGCAAAGTACAAAAAAAAATTGTTTAGTGTGATTAATATTAGAGGTAGTATTTTTCATTTATTATAATCATCATTGTTGTATAATAAATACATACAATATTTGGTGTTACATCATATTGCTGCCCTTCAAAAGCATGAATCTTCTGTAACACTTAGCCTTCTGGGGCTTCAAACAAACATGATTATTATTAGTAGTTGTTGTTGTTACTTAATTTATTATAATTATCATTATTGATACTACCTAAAAATCCATCTCTGTGTTATATGATATTGCTGTGATTAAAAAAAAGTATAATCTTGTAACACTCAGCCTTGAAAATGTATCATTATTATTATTATTATTATTATTCCTAATACTACCTACTATGACTACATGTTACTAGTAGTATATTTAAATAAATTATAATTACCATTATTTGATACTACAAATAAATACATATTAGTATAGTAATGTTTACAGTGCATGTAAAATAAAATTATAATATTTCTTAATAATATTTCAACAGTAACCTTTTTTTTGATTATATTTATAGTTTAATATTTGTATTAATAAATGTAATCTCTATATTATGATTTTAATTATTATTATTTATTTAGTGCTGTTGTTTGTTGTTGTTGTTAGTATAGCCATAAAGATAGATAAATACATTTCTCCAACATTGTGCAGCCCTACAAACAAGCACAACAAATCTTAGTTAGCTAGTTAGTTAGTTAGTTAGTTAGTTCGTTAGTTAGTTAGTTAGGCATTATGCTGCAGAATAAATTATTTGTCATAGCCGTAGAAATCAACAGCAATAAAATCTTTGAAAGTGGTCAGTATAGTACCGTAATTGCAAAGCATTAATACATAAATTTTAAAAGATATTGATTGTGTGAGTGTGTGTGTGCCATGAAATATGAAAGGCAAGTACGATCTGCAATAATTAATTAGTTATAGATAAATAGATAATATAATGATATATAGATAGATTAGATAGATAGATAGATAGATCGTAGATCGATAGATCGATAGATCGATAGATAGACAGATAGATAAAAAAAAATAGATAGATAGATTACAATTACATTTATGAAGCTTTTTGAGGAGAGATGTGCTGTTATGAGGTGTTGAAGTTGTGCACTTGTGTCCAGGCTGACGCAGGGATTGGTGGAGACGTTTCCCAGGCTCTGAATCCTCTGACGCAGGGCCACCCGCTCATTTGCATGTCGATGGCGGGCAGATTAGCAACATTCCGCTGCACACAAAAAGCCAGCCACAGCGACACACACTGAAGCACAAAATCTCACCCGATTTCACTCTCGCCCCCTTCAGCTTCCCCAGTCAATGCATTCCCCAGCAGCAGCCTATTGACAGCGAGCCTCTGGAACAATACCTAGACGCAAATGTAGGATCAGTCCTGCTGTTTGCTCCTTCTCCCCAGAGCGAACAAAGACTGGAAAGAAAGGGCCGAACCCCACTGTTAAAAAAAGGTGGGGAGAGAGGGGAGGCGTTCGGCAGAGCAGAAGCAGGGGGTGATGGGTAAGCATTAGGGAAAATGGGCTTGACGGGCAGCTGGAAAGAGTAAGCTCATTTAGAAAATCGACATCCCCAGCTGAGATAAAACCAATGATGATTTGTACTGTATCTTCAGGGGATAAAAGCACTTCTATAGGATTTCATAGCACCCAGCATGAAAGAGGTGGCTGGGGGAAGAGAGTGCTACATTTCCCTGTGAGCGAGAGGCCTTGAATTCTCATAATAAATAGGGAGAGTTAAACACTGGTGCTGAGCGAGGCTGCTCTGCTCGGTTGGCTCTCTGCTTGACTCCGCCATATCAGAGCACGTTCAACTCTTCTGTGCCACTTAAATTCATACGGATTTACAGGACAGCGCTCCATCCCGAGGATGGCGACTGACTGACTGACTGCCTTGGTCTGCAGTCCAAAAAGAATCGGGGGGGCAGGGTCCGGTGAACTTCGACCCCGTAGGTCGTTGTTGCCTGTCGCCTTTACTGAGAATACAGTGATGATCTTTCCGATCAGCTTTTTCCGTCTGCCTTTCCTGGCCAGTGAACTTTCCCGCTCCGTTCTTCCGTCGCTTTCCCCTAACCAATCTCAGTACGGTCCTTTCTGTGCCTGCTTTCTTGCTATAAATCCCAAACTTTAATCTCTGGCGCTCAGATTATGTATATCTTATATACGCCGGGGCGCATTAATGCCCCAAGTTCGCTCCACCGAACCTGTCCCTATTAGTCACACACCAATCTCCGACCCCCTGCCTTGGTTGGCCTTCACTCTAGATGTCTTTCCCCCTGCGGTTTTACCCTCCCCCGGCCCTGCACTTTCCCTTTTCTTCTTTTTCATACCTTCTTGGCCTTGTTGAAACGTTCTTAGTACGTCAATACGTAAAATCAACCAGACCGCTACTACCATAAGTCCCCAGTCCGTACGCTACCACATCCCCAGTCCCGGCAACTACCAACACAACCCTAAATCACAATATCTCTTGCTGCTTTTGAAATATTCTTCCAGTAAGTGCCTACAATCGCTACTACTTTGTTTGTTCCCCGTGACCCCCTCTTTCGTCAGTTCAACCACTTACCCACAAACACTACAAATCGATGTCTTGCCAGCTTTTAGTCCAGTACCCACACCCCAGCCCACTAACATGCATCCATCCCATTACTATTTCCTCCCTGACACCCCTCCTGTGAACACAGCCCCCCCCACCAACACCACCCCGCCCTATCCCTCGAGCTGTCGCCATCTCCCTCCCAATACGACTATTCGTACGCACCCCCACACCACCAACAACCCACATCAGCCCATGGACTTTCCATCACACCACTACCTCAGTACCCAAACAACATAACCCCACCCTTACCTACACACTACGCATGATGTCAACATATCCCACAGCACTATTGCGCACTACGTAACCCAGGCAAACCCTACCTAACCTACATCGCATGTTTCACAATGACACTCCTCCACCGTCGTCCGTTCCACCACACCCCACACACCCACGTACAACCTTCGCCATTGTGCCCTCCTCTTATTCACATCCGTTACGTACAGAAATCTCTAAAACTACCTATCCTTTTTCCCAACAACTACGGCGCTACTTTTTGTGTTTTACAATTTTCGAACCCCTGGTGTCTTTGGGGTTGCCCTTCGTCTTACAGCAACACCGCATAACAAAAGCTCACCCACACCCTTACACGGCTACCCCCCCACCACAACCGGCACCGTCAGTCACACACACCCGAGCGCCATACACCACTCTTCGTCCCCCCGCGATCGCACCGGCAACGCCACGTCACGGTGTTTCCCAATGACCTTTTTCCTTGTTCACTCTCCTTTCCACCCTGCGGTTGGCAGCTTGACACCTTGTTCTCCGGGCCGTCAACCACCGTCCCAATCTATAAAATAAAATAAAATAAATCACACCTCACCCTGAAGTCCAGCGCAACGGAACGGAGGTTAATGCTGCCTAGCTCGCCCCCCCCTCGAACCCGCACCCAGTCTCCTACATCACCATGCTTCATTTCACACCCAACCCCAAAAATAGACGGATCCAAATTTCAATATCAACCCCCAGTTAAAGTCAGGTTTTATGGCAAGATGGAGAACGCCCCCCCTCCCAGGGCGTGCAAAAGAAGCCGATCTTCCATCAACCACATCTCGTCTTTATCTCTTCCCCTCCCTACCTTCATGTGCAGCAAACAGGCTGAGCTCCACCTTGATCAGCCTACCTTGATAAATAACACCAAACAGGTGAAAGTGAAATACGACAGGTCCAGTCCTCGGTCATCAGCCAGCGGTCGCTGTACAAAGGCCTGGGGCAAATTTGGGCCCCTTTTTCTGCCTCTGTTGTTTATTGATTGGAGACTTCATAGACGACGTACCTTAATGTTTTACTTTCATGTCTGGGCTTTGTTGCATGGATGGTGAACAGAATATTGCAAATTGATCTGTCTCGTCTATACAATTGGTTAGTTTCTGAGTGAAGTACTATTGCATTAGCTGTTTTGTTGACTTGTCATCTCTTGACATCCTCCACTTTTCTGCTCTCTTGTCTTGCCCTCTGCTTCTCTTTATTGGGTGGAATGAGCATGGCTAAACAGCAGCTCCAGAGCTGATTAATCTTATGCACGCTCCACAGGCTCGGTTGATGAGCTAGCTGTGATGATCTATGCCGTAAACTGACCCATTTGATTTTCTGACCTACACGCCCTCCAGCAACCTCCCTCAGGCTTCCACCTCAGCGGCTAGTTACGCTTTTGGCAGCTCTATAGATGCATAAAAGACAGCACAAGATCTCAGACACCTGCTTTGTATAGGTTTCATGAAGTCTTGTGTTGAAAAGCATCAATCAGTTGTTGTTCAGCTAGAATGAATGAGCATGATAAGACAGAGACAATGAGTAAATGTTAATAAATGAAATGCTAGTTACAAGCCATATGCATACAGCACAATAAGTGCTGTCCGATTTGCCAATAACTGACTCTTTTGAACTGATTCTTTAAATTCCTTTGCCCGCTGTTCGTTGTTTCTCCCTAACCGTTTTTCTTTGCCGGGCACCTGGGTTGTGGTTTCCCTCCTCTGTTGTCTCTCTACCACCTCTAACCACCCTCTCACCCTGCTGGTCAGCTACTTTCACATCGCCATTTCGCTCGCCACATGGGTCATCGGCTTCTTTAATGGTCTGTTGCCGCCCTTTCTTTCAATTCAATTCTCATTGTTCCCTCTCGTCTTATGTCCCTCGTTCCTTTTTCTTACTGTACCCCCTGCCTATCCACCTAGCCTGCACCCTCACCCACCCCCCCCTCTGCCTCCCATTCCCCCGTCCCAGTGGCTTTCAGCCGCGCCCCCGGCCCCTGCGCCCCCTACCCCGAGTTTCCGGGCCCCAACACACTAGCGACATCCCTATTTTGGGTGCTGCTTGGCATGAGGCCCCCCCTCTTCCTTTTTTTTTTCTTTTTTTTTTTGATCCACCCCTTTGGCCCCCCCCCCCTCCCCCCCCCCCACCTGCCCAAGCCCCCCCCTCCCAGACCCTGCCCTACATGATACCACTTCTACTATTCCCCACCGATCCTCACTTTTCGAGACCCTCACTAACTTACTTCACCATCCCTCTCATTTATACAGTATCACGCCTTTCCACATTTTAAGATTCTCACTCTCCACCAAGGCATTTGTCTGGCCTCCCCTGCCGTCCCCAGCACTATTTTTCGAGTGCTCTTCAGTGCCCCCGAACCTGCTGTCTCGCAAGCCAAGTGAACATATCCCGATAATGTTATGCTGCTAACTTCACAGATGCCGGACCCCCTCCCGCCTTCTCCCTGCCGCCATTGACCTTTATATCTCCTAAAGACCGTCCATATCTAGCTTATATTTCCCTAATATTTATCTTGTACTACATAATATTCCGTGACGTTATTTTTGCTCAACCAATTGCAGTCTGCGCGAGCCTAAGAGACATCTTCAAACAGATTTTCAAAATTCTCGGCCTCCCAACCCTTGACCTTCAGTCTAACGTAGCCTACTATGATCTGAATTGAGTCCCCATTTGTATTTTAGAAGGGGTATGATGTTGCCGAAACAGAATCCCCTTCTTTGGTTATATAATTTTTTTTTTGTTTTTGGTCGTGTGCAATGGTTTGTGATGCGTTTCCACGGTTACAACACACATTATTTTCCATAGAGTTTTGTACATTATTGTTATCCTCCTATGCCCGCCTTTCGAAAGCAGATTTACCAGTATTCTGTTGACAAGGAGGTGTGTTGATTGGCAGCTCTCCCAGTGTGTTGGCTGGCGAATCAAGACGTGTGCCGGCCATGTTCCGCCCTATATCTTGATGCTGGTCGGCCGCATGCGACCAACACCTCCGTGAGTGGATGTGATTGTATTTTGCCTTTTGGGCATGTTCCTCCCCTTGGGGACAGCATTCGGGTTATGCTCGATACTGTGATTTTAGATCGCTTTGTCCAGCGCATTGTCGGTAGCCCTTCGGTCAACACTAAAACTCGTATCTAGCATTCGGGCCATGGTGCCATGTCAACACAATGTGAGAGCTGCGCATTTCCTACAATTAGTGATTCTGGTAGATATGTTGGTACGTGTGATGCTAGCAAGCCCTTTCGGTAGGCGGTGGGTGAAATGTCCTATATATTTGGATAAGGATATACTCCTTGGACTTTGCACTTTCTTGTCCTCTAGCAATCTTAAAGATCTTTTAAGCACAAGCGCATTTAACCACTCCCAACACAGGACAACGGAAAACACCCCTTTGACCAGGAGCCCCATCCTGAGCCCCTCTTAAAGGAGCTGGCCCAAGCGATGAATTGCTTAAAGGATTCCCTTCCATGCCATTCCCACGAAACAAACATACCCCACCCCACGAACAGACCCGGACCAGTATGGGAGCCAACAGCGACAAAGGTCTTGCAAACTGTTACACAGTGCACTCCCTGACGCACAAATGAACCAGAAGTTACCTCAGCCCTCCACCACACCTCCCCCACTGCAACCAATCGTTAAAGGGTCTTTGTTTCCACAGCAGTGTGGTGCTGCTGATGATTGCAGGTTGAGCGTTCATTTTCCAGAGCACCTCAAAGAGCGCGGCCATTCCATCCAGGTATTACACTCACGAGCACTCATTACCACTGCGTGACGAATTACCCGCTCACACTTAAGCTGGGGATATTCAGCAGCCACGAGTCCCAGATCATTTTGTCCTGAAATGAGGGAGCCGTAGAAGGATGCGCGGTTGTGGCGACCCGTGGGAGTCGCGCGCTGGCGGGAAAAGCAGTTGAACGAGGCCCGCAGCAAATTGATTCCCCCTGGGCACACCATCGGAACGACCCTTCACACTGCCATGCCTAACCTTACGATAGCAGAGGGATCTTAAGCTACTACCCTATTCATTCCGCCCGTAGCATTACATTCCTGCCCCGCACACTCACTGCAGTTAACCTAATCTCTCAGGTAATTTCTACTTGACCGCGCCAGGGAACATGCATCTTTTGTGCGGACCAACCGCAGGTCCCCTTCACACAGCATAGCGAGGCCACGAGCACACGACGAGCGACCCACCGCCCCACCATCGCCCGCACACCTCGGCCCCACCGAGCAACAACACCCGTCACACACGCTGTCCAACGCAACCAATCTAACCCCCTATACATTGACTTACCAATCGACACCATTCCCCTAGCACGTAACTGAGACAACCCCACGCACCGGCGTTCTAATTACAGGCCCCTCTAAAATATGATGCATTACACACCCCCCCCCAGTGACCAAACCATCGAGCCTTCAACCACCCGTGCACCCTAAGAGCATCACCAAAGGGCCCAGTTCCTCACGAAGACGAGTCTCTGCTGAGAGACAGAATAAGCGTCCTTTTTATTGGCTGTTGCAGCAGACCGGCAGCGTGAGGAAACCGTGACCCCCACAAAGATCCAACAAAACTACTTTAGTGGGAATTTCCATATGCCGAAAACCAGGGACAAATCACAGCCGAATCAGTACTAAAACGAATTTACAGTATAACGCAGCAATTCAACAGCAAAGGTCACAGAATTTGGCCAATTTGGAATGAAATCCCAAAAGCAGGTGCTACCAATTCAAAACTGTGAAAGGAACTAGCGCAAAAAGATGCTATTTAAAAAATAAGCATGATGGTCTCTGTGGTGACAACCTCCCACCCCCCAGGCAGCCACCAGCACCCCCCCCCCTCCCTTCACAGGCAGTGTGACTCTGAACTATCCCAACCCACCCACCCACCCACCGACCCTCACAAAACCACCACATAGCCTCGCGTCACCGTACGTCCATACCGCCCTACGTCCACATCCTGTCCACAATAGATCAAACCCAGGACGCCACCCCAACCCCACCAATGCCCAACCCACACCCACCACCCCCACACACTACCCAAACCTTCTTTCCAGAATGATATGAGGTCACTTCACCAGAATTTCACAATTCATTTGATAAAAACAATTGTCAGAACACATCGGAAAGTCAAAGGCTTCACTACAAAAATAAAAGTTTGGTTTACCTTGAAGAAATTATGACTAAAATACATTACTATTGTTAAAAGGATCATGTGTAATAGTGATAATAATAATTTAAGGAATATCACACATTATATTTTTTCTTCAAAGTTTTCATTTAAACAGTAAACCGTGATTGTGTGGCACTTTGACAAAATACAATGAAAATAAACTGTAAAATTTGATTACATTTTTAAAGATTAATTAAATTGTTTTAAAAAAAAATTATGCATTCATTTTATTAGCATTTCTGCAAAATAATTTTATTAAATCAATAAACCAGAATCCAAAGAAAAAAAAAAAGACACACAGGTTTTCTGGGAGGAAAAAAAAAACCATTTCAAAGGCCTGTATTGTTAATTGTAATATAATACTGAATCAATTAATTAGACATCTTGTTTAATTAGACTTTAATTAAAACATTAAAATTGGAATCAACACAAATCGAAAATCCACAAAAATCAAAAAAGGAAATAAATTAAGAGGAAATTGGCATAAAAAAAAGATTTAAGAATAGAAATTCATAGGGCAAAATTGAATATATTTAATATTATAAGTACATTTTTAGAATCGTAAATATATGACATATTTGTTATTATTATTATTTTTCATTATGCTGAAGTTGGCCCCTAATATATTTCAGTCATTTATTCACTCTGACAAATGGTTTCAAGGTTTTCCACTTAAACCTTTTTTTTTCTTTCTTTCTCGAATGAGGATAAACCTTTTTGTGTATACACTCTTAAAAATAAAGGTGCTTCACGATGCCATAGAAGAACCTTTTTGTCAAATGGGCCATAAAGAACCTTTAAAATCTGAAGAACCTTTACGTTTCACAAAAGGCGAAAGTGTGGCGAAAGAAGGTTCTTCAGATTAAAAAAAGGTAAGAAAGAGATGGTTCTTTAAAGAACCTTTGACTGAATGGTTCTTTGTGGAACCAAAAATGGTTCTTCTATGGCATCGCTTGAAGAACCTTTTGAAGCACCTTTATTTTTAAGAGTGTAGCTAATAATTATCCTTCATTACAAATCTGAAGAAATGCTTTCATGTGCCAGAGTTAATAATCTGTTCAATTTGAAATGACACAAATGTGAATAGAAAGTGAACCCGTAGCATATGTTACATTAATATCATTCAGTGATACTAAAATACATGTAGTGCACTGAGAAAACATTCAAGAGAACTGTAGACCGACAAAAACATGTGGCTTTTGTTCTGCCCTCTAACTCCAGCCCTCTATAATACATTCACTAAAGCGCTGCCTTAAAAAACAAGCAGCGGCAAAAGCATTAGCATCCGAAAGAGCCTCCGCACAAACCAAAGCAATCCAAGGTGGAACAGTTTTGTGAAATTGAAGTTGTGTACTCCCAATTATCTGTCAGCGGTGACAGATAGCCTCAATAATATATTCACATTACAGCCGTGGATCAATTTTTAATCAAGCCGAGAACCGTAGAGGAAGTGAGCTAAAATGACCCGTGAGGAGAAGCCTTAATTCTCCACCAATCAAATTACTGCCTCTCACAATAAGACATAATCATGCCTGCCAGTGAGCCCGCGCTAATGTCCCCGCTTGAGTGCCATGTAAAAAGAGGTCAAAGGTCAAAAGAACGATGACCTCGAGCAGTCATTCAGGTCTAATGATAAAGTGATTTGTTATTGCAAACAAAGTGTGCTTTGTGTTAGAACACTGCTGGAAAAAGCCATTAGCACTGCAGTGCTCTCTTTATCAGAGCCGGGTAATTTGCAGCGAAAGCCGCACCGTTCGTAATATAGTATCAGGCTCATAAACAACCCCCTTAGAGAATAAAGTCGAGCGAAAGGGGGGAAAAAAACATCCGTAGAACAAATGAGCGTAAAGGTAATTGAACGCAACTAAAACGTAATTTCCAATAAAGCCCTTTGCTCCGTCTTAAACCAAAAAGCCTTGGAGTATTCCAGCTTTTAATGGCTCCCCCCAATAACTACGCAACCTCAACAACTTCCCCCCTGGTACGAGAAGATCGAGCACTGGCCTCAAGTGCATGCTTGGGCATAAACAAACTCATTTACAGATCACAGAGAGAGGGAGGAAATGAGCGCGCCTGGTTTTCCAGGGATTTACATTAGAATCGCATTAGCACCAGAGATGTGTTTAACTCAAAACACAAAGTGCACTGCTCAAAGGCAACATACCTGGGACTGTGTGATCCCGGGCTAAAGGCTGCATTCCAGTGAATGGGGCTAAAGCGTACACCGCCTCGAAGGGCTTTGATAGAATCAGCTTCTTTATCTGATGCTGAACCTGACATTCTGGCATTTCAGGGGGGCTTTCCCCGGTGTCTTTCCTTATCTGTCCTCCAAACAAGACCTGAATGACCCGGCTTTCAAAGGGGAAACTGATAACTTGCTTTGGGGGGAAACAGCGAAAGACCCCGCAGACCCGGGGTCCTTGAAATCATTTCAAAGGATTTGGGGACTATAATGGCATTACGAGGAGGCAGGAACTTTAGATTTGGTTATTCTCAAATTGCTGATGCTGCCTTAATCTACGGGCCTTTAAACTAATGTCGTTAGTGGATGGGCGGGCAGATTAGCCGTAATTAGGCCCAGTGGCTCTCAGACGTAAATGAGCGTGATGGGGCTTCGGAACAAGTTTGTCAGCCGCATTTCCAAATTGGAGGGTTATAACTGAAAGGATTTGGACGGCATGCTCTTCTCCCTCTCTCTCTCTCCCTCCCTCATGCACATGCATGTTTTCTTTATTCCCAGTACTTTAGTGATGTGTTGGGATTTACGTGCACATGTAATGAGAGGAAATATCCTTAAGATGTTTAACTGATTAATACTTTGCCACTTCTCTTTGATTTTGTTTCCGTAGGCTGAGCCGCTTTGCTACAGTGAAAGGATGCAACGTTTGATTAAACAAATATTCCCATCTTGCCAATATACCCATACTGCATAACAAAACTGGGAAAAAACATTATAAAGCAGTCCATATACATTATTAAATATGATAACCTTATTCGAGGTACAGATCTAAAGTCATTGCTAAAGATCTTCCCCTTACCACTTCAGTCTGATTTATTTTAGTATGTTTTGGCAGTAAAAATCACCATTCTTTAAAATGTCATCCCTCTGTTATCAATGACAGGAAATCATGTGGGTTTGGGAATTAAATAAATTATAATATCTATATGGATTAGATTACACTAGTTTTCATTCTGTATTATAATGACATTAGCAACATGAAGTACCATCTTAAAAGTTTTTTTTAAGTAATTAATACTTTTATTCAGAATGGATGGATTAAATCGATCAAAAGAGACTATTAGAATTCTATTTAAAATAAAGGTTTTGCAGTTTTTTTATACTTTCTATTCATAAATGAAAAATGATCAGTTTCCACAAAAATAGTAAGCAGCACAACTGTTTTCATTGATAATAATCAGAAATGTTTCTTGAGCAGCACATCTGTATATTAGATCTGTATATAAGACTGGAGTAATGATGTTGAAAATTCAGTTTTGCATCACTGAAATAAATTATATTTTAAAATTTTTGATCACATAAATGCACCACTGCAGAATATAAGACTATTTAATTTTACAGATCCTAAACTTTTATGTGGTAGTGTTATCAATCACATATTTAGCAGGTTCATTTTAAAAAAAGACTAGTTAGTTCGTTTTTCTATTACTAATAATAATTATCATAATATTAAAAACAATTAATATCATAATCAATGATAAGATTTGCAATTATTATTTACAATAACCACCACACTATAGCAGAAGAAATTACTCACCCCACATATACTAGATTATTCCTTATGATGTAATAACCACTTAAGACGTAATTTAAAATCACTTAATTTGTATATAAATATACATATAAAACCGTATACAGTAGGACACTTCATATTATTTGTGAGAACCTAATTATCACTATCGTAAAAACTATACAATGAGGTGAATCTTGAGAAAAGAGATGCCCCTGATTGCTGATAGAGAGCACAATATGAATCATGGAAACATGGACTAGAGCTGGTTTGAGGAGGCCAGTGTGTGTAAAGATGAGTTGGGATTGGAGATGAGTGTGTGTGGGTGTGTGTGCGTGTGTGTGGGTATGTGGTGTGTGTGTGGGTGTGTGGTGTGTGTGGGGTGTGTGTGTGTGTGTGTGGGGTGTGTGTGTGGTGTGTGTGTGTGAGTGAGTGAGGGTGAGTGAGTGAATGGGAGTGAGGGGTGTGTGTGTGTGTGTGTCTGTATAATCGAAACATGCTCCTCCAGACTAATTACAGTGTGAGGAGCCACATGCCCCAGTCCTCTGATGTGTTTTTCATGTTAACACTTCCCACTGCCTCAGGTACACTCCCCACTACCAAGCCCACAAAGCCCTTCTACCATGTTCTACGGGAACGACATCCCTTTATTTTTGGATTAAATTTTCATTCTTTTGTGTTTTCCCCTTTTGCACATTTGGCTTCCATTTCTTTATTCTCACTGTCTTTTTCTGACATACACAATGTAGGCCAGAAGAGTAGCTTGCTTACAATAAAGCTGGATGCACAGTACATTACCTGGGAATAATTTTTTTTTAAAGTTTGGAATAATTAAGGCTATTTAATGTTTTTTGAAAGAAGTCTCTCTTGCTCAAGTCTGCATTTATTTGATCAAAAATACAGTAAAAGAGTAATATTGTGAAATATTGTTACAATTTAAATGTCTGTTTTCTGTTTGGATATATTTTAAAATGCAATCTTCAATGTCACATGAACCTTCAGAAATCATTCTAATATGCTGAATCGGTCCTTAATTGTGAATAATTACTGGTGCTCAATTCTTTATAATATATCAATGTTATCAAAGTTAATAAAAGTTTTTGAAAATATTTTTGTGAAAACTATGATGCATTCTTTGATGAACAGAAAGTTCAATGAACCGCATTTATTTGAAACTGAAATCTTACGTAATATTATAAATGTCATTACGGTCACCTTCGATCAATTTAATGCATACTAAGTACTTACTGATTTTTATTTATTTTTCCACATTTTTAAACTTTTTTTAAAAAATCTTATCTTTTGAATGGTATCACAGTTTCCACAAAATTATTAAGTAGTTATTCAACGCTGATAATAATAAGACATTTTATATGAAATGCATATCAGAAAGCTTTCTGAAGGATCATGTGACTGGAGTAATGATGCTGAAAATGCAGCCTTGCCAATGCTGGAATAAATTAAATTTTAAAAATATTCAGATAGAAAACAATTCCTTAAAACTGTAATGATATTTTGCAATATTACGGTTATTTACTGTATTTACGGTAGTGTATTTTTCTAGGAAAAGATGCATTCATTGATAAAACGTAAGACTGTAATTCTGATTTCGTACGCAAGTATTAGAAGGTTTGCATTTATCTGCATTTTACGACAGCTTGCGGTTCATCCGGTCATGAGCCGAATATGTTTTCTGATGAAGCAGTAGAGTGTGTTGTTGTGGAGGGCTGGTGCGAGTGCTAATGGTGGGTGCAGGGTGGCTGAGCAGCATGACCCTGTTGTCAGTTCGGGTGTAATTAATGCCTCTTTATGCAGCTCGAGGGGAAGTCAGGAGAGAGTGGGCAGCAGAGCATCCCCCTGGGCCCCGGCACGCTTGGTCCTCACCCGGCCAGGAGCCACACAGCCTCAGGTGCCTTTACTGCAGCCACACTGACCCAGCATGCACCTCACTCTCTGTCAACTTCTCTCAGGACTGTAGCATAAACAGATACACAATCTGACAAACTAATACCTAGTCTCTATATATCTAACAATACCCAGGATGCTTTGCAGGACAACTTGATGAGTGTTTCGTTTTGCCTTAGTAATTTATTTTTTGCTTCTTATTGGTTGTCTTGGGGCAGTTGGTGTCATGGGACCACTAGGTCCAAAGAAGACATCTGAAAGAAGAGCGGGTGATGGGAAGAGAGATAAGCACAAATGACACTAGACGAACATTTGTGTGTCTTTGTTTATTGCTGAAGTGTGTTGAAATTTCTTCTTCTGCATTCTACGGTACGGACGTAAATGTACTTTCCCTTCAGCCTGAGGCTTATTCATTTCACTTTTGGTGTGAACAGGCTTTTATATTTGCCAAAAATATAACTTTTTTATTTTAAAAACAAACAAGCAAGCCCTGTCCAGATTTAAAAAGTAATGCAAAAGTAACGTAAAGCATTACTTTCCATAAAAAGTAACTAAGTAATGTAATGGTTACTTTTTTATGGAGTAACGCAATATTGTAATGCATTACTTTTAAAAGTAACTTTCCCCAACACTGCAATGTTTAGTTCAGTGTGTTACTTGTCATTTCTTTGTGATTATTTGTGATATTTACTTGTAAATTTTGAGTTTCTTTCAGTGTAGTAGTATTATTAGTATTTAAGTATCGTCATCACCATCATAATGCATAAATATCCAGGTGCCAATTAAAAAGCCAATGCATTACTTTACTTGTTGCTATTCCAAAAAGTAATCTGATTATGTCACCTGCATTACTTATAACAAGTGAGCTCAGCAATTGAGGACATGATGGGATTAAACGTTGAAAAATAAAGCGTGTAAAAAAAATGTCTCTCTTGAGAAACATTTCATGTTTGCCACTGCTGAGACCTAGTACTGTACATTGTACCTTCAAAGAAAAATGTCTTTACAGTGCTTAATAAAACAAAAAACTTCAACAGTGCCGCTTTCTGCGCTCTTTGTTGAGGATTGTCACACTGACATTGATCTAAAGTAAATAGTCATTGGAGAGCCAGCATGTCAAAGAAGTAATTCAGGATTTCAGGTACAGACATGAAAAAAGAGCTAAGATGAAAGTGTCATCCTATGTAAACAACCCTGCCATAACGCTCGGGTTTGGATGAGTTTATTGATATTAGACACTCAAAGCTTTGATGAATCAGCTAACTGACCCCGAACAACTGATGCCACACTGCATTGGACTTTAAGTGCTTGAAGGATGATGGATCCGCCTCCCATTGATCTCCAGCAGATCTGAACACTGACGCTGAGTAAAGAAAACAAAGGTTTTTATATCTTCTTCTGTCCATCCTTCAGAAATCAATACTCTCACACCAGGGGCTGATTATCAGAGGCAGGTCAAGTGTGATGTGGGAATTCAAAGGAAGCATGTGTGCGATCAAGTGTGCACTTGTTTGAATCGTATGTATGTAGAATGAGGCAGTTTGGGAAAGTTTACTTTTAAAAGACCAAAAAAAAAAAAAAAAGTAATGCATTACAATATTGCGTTACTCCCTAAAGAAGTAACTAATTACGTTACTTAGTTACTTTTTATGGAAAGCAAAGCGTTACGTTACTTTTGCGTTACTTTTTAAATCTGCGCTGGGCTTACTTGTTTGTTTTTCATATAAAAAAGGTCTTCTTTTACAAATGTAAAAGCCCTTTCACAACAAAAGTGAAATGAATGAGCCTCAGGCTGAAGGAAATGTAAATTCACGTCTGTACAGTAGAGGGCGCAGCTCAAACAAATTGCATGAAGAATATGATGCAGGAGAAGAAAGTTCAACACTATTCAACAATGAAACACAAATGTGTCATTTTTGCTTATTAGTATGGTTGAATTGGATCATCGAAGGTCAGTAGCAAAGACATAGGTTAATAAAATGGGATTAAATACATAAATGATATTTGTCTTATTTAACATTTAATTATTGTAGGTTTGTATAATATTCTAAGTTTGCATTTGACTGTTTTTATTCATTTTGAGGAATACTGAATCTGTTCATATTTAGTGTAGAACTACAGTAAGCATCACATTCACACAGCGCACACAATGCCTCTGCACTTACTCCCGATTTCTCTCAACATGGCAACACAAGAGCTGTCAGTCAATACATGGGAAAAAAGTAACTGGAGTCACTTATTTGAAAAAGTAACTCAGATATTTCCTTCTAAATTAAAAAGTAATGCATTACTTTACTAGTTACTTAAAAAAGTAATCTGATTACGTAACTTGCGTTACTTGTAATGCGTTACCCCCAACACTGAAGATGAGAATTAGTACGCCGCAAATCATAGTAAACAACATACTTTTAGTGCGCAGCAGACACAGTATGTAAATTAGAATGTAGCTTTTGTGTATTTCAGGATTTGTGACTTCATAAGGGGCCGTTCACATAGAACACATCTTTGCATCTTAAAACGCAAGATGCAGCACTCAGGAATGGTTTCTTTAAAAAAAAAATTCAAAAGCACAGCACTGAATGCTTCCTCTGTCATGTTGCCATCAAATAAAACAGTTGCCAAGACAACTTGCTACTGTAAACAAAAGCTTGCAACGCTTGCCCCACCTCCGGGGTCTTCCGATTGGTCCGATTGAAATTCTTTTAACTTGACTCAGTATTCTTAAAAACGCGGCGCTCATGTACGTGTTTACATAGAAAAACAACGGAAAAGTAGCGCAATGGAATGGAAAAATGCATTCTGTGTGAACGGCCCCTAAAACTTTTTTTGATTCGAGAAGTCTTGTGATTTGAGTTATTAACAGACAAACTATCAGAATCTCACAGATAAATAAAGCAGTGAACTGCAAGCTGCCAGCTGGGAATGAGAGCAGAAAACAGCACACTTCCTGACACACCAACACTAACTTCTCTGTGAGGTCTTTAAAATATACATCATAAAAGGGAAGGTAAAAAACTAAGATATTTCTTCATGGCTCTTGAACAGAAAGAGCCCTACAGGTAAGCGAGTGAGAGTCTGCGAGGATGAAATATTGATGTGGTCTGACGATACATCTGAGACATTACGGATGTCAAGTTATTATATATATTATATATATATCTATATATATATATATTAGATACTATAATATATATATATATATATATATATATTAGCCCTGAAACCCGATGATCCATACTTGGATAGATTTAAATGACACATTAATACCAAGGACTGGAAGAAAGAGTTTTCAGTTTCGTAGGTAGACGCTGGTCCATTTTCAATATAAGTGAAGCTCTATGGACAGGCTCTGTTATAGCTGTATAACTCATCACTCAGACAATGTAAAAACAACCCAAAACATGCCTTTACAGTTATACCGCGAAGTCGAGAGGCACTAGGATTAAATGTGGTGTGCTTCCACAACACGGGGTGCGCTTCCACAACCCGAGGGAGTACAGTGCCGGATTCGCCAAAAAGTTTTTGTTGAAAGACTGAGCAAGGGCCGTGGCAGTACTGAAACTCCGTCTAAGCTGTTCGCCAATCACAACGCACTGGGACAGCTAACCAATCACAACACATTTCGGAAGGCGGACCTTCATCAAAGCCGGAACTAATCGAGCCGTTTGTGCCAGGATGAGGAGAAAGTTATTTTAATAATGTAAATTATGTGAAAAATAATGCGTTTTTCAAACCATCAAGCATGAGAGCATGTTCTAGTACACCCCCAAAACAAAATCAAGACTTTGTAAAAGAGCATAATAGGACCCCTTTAACTTAATGATTGCTATCGGGATGTGAAGAGAATTTCAACCAGCATAACAAAAAATGTTTCGGAAGACAATCACCTATTGCTCCTTTAACTTAAGAACACTGCTTAACAGAACTTAGTATTTGGTAAAGTTTGTCAAATACAGTACAAAGCGTGAAGTCTCTGTACACCTTAAATATGACGGAGGGCTAAATATAGATCTAAAAAAAGCATGTGCAGGATTGTAAATGGTGTCTGTGTGCTCCTCTGATGGCGCGTGTCCTGTGAGGACGACCTTGCGGGGAGAACGCGGTGCAGCTGGTGAATGGAGACGGAGGTGTGAATAGGATCGCATCACAGAGACCCGTCCTGCTGTACGGATGCAGCGATGCACAGCTCTCGTGGGCGACCCCGTCGCTGACCTGTGAGACCACCACAGAAACTGTTGCTGAAGACCAGCTGAGAACATCTCCACTGTCAAACGTCTCCTCAATTCACAGTCCCGGTCACAGTTACGTGGCCATAAACATACACTTGCTATATACAGCCACCTCCACCTCCGGATCCCTCACCGTCGTTCATCCATATCTGTGGTGGGTAGTGTGTGTGTGTGTGTGTGTGTTTGTGTGTGTGTTTGTGTGTGTGTGTGTGTGTGTGTGTGTGCGCGCGCGCTTTTGTTGACAAAGAGGACTTTTAAATTTGTATAATGACAAGGGTGACATAGGTATTACAAGGAGAAGGTGACTTTCAGGACATTACCCCATGTCCCCAATTTTCAAAACGCTTATAAATCACAGATGGAGTGTATTGAAAATCTGATATAGCACAAAGTCTCCTGTGAGGGGTAAGTTTAGGGGTAAGGTTGGTGTAGGGCAATAGAAAATACGGTCTGTACAGTATATAAAAACCCCCAGTACCCTATGGGATTTTTCTTTCACAAAAACACACCTGTGTGTGTGTGTGTGTGTGTGTGGTTTTGTGTGTGTTTGTGTGTTTGTGTGTGGTGATGTGTGTGTGTTGGTGTGTGTGTGTAATGTAAGGTAAGGTTTATATCATACTAATAAGAATTATTTGAAAAATTTCTTATTTACATTCTTATTAATTTGTATCATTTATATACATTTAACACATATACATAATCTACACTGTATATAAACATATAGTATATTACCTATATTACATATAATATAAACTTAATCATTTTATTTAGATATATTTATACTGTTATCTATTATATGTATCATCACTTAGTGTGTGTACAATTATTATATATTATTAATACTAATAATAACTAATAATAATATAAATACAATTATTATAATAATATTATTTTAGTATTATTTACAAAATAATTTACAACTGTAATTGTTCCATTTATTTTCATTTGCATTAAATTGTATTATACTTTAGTTGCTGACATAATCAAACACAAGCTCCTAATCTGTTTCCCCCATTTCATATTCTGCAGGAAATCAGAGTTGTGATGTACAGTTAAAGTTGTGTAATAATAGTGTTTTAAAACAAGATGGCAGAAGAAAAAAAAAACAACCACCAAACTATCTGCAGCAGCAGATGTTGTTTTAAGTCATCGGCACACACATTCTGTATCATGCCATGCGTCCCTAATCCAAACAAACCATGAATTCAATGCAGCAACAGGCTGAAGTGATGAATTACTCACTCTGCAATGAACAGCGTAGCGTTAATGGGAGGAGACGGTCTGTATGCGCGGATGTGTGTGAAGCTGTGATCTGAAGGATTTGGCAGGACCCCTCTGAGCTTGGTGAGAATGGGTCAGGGGAGAGGGGCCTGGCCAAGTGTAGCTATGTCTCATGAAACCACAGAGCCGCAGGGAAATGAATAAATAAATATCCCCTCCAACCATGCTGCCTGTTCCCATGTTTTGGCAAGGCAGGAAAAGCCAGGAGTCCAGTTGCTGCATGAACATTAGTAAGACAAACAGCAGCAGACCTGCGCTTTTCCTTTCCACACAGCCAGGAGAAATACGTCTCTATCTCATTCGGCCCCGTCTCTATACGGCATCCCGCATCCCAGCCCAACCTGACCAGCAACTCTGCACAACTCCAAACACGTTCAATTACTCCCAAAATGAGACCAGACTAACAAAGTGGGGGATTTTAATCTTGATGCATTGTGACATGCTTAAACACTATTGCTGTCAACAAATAACCAAGCACTCTATGAGACATATAAGGGATAGTTCACCCAAAAATTCAAATTAACCCATGATTTACTCACCCTCAAGGCATCCTACGTGTATATGACGTTCTTCTTTCAGACGAATCCAGTCGGAGTTATATGAAAAAATATCCTGGCTTTTCCAAGCCTTATAAAGGCAGTGAACTTTGCTTCCTTTGCTCCTGTAAACAAAATCTCGGTTCTCGCGAGACTAGCATCTTCTCACCAGAGCTTACACTACGCCCGTCATCCGCTGGAACACACTCTCTTGTGTACGACAGTTAGCGGAAACTAGAGATTACAGTTTATACATTTTAAATATGGATATTTTCTTATAAAAACGTATCGATTTGCTTCACCCCCCGGAACAGTATGGAACACTTGTATGATGGATGGAATGGTTTGTTTTCGTCTGACAGAGGAATGTCATATACACCTAGGATGCCTTGAGTGTGAGTAAATCATGGGGTAATTTTCATTTTTGGGGTGAACTATCCCTTTAATCTGTCATTGTAGCAGCTTTGCTTTTTAAAGTGGTGTTTACTGACCAAATGTATTGTATAATGTGGGTTATCACAGAATAAAAAAAAATTGGATGAACATATGAACTTCTCTGTTATGACAGCGATCATATGAACCAACTCTGTTATGAGAGTCACTTCTGTTTCTGTTTATTTTACTTATAAAGCGCACATTAATACAACTACTTTTGCCCAAGGTGCCGTACAGAAAAAGTAAAAATAAATAAAAACATTTGCATAGATAAATGAAAAGTAAACACATAAAATTCAATAACACCCCTCAATACGCAGTAGACTTAAAAGCCTGAGATTTTAACCGAATTTTAAAACTAAACTATAGTTGGAGCTGCTCTAACATGCAGGGGTAAGAGATTCCACAATCTAGGTGCAATTACCGAAAAAAAAGCCCGGTCACCCCTAAATTTTAATCTAGACCTAGGAACAATTAGAAGCAGCTGATCAGAGGACCTAAGAGATCTAGTAGATGTGTGCCGTTCAAGAAGGTCAGCCAGGTAAGGAGGTGCCAAACCATTTAATGATTTAAAAACAAATAATAGAAGCTTAAATTCTATTTGGAAACGTACTGCAACCAATGAAAGGAAACAATTACTCAAAAGATCTTCACTACTCTCACACTCCCACCAAACTTAAAGTTTGGGTTAACTTGAAGAAATTATAACAGAAAGATATTACTATTGAACAGTACAATGCACTTCTTAAAGTAGTAGTAGTAGTAAGTAATAATAATAATGTAAAACCATATGTTACCATGACTTACTGATCAAATAATTTCAGGTTAAGTGTTTTATGAGTTATCCAAGTCAAATAAGCTCACACTGATAGCTTTAGATATGGCTGTGGTCCCTTTTTCAACTCAAAATCTATTGTATTTTTTTCATCCAAAACATAATTTTGAAAAAAAAAAAACTAATTTAGCTCTCCTCAACAAGCTGAATGCTGTGCATGTGGAAGGAGTTACACACTGGAGAAAAAACATGGTGAAGCTACTGGGGCAGACAGTAAGAGTTGGCAAATGCACCGATCACATTCAGAACAGCTCTCATAATAACCATCAAATGCAAGTGACTTGATAGGGGATTCATACCTTGACGATCTCTTGACATTGCTTCATAAATCAAAGTTTAATCATTTTTTCTAAACGCACTTAATTGGCTCTCAAAACCACTGTATTCCCCTTGTGAGATTAAAAGTGTTCAGATGACAACATAAAGCCTAGTATGGCATGAAGCTGATGCTGCTCATGGAGATGATAATGACCCTTAAGCTGTAAGCACAGAGACATTCATATTTTATTCATGCAGTTATGCCCCATGGTACACACCTTGCCTTTTTCTAATCTCAAGCAACTGTAGCGATCTTTTTTAAGGGTCTTGGTGAGGCGTGCACACACACACACACACAGTGCTCCAGGGACCCATCTGCCACCCTTTTATTAATTCATCAGACTTAAGCATCATTTGGTCTGAACTGGAATCAAATATTTCTGGCATTCCTTTATTTGAGTCTCTAATATCTCTTTATTCTCCACTCTCAGTCTGCACAAGCTGGGCATTTAACGCGCCTAAATCATTGTGTAATAAAAATAAATCTGTCTTCTTTGATTGATTTTTACACTGGTCAATACTACATTTGAAGGCGCAAATTCAAAGCATTCTTAAACAAACCTGTGATGCTGTTCAGGAAATCACTGAACAAATTATTTAGAGTTAATTAGATAAGTTATTGATCACTGGAAAAGATTCAGTGCATGTCATTTCAGAAGTTTTGCCTAATTTAACATGTATTTATTTCCCTCCGCCTTTTATATTCAGGACACATCTGATCACAAAATCAAAAGAAGGAGCATATTTGTACGACCGTATAGTTGTTTTGCATTGTTTTAATAACAATTAAGCACATTTTCCCCATAAATCCTTGCTATTGCAATGCAACCCGTTCTCATTAATAATTCAGTTGCATTGCAGGAATATGAAGGAGATGCATTTGCTTTGTTGTTTATTAATGTACTTCACTGCATTTATACATCAGGATAGTATTTGTTGTATACATCAGATAGTATTTGTACTTCATAAATTTATGCTGATATTATTCAGAAAATGTACTATTAATTTTTTTTTCATAATATGCTTCTGCATTAAGTTTTTATTTGTATTTCTCATTATTATAGATAGACTATCATCGATTAAATATATATATGTGTGTGTGTGTGTGTGTGTGTGTGTGTGTGTGTGTGTGTATGTGTATGTGTATATTGTGTGTGTGTGTGTGTGTACCTGTTTTTCTATTCTGGTGGGGACTTAAACCTGAATACACACAGACTCATGGGAACTTGTGTCACGGTGGGGACCTAAATTGAGGTCCCCACGGGTAAACAAGCAAATAAATCACATAGAATGTAGTTTTTTGAAAATCTAAAAATGCAAAAGGGTAGGATTTGGTGTAGTGGTTGGTGTTAGGGCATAGAAGAATACGGTCTGTACAGTAGAAAAGCTTCACGCTATGGGAGTCCCACAGGCTTAGTGTTTGTTACCTGTGTGTTTGTGTGTTTGTGTGCGTGTGTGTTTTGTGTGTGTGTGTGTGTGTGGTTGTGTGTGTGTGTGTGTGTTTGTGTGTGGTGTGTGTGTGTGTGTGTGTGTGTACTGGTTTATATATTCTGGTGGGGACTTAAACCTGAATACACACAGACTAATGGGGACTTGTGTCACGGTGGGGACTTAAATTGTGGTCCCCACGGGTACAAAACGCTTATAAATCATACAGAATTAAGTTTCTAAAAATGCAGAAAGTTTCCTGTAATGGGTAGGTTTAGGTAGGGTGGTGTAGGGCAATAGAAAATACGGTCTGTACAGTATAAAAACCATTACGCCTATGGAGAGTCCCCACAAGGATAGTGTGTGTACCTGTTTTTGTGTGTGTGTGTGTGTGTGTGTGTGTGTGTTGTGTGTGTGTGGGTGTGTGTGAAATCAAAATCCTACGGGTTTTTTAAAAATTGTATAAGATTTTCCTTAAAAATAATTTCCTGTTTTGTGTAGTTGTTGTTTTTCCTTTTGATTTGGGGTCAAAATGTACCTAATCATCAGTACATCAGAACAGCTCTTGCTTTAAAATAAATGGTCACACAAAGGTCATTTCCAACCTTCTTTATGGGTGCTGGCCCCTCTTACAGGACGTCCTTTTCCCCCAAACCAGCCTATTCAGACATATTCATTGACAGAAAGGCTCTGTAACTCTGTACTGGACAGACCAGACTGCACTATACAGCACAAGGAGGTCCCTGCACACAGAGCCATTAACTCCTGCTTTACCGTAAGGTTGATACTGCCCTCCAGTGGCCAAAGCAGCTCCATCCATAAAGAGCAGAAGAGGAGTATAGCACTTCAGGCATGAGGGATTGTGCATGTTTTTGCACATTAGGTGTAATAAGTTTTTGAATTAAGGAGAAGCAATACACTGAAAATAGTTTGTCCCACCAGATATTAAAAAGTATTTGATATTTAATAAACACATTTAAAATGTCATTGAATAAGGCGGCATCTGAACCTCTTTGACAGTTAACTTCTGCAATTATTTTTATCCAACTGAACATGAAATCGGCTCTCCTCAAGCTCACACAGGTGTCCATCAGAGTAGCCACAGGTGTCGAGAATCACATCAACTATAATGATCCACTAACGTTTGTCACAATGCTCCTCATTTTGAAGAGAACATCTACTGTTTCCTCTTTTCAAAGTGTGCCGTTTCTTTAAAATAAATGCCATTGGTTTGATATTTTGTTATCTAATGCAATCGCATTCAGATATTTTGAAGTGCGTCTAAAGTGTCCAAAGTTTTTGGAGCCACTGTATATAGGCTGCTTTCCTTTGCTGTGGGTTCTGGCTGCTGGTGGTTATAAATTTAGCTGTTAGTAGGACACAGCTCCACCTCAGTAAATTCAGCCTCCGGGGCCCAACACAGAAGCATTCCATTCATGCCCCTGAACCCTGATCAACCCCTGCACCGGCAGGGAACAATGAATTCCCCAACGTCATCCATGTGTGCAGGTAAAACTCCCTTGGCTTTATGGTGGTAACCTATAAAATAAGTCAGGCTTTGAAGCTCCTAGTTGAACCAAAGGTGAATACAGTCATGACATCTACCCTAAAATATTAATGGCACGGCTCACTCTACAGAAACAATCTGGTTTATTTCAAGAGGCTCACCTGACACCTGCTCATGATAAAAGGCTTGAGTGGCAGTAAGGTTAGTGACAAATAAGGTGTCGGAGAAGTGACACGGAGACTAAAATAAATAAAATAAATCTATTTAAAAAATATTACACCATGTTCTTGTAATCTTTGAATTTAATTTATGTTGGTTTCATTTTTTTTATTTTTTTTTGGTGGGGCGGTGGTGGTCATTAAGGCATTTCATTTTGGATTCATACATCTTTGAAAAACATTTACTTACCTTTACCTTTAATTTAATGATTTTAAAATGTTATAAAATCTAAAACACTTTCCTTACACCTTTACTACACACGTTTTTCTACGCATTTTATAATTTTCAAGATAAAAAAATATTTACAAATATCACAAATCTCAGTTTACAATGAATGAATCATTAATATTAGGTTATACCATTTGAAAACATAATTTAACTCTGCCATGGAGGGTTATTATAGTTACTAAAACTTAAACCATAAAAAAAACTGTCACTTCAAATAAAATGCATTTTTTACTAACTATTTAACAATTATATTTTTTTAGTTATTTCCAGACACTTATTCTTATTTAACACTAAAAAGTATGAAATTAAAACGAAAAACGCAAACCTTTTTATTCTAAAAATGCAAACATTTGATTAAGCTTTAATTAAAATGACAACACTAATATATAAACACCACCACATAAATTCCAAATACGAAAAACCCAACCGTTTGTTGTTTTTGCATGGAACTAAGGACCTTTGTGAGTGGTTTCGTGCTCACACGGACAATAAGAAATCTAAATAATAAATATAAGAATAATAAGCCAAATAATAATAATACACAAAACCAGAAGCTACACATCTGTTTATTAATTAAATGAATTCCCTCATTTTTCAACACACTAACCACTGTCTTATAATAAAGTAAAATAAGAACCTATAAAAATTGGCAAACATGAAAACAAATGCAAAAACACAAATACTGTGATTAAAGCTTTACTTAAAATGAAACCCAAATGATCAACTAAATTCAAAAATCTGAAAAACCACACATATTCTCCGATACTAATAGCACTGCTACCATCCCATAAGTTAATTTTATATAATATATAATTATATTTTCATGAGACCTAAGGACCTGTTTTAGTGTTCTTGTCACATGACAATAATAATAATAACAGCTTCATTGTTTTTGTTCAAAATAAATGATTCCCTACGTTTTCTTTTTCAATAACAATTCTAGAAAAAACATCAAAATATCAAAATGAATTCATAATGAATTATTGTCAAGCTTTCATCATAGAGGTCCTTGTGTGTATGAATTGCATACGTAATGTATTTCTGAAAAGGTATTAGAGGAAAAAACCACGGTGAACTATGTTGCACTTTAGGTTCATGACGAACAAGAAAACAGCAGAAAGCAATTCTCTGTAAAACCTGTAATACAACTTGTTCTTCAACTGTGGGCCCAGCATGCAACATTCACATGCACAAAGATTACACCCACACACATGCATTCAAAAAAAAAAACAGTAATCCTTTCACACACTTAACTCATACTAACATACAGGAGCTTCCACATGCAGCAGCTGAGCAGGAATCCTCAGGCAATGAGTGTTACTCCAAAAAAGAACTAAATTAGACAGCATGCCAATTTTTACAGTATGCTAATACACGTTTTCCTTGTGCAAATGGTGGGCCTCATCAGAGAACCACACCGAGAGTAATACACACCACGGGACAACTCTCCCCTAACCGTGCAGGAACAGGAAACAGCAAAGCACAAGACCCAGGCCTCTATTTACCCACAGGACCATAACTCTGAGTGAGGGTCACGACCTCCGACAGGAACATGTCGCTGCGACTCTTTAAGCCGCTTGTCTCCTCGAGCAAATGATTGTGTCATCGTGATCACACCGCGGGGAGACAGATATGTTTTGACATGCTGGCCGCAGCACTTTAGACAGTGCGACAGGGATGGAAAGTGACATGGGCTGATAACTCATGCCAGGCGTGGCATGATATCATGAGTATCTGTGCCAATGATTGTCGGCTAGGGAATGCCAAGGAAAACAAGTCAGAGGAAACAGGAATCTTATGAGGAGTGCTAGACCGCTATAGGTTGCAAATGGCAGGACTGTCAGCCAAGAGCCAAACTGGGCGATATAAAAGACAGTTTGAAACTATTTTGTACCACATATGGCTATATATGAAATATATACACGGTAACATTCTGAAAACATCAGGTCAGATTTTTGCCTGTCTGTGCAAAAAGCTACAATGTTTAGATGTGGTGGGTCATTGCCAAGTCAAAACAGCCCACGTTCTTTATTATATTCTGGTCTCTAGATATGGCGATTTTTTTCACCAGTTTAATTGTCCGGCAAGTGAAAATTTTAAGCCGCATCACAAAATTATCAACAGTGTTTGTAATATTACTCAAGAAGTAGTGCTACGCCAAGTATGATTCAAATTATTACCCAAGCTTGCCAATATAAGGAAAATATTCCAGATAAAGAAATATAGATGCATTGATCATGACTGATGATGCTGACATGCACATCATGAAAGACTGATATGATGGCTGATATTTGGCCTTTTGCAAATTATCCATTGCTCAAACAGCAAAATGTATTACAATTTTAAATAACTGTTTTGTATTTTAATATATTGTTAAATGTAATTTATTCCTGTGATGTAAAGCTGTATTTCAGCATCATTACTCCAGTCTTCAGTGTCACGTGATCCTTCAGAAATCATTCTAATATGCTGATTTACTGCTCAGGAAATATTTCTAAATATTACCAATGTTGAAAACCAATGTCATCGTGACATTTACTGCTTAATATTTTTGTGGATTTTTTACTGTTTAAAAGTTTTTACTGTGAATGTTATTTTTGTGGATTTTTTACTGTTTAAAAGTTTTTACTGTGAATGTTATTTTTGTGGATTTTTTATTTTTTTGGAATATTTTTGTAGATTTTTTTTTTTCAGCAGAAAATGTTTTTACTGTGACCTTTTATCATTTTCGTCTCCTTTCTGAATAAAAGTATGTTGATACTTTTAATATACTGTTTGCTTTTAATATATTATTAATTTTTCCCCCAAAAAAGTCTTACTGTATTTGGAGTAATATGTTATATATGTATGTGTTTTATGCATAATGTGTTGACATAAATTGTCTTTTATCATTTTATAACCAAGCAATTTTATGTAAGTTAATTTGCCATCATTAAATTGAATTATTTATAATATATCAGCAAGAAATTTGCCATCCTGCCTTTTATATATCAGCATCAGCCACTAACAAACCCATAATTAACTTATTTATTAGTTCATTTTCTCTAAATATTGTGCAAAATAAGAATTTATTTAATATAAACAATTTTATGTGCTCTAAGTCTCATTTGCCCTCAAAAAATTAAATATCAGTATTAAATTCGCCATTTCAAACGTCGGAAATCTGTACTAAAAAATCAAATAGTAGGGATTCTGTACAATGCAAATGTAAGGATGCTAACGGAAAACTGTGGACAATGACAACAGAGCAGTAAGTTGTGTAGAATGCTTTCCAGTCTCTCTCATCCAGCAGTGTGCAGTCTGAGCGGGAATGCTGAGCTGCCAGAGAGAAATCTCATTAGTACGTGCTATGCCAATAAAGCATAAACTATTCAGATATGTGAATATAATGTGAGTGACTGTCCAAAAGAGGAAAATCTGCGTGACGCAGATTCAGCCACGCTGAGCGCCGCTCAAGGGAGAGAGAGAGAGTGAGAGAGAGGGACAGAACCTGTGGCATTTAGGGGGGAGACGCTAAGGATGTGTTTGGCAGTAATGAAGGAATGGAATGTAGTCCGTCTAGGGTCTGAGAGCGTAGCAGTTTTATTTTTCTTTCCCTGGCTACAGATTTCTTGTTTTTCACGTGAAGGATTTTGTTGAAGAATACTGCTAATGGTTAAGATTGGCAGGTCTTTGCAGGAAAGCTGATTTTCCTGCAGTCCAAGCAGGCTATGTCAGTGTGTTTGCTACAGGATCAATCTAAAATGTGGAAGTACTAATAAAAGGACAGTGTGTGTGTGTTTGTATATTTTCCTGTTGTCCCTCCAAATCTCTTTTTAATTCTGTCTGCTTAGAACTGGGACTGATTTCATATTCCAACATGAAAACTTGTGATGGTTTTGGTCAAGGCTAGGGCTGGGTAAAAAAATATCGATATCTCGATTATAATCGATTCTCAGTTTTACAAAACTATATCGATTCTTAAATCCCAAGAATCGATTAGTCTAGCTTGTGTTCAGTTAATGGACCGAACATGGAAGGGCACTTCTCATCCAATATATCGCAATAAGCATTGTGCTTTGGTACTTTTAATATGAAACAAAGTCTCAGATTTCAAATTATGTTCATTGTATTGCAGTATTTAAACAATAAATGCCGTTTTGGTGCTGTTTAATGTGGAGTGATAATAAAAGAGGCAGCGCGAGGCGCGTGTGAACTGATCATCTCCTCCACATTAATACCAGTTTCAGCACAAAATAAACATGACTAAACATCCGAAGGTAAGTTAAAAGAAAGAGTACAGTTTTACAATCCATATCCTGTCTCATGTAATCGCTCAATAAGTGTTTCAGCTGCGCAAAGACGTCAATATAACGGCTTGTAAACATGTCATGAAACGTCACATTTACCTCAGAAAAAAACATATTAAGTGACCATAAACTCATTAATCAGACAAATAAACTGTAGAGAGGGACATTTTGTTAAATATATCCACCATATCATTATTTCAGTATAACTTTTACTGTTTTTTTTAAAGTTTCATTTATATTTTTTATGTTAGCCACCATTTAAATGTTTATATTTAAAAAAAAAGAATTGAAGTAGAAATATTATTATGTAATTGTAACTTTGATTATAAAAACTGCTGTATAGCCTAAAAAAATCTGCCAGTTTTAACCTTTAATGTTATAGTAATGTTGTACCAACTGACTCTCATGTATATTTTACAGCATTAGTTAAGAGATTTTTTTTTTCCTTGAGAATATTTTGCACGTGTACCAGATATATATCCAAATTAATCATACTGAATCGAATCGAATGAATTGGTATTCAAATCGATGCGGGGGGGGGGGGGATCGCAAGCTTGTGAATGAGAATCGAATCGAATCGTGAAGTTTGTGTCCAGACCCAGCCCTAGTCAAGGCCATAACCATATTTAGAACAATGGAACATAGAACATTTTTTATAAGTAATAACATTTTATAAAACTAAGAAATAGAACAGTGAAGGAAATTTGTCGTCTAATTCTACTTAAGAAGTAATCATTCTGAACTATTTGCAAATTTGAACTGTTCCCTGCTGGTGGAACGACCTGCCCATCTTCAAGAAACGGCTAAAAACACATCTCTTCCATCTACACTTGACCCTCCAGCACTAGCACTCTCTTTTCTTTTCTTTTTCTATTCTACTACTTGTTTTCTTTTTATTTATTACTATTAAAAAAACTTGCTATTTGTACTGCGTTTAGACTATCTGTGACTTGTCATAGGCTATTGTTGCTCTTTTGGTTTGATTGTCCTCATTTGTAAGTCATTTTGGATAATAGCATCAGCTAAATGACTAAATGTAAAAGTAAAATATACACACATTCCCTCTTATTTGTATGCCCAATGTCAAAAACATTTCATATCTCCTCACATTCAGTTAGGAATTACATGAATCACATAAATGATATCATATTTTCAATTAAACCTGGTGAAATGTAAGGGTAAAAAGTCGAATAGTTTGCATCACTGGATATTATAATGGATATTAACATTTCAGTTGTCAAAAAATATTAAATGTTTTGCTACTTTCATAACCTCGCTTTCTTCCAACGTTGGAATTTGTGCACTAGCTGCTACTGTGAAAAGCAAACTCCGCCTACTTTAATTTGATTGGCAGTCTCAATCATTTTAACATTGACGGGCGCTGTTAGACATCTTGACCAGCCTAAAAATTTTACTTTTAAACATTTTTGTCATCCTAACAACAAACAGAGTGCTGCGCAATGGAGTGCAGCAGAAATATTGGAGGTGACAATTAGGCCATTTCTAATTATTGGGGGCCATGTTTCCCTCAATGTCGGATTGGGGTAAGGCTGGAGGTCTAATACACCTGGAGAGATCTATCCTTTAGCATTACCATTCATCGCAACAGCATGTATGCTACTGTACCTGCATACTGCAATCTCACTGGGACTCAGTCTTACACACCATTGTTTCGTAGCCATAAATGTCCTGTGACTAATCACATAAAAAAAAGAGTGTTTTTGGTTTTCTGCATATCTTTGCAAAATTAAAAATGGAATATTTAACCGTTGTTTAAGGCATGCTACTTTCAAAGTAGTTTCTCTCTTTTCGTATTAGCATAAATTAGAATAGCTTCTTATTGCTCACTGCAGCAAAAATGTATTTCTTTTGTATTCATTTTTGTGTACATTTGAACACTTTCATAGCTCTTTTTATTTCTTTTAATTTCCCCGGTAATCTCACACGTGTCTCCTCTAGAGCTTCAGAAGAGACCTCAATGTCTCAAACCATGCTCACATTTGCCAAGATAACAAAATTTCCAAACAAATATCATATATTTCAACAAAAAACAAAAATTCAAAAATACCCTACACTATGCTACAGCAATTTAATAACTCGATATTCTTGTTGGTACATCATCAATTGCAAACGTGATCATCAGGATTTTTGTTCTAATCAGCCATGAAAACAATACGCAATGAGTGATGGGGGTTCAATTTTTTTAAATGGTTTCTATTTATTTATGTGATGTCACGTCTCAGGTACTTATGTGTTTGTACATATCAACATTGTTTAATTTGAGTTAGAATATTAATTTTAAATGACTTAAATAGCAACAATGGAATCTGAAGGGAAAGTTTACCCAAAAATGTATGACTTTCTGTCTTCTGTTGAACATGAAAGAAGATATTTTGAAGAATGTTAGGAACCAAAAAGTTGCTGGCAGCCATTGACTTCTATAGTACAGAAAAAAACATTATTCTTCAAAATATCTTCTTTTGTGTTCAACAGAAGGACACTCATACAACAACTGTAAACAATGAAGTTTATTCTACTGATTCAGTGTTTTAACCTTTAAAAAATCTTTTATATGTATTAACTTTTGTACTTATCTATGTTGTTATGAGACAGCAGTGTGCATGCAGAACGAAAGCCCGCCAACAAGCTCTTCTGATTGGCTGTGATTTGTCATTGATTTTGTCACGTCTGGTGCAGACAAATTCTTCTCACATCATGTCACAGTGTCACTGTTATTTCTCCAAAACAATTTTAGGAAAACATCAAGACCAAGCTGATACTTAAGCACAACTAAGTGCTCCTTTAAGTCTCCTGAGCTATGAAAGAGCAACCTCTGAGCAATAACACTGTCCTCCAGCTACATATGCCATATTGATTTGCGCTTTCTTTCCTTCCGGAAAACTGCCAGGAGATCTACTCTTGATTCACCTTCAAGTTAATGTGCTGATATTTCGAATTTCCTGAGCTAATTTGCCCTCTTTCCTCACTTCTCTGGGGAAATATTGTCTTGGCAAACATGGCTATTTATTTCACTTAAATGGGGCACTAATTCACCCAGTTTGTATAATTAAAACAGCACACACAACAGAGTGTGGCATTTTATTTAGCAGCTAATTGTCCTGACACCAGGGACCAAGATGTTTTATGTATTCAGCTTACAGAAGCTCGGGGCAGGGCATAGAAAAAAGACAAAAAAAACAGAATTTCTGCTCCTCCTTAATGTGTTGCTTGAATATCAAAGAGGCACAGGTTGCATACAGGTTGGAGTGTTTGTGAACTCTTTTGGGAAATATCAAGTTGCTTTTGAACAAAAAAACGTGGTCAATTTTTAACAAAAAAAAATTGTGGTCAATTTCTAACAGAATTTTTATAGGTGAGAATAACATTAAATAGCTATGCTTATTTGTTAAATTATATTACAACAAAAAAGCATCAGGAATTCACTAGAATGTAAAAAAGTGGCTTGGGTCGCTCTTCCTGAGATGCTCACCAATTATTCCCAGGTGTGCTTCACCTCTCACTGCCCGAGGCCTACAAACAGCAGAGAGTATAACATCTTGCTGACACCTGGGTAATGTGTTTGTGCTCTCTGTTATTCCAGTGACCTTGTGACATTTTGCCTTAACTACATATGCTATTACATTTTATTTTTGGTTACAGGTTGCATCTTCGATACCCCTGGTGAAAGAGAAAAGGCTGTTTTTGTGGCACTAAGAGAGGCATCTCGGAAAAACAGATGACTGGTACACTGTAAAAAATGATTTCTCAAAGTTGTAAAAAAAACAGATTGGAGTATGTTTTACAAGAAAATTACTGTTTCCGCCTTTCTCCTTCATAATTTCACATTAAGGCCTAATTTAGTGCGTTACTTGCCTTTTCTAAAACCTACACCAATTTTAATTGGTGTTAATTTGTGAGATATATACTTGCAAATCTGACTTTTTTTCTTAGAATTGCGAGTTTGTCACTACACTAAAATTTAGTTTATCAAGTTTATCATTTAATTATTGTACCATACAGTATATTCCTTCTGGACCTGACAATCAGCCACCTTTCTAAGCATTGCATTAGCCGTTTAAAACCCATATTGGTTGACATTTAATCTGTTCAGTAGGTCTCTGTTTAGTTAAAAGGTTACCTTTTCATATATCACCTTTACTTGTTTAGTAGACCGAAAGGGTTTCATTTAAGCTGAGAAACACAAAGCAAACAGGATGTGACTTCATATTGAGCATCCCGCCATAACACGCTTGAAAAATGTCCATCATCAGATATGATATTAATCAAGCATCAGAATGCGAGTTTCAAATTGAAACACAAAGCCTCATTTTCCCTTTATGGTCCAGCTGGAGTTTTGCATGAAAGGGCCAAAAACTCTAAAAATATAACTAAAAATATAGAGACTGAACCAGTGATTGATTCCTCCTGGCCCTTAAAAATAACAACACCTAATCATGTTACCACATTGGAGCTGCATGGAAGAATTACCCAGACAACTATGAAATTCAAGATTACAACTCCAGTTAATCGACATCATTCTAAACACTCCCTGTTATCTCACAGATGATTGTTTTCCAAGTAAGTCAAGCATCACTATCAAGATCAATGCAGGAGTGCTTGGTTGCTCTCTCTGATTTCTGCAAGCTGATTAAACTCTGATACACAGGCTGTATCTCATATTAATGATCAGATAATCGTATTATGATGCATTGTTAACTCTGACTGTATATTGAAGCCTGTAGCTGACTGATATGGGTGATTTAGGAAATTACATGATTTCAACTCAATGTCAATGCAGTTCTCTCACCGCTCATCAAAACACTCAAATAGTGAATATAGTAACATTACATTTCGCATTATTTCTGTATAAAAAACATGGTGCTAGGATGGTCAGGTTAGTTATCAGGCTGTGCCTATGCAGTTGCAAGGTTGGGGGGGGGGGGGGGGGGGGGGGGGGGTGGTGGGGGGGGGGGGGGTGGGGTTTGGAGCATTGTTGCACATTGCTATATGGTTGCTAAAGTGTTCTGGGCAGTTTCCACATGCTTCTTTACCAGGCCAAGACCCTTAAGTGTCTACAACCCTTTTTATGCCTGCTATTAAAATCCATCTTGGCTGATCTGGGTTATTGCAACTCGCTGCTTAACAACCATAATACAATGCATTGTTGAAGAAAATAACTCGCTAATCACAACTGTTTCCCAAAACCGTAGTAATGGTATACACTAGGGCTGCCACTAACGACTATTTTTATTTCGATAAATCTATCGACTAATTTATCGATTAATCTAAACGATTAATTTCCCACACAAAAAAAATCAACAATTTTAAAGAACATTTTATTAAACTTGCAACTTTGCCATTCAGTAGTGTACCATAAAAAAAGTATAAATGTAAACAAGCCATTGACGAAATGTAAAACTAAAGAGTAAAAATGTAAACAAACCTAATAAAAATTTAATGAAAATAAAATAATTACAAAAGTCTGAGAAAGTCAGCATGTTCTTAATGTCAATATATCCACATGTTTTGGGCATTACAGCTGTGAGTGCAACTACAATTGAAAAAAAAATCTGTTTCAATTAACCCCAACAGTTGGGTTTTCACATTAAATAAATGCAATGTTTAGAGTCCACTAGAATCAAGTATTACAATTTTATTATTAAAAGTTATTATTATTAAAAATTTTAAGTATTAAAAGTACTCTTAGAAATGTGTAAACAACATATTTAAACGGACATCTCCAGCATGATGAAAAAAATGAACAGATGACTTCAGTAGTGAACCCAATGAAAGCCAAATTTCTATGAATCCTTTTTTTAAAAAAGTAAAGTGCAATATAAAGTGCAAGAAGCAAGTGTCCATTCTCATAGTCCAAATCACTGAAATCAAATTTCAGTATTATATTGTAAGAATGACAACATGTCCACGTGCTCTGGTCTACTAATAATAAAATATAATTAATAATACATTTTTGTGGTAATAAAAATAAATGTAAGTGAACAATAGCCTTTAAAATTACTTAACATACATATATAACACAATGAAGCAATAATATTTTTTTCAAATAAAGTATCAAAAGCAAGTAATCATATGGTTTTATAGAACAAAACCGTTAAAGTACTGTATTATAATGTAATAGAGCCACTGATCTATATAAAATTATAAAATAATATAAAATAATCTCTATTATAGATCAGTGAATAGAGCTAATGTACAGTACGCATTACAACAAAGGCCTGCAGAGGGCACCAACGGCCTGACGATTGTTTTTACACATTACTGTGCGATCAAATACTTGTTTAACATTTACCAAGCATCATTTAATTCAAATGTCCACTTAATCTTTAATATTTGGCCATTTCTTTATGACATTTACACTATTATGAATATGTGGACATCAAAACGTGTAAACTCAAGAGTGAGGGTTTGGATTATAAATTATTTACCTTGATGAAATGGCGCATGTTGGGTTCCCAGATGAACGTTATAATAAACCCAAACTCACAACAACATGCACAGATGGAGTTTGAGCGGCTCCACACATGTAAATGATAACAGTTCCTGTGGAACAGCATTTACTGAACGGAGCCGCTGTGAGATGCACGTACGTAACCTACACGCCTATAACTGCATCACATATAATTATTTTATTAAATCGTAGCATTTTCGAATTCACAGTTATGCTTAATTATGATTTTTAAATGGGCTTAATATATCATGCAGCCTGGGAAAACAGTCTAATAATGTTTTATGGATTCTCGTGCTTGAAATGCGGCACTTCCGGTATTTTGCCGATTAGTCGACGCAGGCAATATGAAGTATTTTTAAAATCGAATAGTCGAATAGAATCGACGAATCGCGACAGCCCTCGTATACACATCCATCATTCAAACCGCGCTGGTTCAATAATGATGTCATGTAGGTGGTGTAGTAATAGCTTCTGCTAATTAATCAGCTTGAGATCACATTAATGTCAGATTACTGCTATAAATAATGAAGATGGCATCTGAGGAATACTTCACTTATTTTGCTGTATTTACAGATGTTAGATTCAATCGTGTGTTAACCACTTATGTCATACTTCTGGATTACTAGAGCATATTCGCACATACACACTGTTCGAAAACTAATTTTATTCTCTAGATAAACTAAGGGAACATCTACATTTCAGCAATGTACTAAAAACAGAAAAGGCCAGTAGATGGCGATGTCACCTTGTAAAAAAAGTGTCAACGAGGGGTCAAAACACATCAAATTTTTTCCTTTTTAGTTGAAAACGGCATTGCGTAAACGCACCCTAAAAGACGGACATTACTATAAATATGGAATAAAATATATAGATTGTACTGCATGTTAGCTTGATTATTTCGTTCAAGAACTTGATCTATTTAAGTCAATAAGTCTTACTTACAAGAAACTATGCTTCTTACCACAGGTCGAGAGCTGTAATTCCAACCACACTAGTTTGCAGTTCCCATTTGTAAATGTTTGTTGAAAGTATGGTTTCGGGAAACACCGAATCATTGAACTATGTTAGTAATGACGGAGCTTGAGACCACCGTTGCCTAACATTGCTTTTGAGGACAATGCACCGCTCATTGCAAGTGGTCAGTGGACACACATCACTACTTAAACTCATTTACACCCCAAGCTGCATGATTTGATGTATTATAACACAAATGATTTGGGACGAGTTACATGCTAAACAATTTTATATTGGTGCATCATTAATAAGTGACAATAAGCTGTTGGTTACGGTCATTTTATTATGGATAAAGGGTGTTATTATTTGTTAAATGCTTTGCTGCAATAATACAGAACTGATAAGTATAGACAGGTGTGTGTATTCTGGCTACTTTACAATAGCTTCAATTGTGTGTATACATATCTCTGTTATAATAACAATAGTTTTAAAATTAGCAAGAAAAGTTTATGAAAGTCTAATCCATTCTGTTACAGCCTATAAAAGAGCTTTGTGTAACAAGGGTTGTGTGTGTTTGTTCAGATACTGAGATGTAAGAGACACTCAAAACTCCTGGAGCCCGAGACCGTGTGATCTCACAGACTGGAAGTCCTGCATATAAATCTTGGCCATTTAGAAACGGAAAACTGGTGCCTGTTCTCCTGTGGGGGGAGCAGCCTATAGACTAAACAATACTGACCCAACTGTTGACCTGGCCACTTTTCACAACCCCCCTTTCAGACTTCACCAGCCCAGTAATGAACTCTTGGGACAGCCTCTGACTCCACAGCCAACCCCCACGTAATCTTGTGTATGTGACAGAAATTTCCCAAGAATCCAGAAAAAGACCATCGTTTTTCTTTTAAGATCACCAAAGGGACAAACCTACAGCCCTGCGGTCCTCACTCCCTGACCTCCTGAAAAAAGTAGTTTCACTGACATTTAAAATGAACAAGGGAATGATCTAGTGCCATGTGAAAAATGGGACACAAGCTGTCCAAAAGATGTTTTTTAGATACCATTAAGGCAAGATATATTTTGTTGCCAATTTGACAAGATACAATAAATTTGACATACTTTGTTGTACAACAACTATATATATATATATATATATTCGCGCTTACATATATGAGCTGAAGTATGGTAAATGCATATTTGCGTGCTGTCCGGGGATGGCCCGAACCTAGATATACCCCGTATAAGTGTAGTATTAACTCGAGTTAGGAGATGTGGGCTGAGGATGGTTCTGATAAACCGTCAGTGGATAGATGGTACATCAGCCTGGATTTATGCCATGGTGTTTATTAACTTGATTGCGCTCCACCTGTGTGTGTGTGTGTTGTGTGTGTGTGTGTGTTGTGTGGTTGTGTGTGGGTGTGTGTGTGTGTGTGTGTGTGTGTTTTGTGTGGTGGTGTGTGTGTGTGTGGTGTGTGTATAACTGTTTTATATATCCTGGTGGGGACTTAAACCTGAATTTACACCAACTCATGGGGACTCGTGTCACGGTGGGGACATAAATTGTGGTCCCCACTGGTACAAAAGTTTATAAATCATACAGAATGAAGTTTTTGAAAATCTAAAAATGCAGAAAGTTTCTTTTGCGGGTAGGTTTAGGGTAGGGTTGGTGTAGGGCAATAGAAACTACGGTCTGTACAGTAGAAAAACCATTCCGCCTATGGAGAGTCCCACAAGGAGCGACCAGTACTGTGTGTGTGTGTTGGGTGTTTTTTGAGAGAGAGATGGAAGAAGAGAGTATAATGTTTCCTGTAATGATGCATTAATTTGACAGTAAAGACACTTATAATAACAAAAGATATATATTTTAAATATATTAACTTCTATCATCAAAGAACACAGCTTCCACAGAATATTAGCACACACCTTATTTTAACTGTAATATATTTCACAATTTGATATTTTTTTATATTTTTCTTTATTAAGTTTTATCACTTGCAGTTACATTCATCACCCCAACCCTCTAACGGCATTAAAATAAAATAAAAACATACAATCCAGAGTACAAAACTGACAGTGAAGTGTCCTATGTTTGTTCAGTGCATAAATGATCATTTAAGATGAAAGGCCTGACAACAACAAGGAAACGTATGGCTAATAAATATGCTGAATATGGCAATAAACAAAAATGTTCACAGAAGGGGCCCCCCGCATCAAAAATAAGTAAATAAAAATAAGTACACCCTGTAAATACTAGTCCAGGAAAACAGAATAAAGACTAAACCTATTAATCTTAGCAGCAATAGAAATACACATGCCTAAATAATACTTAAATAAATAATAATAATAAATAATAATAATAAAGCATATGAAAAGAAGGGGAGGTTCAGGCATATCATTCCATTTTAGAGGGAGGGAAGTTGTTCAAAATATCTTATAAAGAAGAACCAAATGTCTTGAAACTTACGTTTCGAACCTCGACTCATATATTTAATCTTTAATTCGATGGTAGTTGATGGTTAACTTTTGATCAAATAAATGCAGCATTGGTGATCATAAGATACTTTTTTTATGTGATGATCCATGTCAGCCACTAAACAGCCCTGACCCCTGTGACACACACATCCAGCCAGAACAACTGAAACACGACTCCTCTCCCACAGGAAGTTTACCGGCATCTGGTCTATGTCACAGATTCACACGGCTGTCACGTTGGCCACAACTACTTATGTTGACCATGGGTTGTTGTTCTTTTATATGAATCACCCATCGGCCTCACAAACACACTGGTGAGGTTTCCAAAAGCCTTTCACAACCTTGTCATGATCCTGTTTTAGACATACGCTCGCAGTCGTTCGATTTTATCACATCTGATACTCTGAGTTGAAGTGCCATTAATCATGTCACCAACAGAAAGCCTTATCTACACACCAGAACTCATAATCCCACACAATAAATCAGCTCTGACTAATACATATAAGCAAACCTATTCATGTTCAACCAAGCTAACCTAATCTTCACAAAACAAAAACAAAAAGCTCCTCATGTAATCTCCATTGATGCAGCATTTACTTCAACGTGAATTTGATCAGATTAGACATTTGACAAGAGCTATCAAAGCGAGCAGCCTGAAACTTTAATAGCACACGTACAGCCGGCACCAAACAAGCTCGTGGTCCATTGTCACTTGGCAGCTTCGAGCCATTGCGCTGATGGGGCCACATTGATGTTCGGATTAGGGCACGCCTCTGTGATCAAGTGCTCAAATACTAGATAAAAACTACAGAAACACCCTTTAATCCTCACAAACCACCTCTAAATAGGATCTTAAGGGGAAGAACATCGTCACAGTGGGTTCTTTTCAAAACGGTCCAGTGTCTTTGGCTTAATTCTGGTGCTGCTGCAAACGGATTTATTTTTTAGCGTTTGAAAACCAAGGTGAACGTGCTGAGAGGAGGACAAACACCTTGGCCTACTTGTAATAGCGTCGTGTGGAAATGTTTCAATAAATGAAAAACATTCACATTTTACATCAAACACATTTTCAAATCTGCCAGCATGTTTTTTATTATTATTAGCAACATCGGTATTATTATTTTTTTATTTCGCTTTTTTACAGAAACACTTAATCAAGTTCAACAAATTTTCAATACATAAATACTGACACATTTTAAATGGTTTCAATGCTCATTTACTGCAGCATCTTTGATAACACTGCATTCATTGTGGCATTGTTTTGACAGCTTGATGCAATATCATAACATTTATTTCCATCAAGAGTTGCATTAATTTTTGGCTGAGATCTTGTCTTGACAATAGTCGAGGCACTGTGTAAAGTTGACTCCTAAAGATTTTCAATGTGTTTAAGGTCACGACTCTGTGGTGGCCAATTATTCCTCATACTCCCTGAACTACTATTTCACAATTTGGGCCCAATGAATCTTGGTATTATCATCCTTGAATATGTACATGTGACCATCTTCCAACATGGTTGTTTAAGAAATGAAAAGCTACATACTGCATTAGTTTGCCAAATATGCAACATGCCAGAGCCTTATTAATCACTGCAATAATAATCGAATCCTTCACTCTTAAATATTTACTTTTTTTTTTTTTGGCCAGTCAGTGCATTTCAGTCTTTCAATAATGTATAAAATGTACCACATGTAGAAATTCCAATATCATGACAACACTAATTCTGAAATTGATACTGTTTTGCCATATAAATTTGACATGAGATGTACAGTATGGTACAGAGGAGCTTGTTCATATTTGAGCACAAAATGAAGCGTTACAGCCAGTAACAAGCTACCAATTAACTTTAAGCAGGATAAAATGGCTTTCTCAGAAAGTATACATTTGCACTTTCTCAGTTCAATGTTGAATGAGCAATAAGCATTTTTGAGCAGTTTTACACTGAATATGAAACCTACCAGCAGCAGTTGTGTCACTTCACTATCATCGACAAATCCTCTCCGATGGCCTCATGGGATAGTAAAGTGTCCAGTGGATTCACACCTAAAGGGGTCATATGATGTGATTTAAATTTTTCTCTTTGGAGTGTTACAAGCTCTTGGTGCATAAAGAAGATCTGTAAAGTTGCAAAGACTAAAGTCTCAAATCCAAAGAGATATTCTTTATAAAAGTTAAGAGTCAGCCACGCCTACCTAAAACGGCTCGTTCTAACACGCCCCCACATGTCTACGTCACTGTGTGGGAAGATTTGCATGACGCCGCCCAAATGTTCACACAAAGAAGAAGGCGTAACTTTTATTCTCACTGTAGTATTTGTTTCCACCGCCGCCGCCATGTCGTGAAGGCGCCTGTGTGTTTCGTTGTGAAAGCGAAACTACTTTGTTTGGTCTTCCAAAAGAGGACGATATCTGCTTCGTCATGCCAGGAGCTGATCCGTGCTGGTCGCTGAGGAAATAAATCAACTTTGCGCTGTGGATCGCCGGATCGGCTTTTTTTTTTTTTTTTTCACCGTGGGACGAAGCGGAGCCAGCCCGGGCTTTAATTTTGTTTCCCGCGAACCGCTCCGACGCTCCTTCTCGAGCTCCGCCGGCCACCGCTCACTCAGGAACCCGCGGCGTTCCTCACTCTACCCTCCGTGTGTGACCTGTGTTTTTCGTTGTGAAAGCGAAACTACTTTGTGTGGCCTTCCAAAAGAGGACACGACTATCAGTGGTTAAGTTGTATTTACAACACTGTTCCAGAACAGTTCAACCCAAATATTCAGATGTGTCCAGCGCATTTTATGGAGGACTGTTTCCTGATCCTGGAAGAGTGTTCTGACTCACAGCCTGGAAGTACGTTTTCATATTTAGAGGATTTGCCACTGACTTCAACCGAGTTTTGAGCAGTGGAGAGTATCGCTTGTTGTTTCGTTCTCCGATCAAAAAAAAACAAATGCAGACATGGTTTTACCTTTACACGGAGCGATGCAACGCAAAGTCAGTATAAGTCATTATAATGCGTAATTATGTCCCCATTGGATGTAACAAATGCCTCGTTTGTAGTGGGTTTTAATGTTTTTGTCTCGTCGTTCCGGCCGGACAAGGCATCACAGTATGGTAAGAGGCGTAACATTTCCATCACACGCTTGAGGTATTCGGCCAATCACAACGCACTGGATAGCTGGCCAATCAGAGCACATCTTGCTTATCAGACCGATGAGCTTTGTAAAAATCGACACGTTTCAGAAAGGCTGGGCATAGAGGAGAAACAATAATGTACAGTATGTGGAAAATAATGTGATTTTTTAACCTTAAACCACATAAACACATTTCATTACACCTAATACACAAAATAATGTTCTTTTTAGCAGCATCATATGACCCCTTTAAAAATCTCGCTAGAAGTAGTAGGTCATCTGGGAACTTTTCACCTACTGTTTTATGAATACCGTGAATTCAGACATACTACTCTTTTTACATTCTGTTTTTGACCTACTGTATAGTTGAGAAGAATGCAATTTCAGATGCAGCCATAGAGTGCAACAGTGACCGTCCACTTTTTCAGCAGCCTGCTGGTTGCATAGCCTACTGTTCAAAGCAAACATGCTATACACCAGAAACCGTAAGTCGCATTTACTATTATCTGTATATCTAGCACTGACCTGTTGACCTCAATGCTCACATTTCTGGCCAACTTCAGTATTAGTCTTTCCTAATCTTGCATATTGTTTGTGCAAAGTGTAAAGTCTCGCTAAACAACATTCCACAGATTCACCTGTGACACAGATATGTTCATATCACTTCACCAAGCCTATGCCATCAATCATCAGAGCAGTAACTGCAGGCAACATTCACACAAGCCCGTTTGAGTTTATTACAGGTTAAGGGATGTTTGAGCTGAGCGTAATCATGGACAATGGGAACTAGTGAGGGCAGATATGTTAATTTATTGTATAAATCATTTGTAGCATATTTCACTGAAAGCTAACACAACTTATATAACCACAGGCATCACAAGTACAAGAAACTCCCCAAGGACAACGACTTTAATACATGATTAAGATCCTAAAATGAATTAAGGTTCATTCATCAAGGTTATGGACCTTGATGAATTTCTTTTCTGGAACATGAGATGATAAGGAAAATGTTCATGCTGTTCTATTCAATACAATGAAAGCGGATGGGGACTGGTGATTTCAAGCTCCAATAAAGTCAAAACACACCATAAAAGTATCATAACAATGGGTCAGTATGGGTCCGCACTCATATTTCATAGAGGCCTCCTCAGGTTTAAAGCACGGAGGTTATCATGATCGGTCACGTGACACGCAAAAACCAATGACCTCGTTGTAGATTCAATTTATTGATGCTATTGAAATAGGTCAGATTAGCGAAGGTTATGTTTCCTTTTATATAACTACAAAACGTAGTAGTCGTATTATTTATTTTATGGCTTTGAAATTGTCGTCAAAAATAGCATTTTTGTTGTTATTGTTGTTGTTGAAATGTAATACAAATTTCAAAAACGTATTAAAATCGACAGTGGTAAGACACGTCTATGCCAGTTAAACTGGTGTGACTTCCAAATAAAGAAAGCAAGATATTTAAAGCAAGATTTTGAACCTCATTGAATTCAAATGTCACTTTTATGAAAATGACTTTTCAAGAAGAGTTAAACTCTCCTTCGTACTTTTTAACAAATCGTCTATTTTCACAAATGTAGGTTAAATCTAAAAAAAATAGGCTACTGTTGACAGTGGAAATTGATTGGGAACTGCTGTATTGTGGATTAGTCTCTGTCTCCCCCTATTGGCATCAGGTATTCATTAGCAACCCTGAAATATTTATTTCAGATTATTAGATTTCAGATTATATTAAGGCATTTTGAGGTGTGTATGAATATTTGACAGCAAGAGTCCTAATTTTACCTGTTTTTTTTGGGGGGGGGGGTTCTCAAAAGGCAATTTTGACGGTTTAAAACCCATGAACCCATGAAACAAGTGAATGGAGGCCCCCCGGCAGGCCTGCTGAAGCCCGATGTCATTAATCATTGGGCTGGGCTGGGTTGTGTTAGTGGGTTCTGTGATTATGTGCTGTGTGTGCTTTCACTGGTGATTATGCTCCTGTAACAATCATCCTCTACAAACACATGGAGGTAAACCCAAAACACCATTGGAGAACTGTGAGAGAGTGGACTGGGACGCTCATTTGTGTGTGTGTGTGTGTTGTGTGTGTGTGTGTGTGTGTACCTGGTATTTATCACGTTATGGGACCAATGTCCCCCACAAGGATAGTAATACTAATTGAAATTTTGACCTTGTGGGTACTTTTTTTTGAGGTCCCCATGAGGAAACAAGCTTATAAATCATACAGAATTAGTTTTTTATTGAGAAAGTCAAATAGCAAATACAGTTTGTACAGTATAAAAACCTTTACGCCTATGGAATGTCCCCATAAAAACATGGAAACACAACGTTTGTGTGTGTGTGGGTGTGGCATCACATAGGTTATGATGACCCAAGTCCCCACAAGATAGTAATACATGTATAACATTTTTTGGTCCCTATGAGGAAACAAGCTTATAGATCATACAGAATGAAGTGTTTTGAAAATCTAAAAAAGCAGAAAGTCTCCTGTGAGGGGTAGGTTCAGGGGTAGGGTAAAGGGGATAGAAATACATTTTGTATAGTAGAAAAACCATATGTCCATGGAATGTCCCCAAAGTGATAGGAACTACCAGTGTTTTTTTTTTTTTGTGTGTGTGTGTGTGTGAGTTTGTGGTGTGTGGTGTGTGGTGTGTGTGTGTTGTGTGTGTGTGTGTGTGTTTGTGTGGGGTGTGTTGTGTGGGTTTGTGTGTGTGTGTTGTGTGTGTTTGTGCGTTTTAATGCCACGTGCATAAAAACCCACGTTGCGACACTTGAACTTTTTATACCATAATTATTCATTCTGACAATACCATCAATTAAAAAAATTAATAAATTTAAAATGAATAAATAAAATAACAACAACAACAATAATAATAATATAATTTGGATTGAAAAGCTTGAATAGGATCAGCTTTTTTTTAACTGACGATTAGCAGCAGTCAGCTGTAAACAAGGTCAAGTTTCCCCTTGCCTCCATCTTTTTTCCAGTACATGAATCCCATGCACTGATACCAAATTGAATTTCCACACCGCCTCTGCCAGTCGCCATCAGCTCCATAAACACGCTGAAGAGCATCTGGGGCAATCTATGCGCATTGAAATTGAGCTCCCTGAGGATGAGAGCAGCACCTTGTATTTGTCACAAACATTTGAATGCGGTCAAGGTGACATCTTTGTTATGATCTGACATCTTTTATTAGACTTGAGTCAAAAAATTTAAGAAAACATATTTTCTTTACATTTTTAATACAGTTTAAACCAAGTCAGTTGTAATGTTTTACATTTTATATCATAAACATATGTCAGATTAATACAGGTTTACGGTATTGCTGTTTTAGCATGGAAATTACTCAGAGACTTTCCTCTTCTCAATGGATTGAAGAAATGTCTTGTAATCTTGCAATAATCTTGGAAAACTGACATTTGATTTTAGTAAAAGTAGATGTAATTAATAAGACAAGCACCCCTTTAATTTTCACAAGTATATGTGATATGTTAAATCATGACTGTGAACAAATTTCTTTATTATTTTTATAAACATTTACTGATAAATGTAGTTTTAATTTAAGTAATTTTCTTATGTTAAATTGTTTTATTATAATTTTTTTTTAATTAATGCTATATATGTTTATTATTATTATTATCAATTGAATTTGGTAGAAACATGTGGGTCATCACATTTGAAGAGGCTGGCAAGCTGTGCAAAAACATACCACACAATGGGGTATAAGTTGTACCCCTGGGGCGCAAGAGCCCCCCAAAATTGCCCCTTAGACATACTATGTTGAAGGGACGGCCCATGAAACAGCATCTGAGCTCACATGTTTTTCCTACTATGGTAATTTACATAGGAATTTTGCATTGAACATAACTGCATCACAATGTCATAGAGACATGGGGGTGGACTCATTTTACTCAGGCAACCAATCAGACTCTCAGGATCACTGTGAAGCTATCAAGTCACGCCCTAGCAACCATTTAGAGCACCCTAGCAACTGATCCCCTAGATTGTCATTATAAAAGTGTATATCATTCATACTGGCAAGCAGCCTTTGGAGTATCATCATTGGTAGCTGCCAAGCCACTCCCTAGCAACCAAACAGAGTACCCTAGCAACCATATAACAAGACCTATATCTTTGCATCAGAACATCGTATAGACATGGGAGTTGGTTCTTTTGACTCATGCTAGCAATTAGGACTCCCAACATGCTACACATGCTAGTAGTGAATAGCTAAGTGCTAAAACATAGGGAAAAATTCATAGGAAATTTTGCTGAAACATGATTAAAATCATCTAAAATGTGCTAGCATCATGCTAACAATATGCTATCGCCTAGCTAAGTGTTAAAACATGCTAAGGCATGCTAGGATTGGCCACCTAAGTGATAATCATGCTAACGTCATGTCAATCATGTTAGCGCATCTTGTTAAAAACATGCTAGCATCATGCTAACAACATACTATTCATGTTAATTCCATGTTAACAAAATGCTAATCATGTTAACATCTTGTTAAAAACATGGTAGCCTCTTGCTAGCAACATGCTAATCATGCTAATTTCATGTTATCAACATGTTGTGTTAACATGTTCCTAGCATAATGCTAACACAATTAGCATGATGTTAACATGATGCTAACACGATTAGTGTTAGTATTAGTGCCTAGTGCTGAGTTTTGCCACGGCAAGCACCACTCACATTTTCTTCAAAAAATGTACATATCCAGTTATTATTATTATTAGTGGTACTGCCTATAAGGCGACGCATCACTATTATTCTCTCTCACACTTATTTGACTTCTCTTTTCAAGTAACCAATGTAATGACCTATAATCTTCATAGCCACACCCTAGCAACCACTTACAGCAGACTAGCAACCACACTATACAAAGAATTGCTATACAATTTATGGTGAAAAACAGTAGAATGACATTCCCATAAGACCTATAAGTCACCTTGCATATGATTATATTTTATTTTTTTATGCATTTTGTTTGTATGACCCTGTGCACCATCAATAAATGAGTAATGGCCATGTTTTACACACAGACCACGTACCACGTACATAATAACTTGTGTTATTATGGTGGTTATCAGTACTTTTTATACTTTTTAAAAAAACAAAACAAAAAAAAGTAGTCAATAGTACATTACATCAACATTAATATATGGTTATAATTGCAAAATATACTTGAAACATTGTCACCAAATGTGTTACACTGAATGTTTGGCAAATTTTCTTTGTTTATTTATTTTTTTCTTTTTTTTATACGCTCAATTTTAGCAGTTTTTTGTTACAGTGTACTTCTTTAAAAGTTCAGTGGATACCTTAAAATCAGCTTTTTGATCAAACTTTCCCACATAGTGAAGTGATCTCACTTTTTTCTCAGTCAGAGAGAGAATTTAACTGAACATGTGCAGAATAATTGTGACTTTAGCTAGTTTGTGAATGAAGCTTGTTGTGTAACAGTTGTGTTCCTTTAAAAGTTCAGTGTAGCTCTGCTGTGAAATGTCACTTCACACACATGATAGGTCTATTGTGTTGTTTTACAGGCCGCACAGAAGAACAGAAACGCCCCGTGCAGCAGCAGCATTCCACAGGACGTCAGAAACAGGCCCACAAGTGTGCATTAGAAAGTCCAAAGGTTAGCGCTCATTTCAGAGGTTACTGTTACTGTTCAGCCCACTGCACCAGCATAATGAAGTCCTCCTTCATGTGATAGCGTGCTGTGTCTCCTGGCAGTTCCTCTCTCAAAGCTGCTTTCTTTTCTTCCTTCAAAAGGCCTAAACAAAAAATATGTCCTCTCTGACCCAAGTGTTGCCATGGGACCAGTCAAACTACATATTTCCAGCCTTCACTTCCCCGCGGGCAACTCTGAGTGTAATTATACATTAGACACACGGCGAGCCCCGAGTCCTCCAATGACAACAGCCTCAGTGTCATTTCACCACACATGCCAAATGAACGTGTGGTTTGGTTTAACCGGCTCCTCTGTGTTTTTTCTTCAACATACTCTGCTGTGATTTAGTTTGACGTTTTGTTCTTAACAGTTGGTTGATGGAATATCAAATGTGGTTTCAAGTGGGCAAAAAAAGTTAAATAGTCCTCATAGTTTAGACATTAACACATCAAATCAAATGGAAAATAAACCAGTTATGATGTTGACAAGAACTACAATTACAGCCAGACTGAAATGCAATATAAAGATGATTAGATAAATCCCTTTGCCAGTAACCCAGGAAAATGTTGTTTTGTCATTCATTATGATAATAAATTATTTTATATTGTCCTATAACGACATAATTATTGTTGTCAATATTTAATAGTTAATTACTTTCTGTTAAATGTGTGGTTATTGTTCAGTCTTTGTCCATGTATGCTTGTCGCAAACACCAAAGCTCAGCACAGGGTGGCGCTAAAGGACACGATTTACATGATTTACTCAAAAACATTTCTTTTTTGAGTTTTAAGAAACCTGTCAAATGCATAACCTGGACATATTTTGAAACCAATTTTGCATTATAAAGAAAATGAAAGCTTAAAGAAAATTTAAATGTAAACTTTTTCATGACATGAGCATATCCTACATTTGTAACATGAAAAAATAAACAAATATATATATTAGATAATAATTGTAAATTATGTAACATGGATGGCCTTTTAAATAAAATATCTAATAAGTTATCAGAATGTATTAGACAAAAAACAACACAATCACAATACATGAAAGATCTCATCATATCTCTTCAATAAATAAATACATTGATAAAACATAATTAATACAAAATCACAATAAATTAATACATATAAATTAAAATGTTGAAATTATTAAAATTATATGTTTTATAATAATTTGATAAAATATATATACAACACATATCACACACACTAAAATGTATATTCAGTTATGCTTGAATTAATTATATAATATATAATTATATATATATAATATATAATTTATTTGAATAAAATACGCTTCATTATATATACACTACTGTTCACAAGAAAACTCCTAAAAAATGAGATTTTAAAGTCTCTACATTTGTTTGACCAAAAATACTGTAAAAACCATAATACTGTTAAATATTCTTACAATTTAAAACAGATGATTTCTATTTTCAATTGTAGTTTATTCCGGTGATGATCAGTGTTGGGGGAAACCCATTAACGCTAGTTCTCGTGTCCCCTTGTTGAGGGAAATTGATTATTGATGATTAATTTAACTTTTGGTGCGAAAGAGTCTTTACAGCAGACAAAAATATAACTTTTGCATTTTTTTGATATAAAAAAAAAAAAAAAAAAAAAAAGCAAGTCCAGCCCCGGGGACAAAATATAATGCAAAAGTAACGTAAGGCATTACTTTCCATAAAAAGTAACTAAGTAATGCATTACTTTTTTATGAGTAACGCAATATTGTAATGCATTACTTTTCAAATTAACTTTCCCCAACACTGCATGGTGATGATAATTACTACAGTCATTACTCCACTCACATTATACTGTTCTCTGATGAATGGAAAGTTACAAAGTCTCTTTACTTTTGATCAATTATATGCATCCTTGCTAAATAAAATTATATATGTGCATATCAAATATTTTTCATTTAAGAGGGACCCATACTCTTGATCTTATTAAAAAACAATTTTATAACGTTTTAAAAAGAAGAAGAAGAACAAAGAAAGGTAAACAATGTCCTCTGCCCATGGTACCCTTACGAAAAAGAATTTTATTCAAGTGTGCTATTAGTATACTTCTTTTAACACTAAAATAGGAAAGTATCCTTTAGTCTACTACTTTTAAATGTACTTCTCAGAAATGGCTTTATTGTCTGTCTCCAAATATCTTAAATTACATTTAAGTATACTTGACTTATACTTAAATAGTCTAAATATATTTTAGTTATAATTGTGCTCCTAGTATCCGTTTTCATTGTTATACTGTAGGGTGCGCTAGTACACTTCTTCTGTACAGAATTTCCAAAAAACTCAAGTGAAGAAGAAACTGAAACAACAGCTGCTTCCACATGTAATCTAATAACATGATCATCAGGCATAAAACAGTATCAAAACTGTGTAACGTTATGGAATAACATGTCGACCAATGAAGAGGTAAAAATGACTGTCAAGCTTTGGGGTGTTGATCGACTTTATCTACGTTTTGATTATCCTTCTGAATCCAATTCATAGTCTTTTTTCAGCTTTTTGTTCAAAATGTTGTTTATTTCTTTATTTTTTATTTATGAAACTTATCCACATTCAAGTGTTTAAAAAAAGAATGCATGAAGCTAGAATAAAATGTTTTTGTTTACAAGCAGATACCCTGTTCTTTTGGTTTTTTGTATGTTCAGATATTCATGTAATAAAATATATACAAATTAATACTTAAACAGGGACATAGTAGTATACTTAAGTATGATGTAAAGTTCACTTAAAGAAACTTACGAGTATACTTGCAGTATACAACTAGTATAATATACTAGTAGTTTACCGAGACTTATACTTCAAGTGTCACTAAAGTGTACTAAAAAGTATTTAAATAGTTAACTATTAGTATACATATACTTCACTTTTAGTATAGTTGCAGTACAAGCTAAAAATTTTGATGTAAACTAGTTGTGTACTCAAACTTTACTACTGTTATACTTAAAGTATACTTAAAAGTATACTTTTATATACTAGAAAGTTGGCCAATTTAGTCCCAAGGAATATTGAAATAGTACACTTACAAGTATACTACTAGTACACTGATATTTGTATACTTACTACATAAGGTATACTTAAAAATATACTTGAACTTTACTTAAGTATACTTACTAAAATAAACTAAGATGCAGGGTTTGTGGAATACTTTGGTAAACAACAATTGGAAATGTCTGTGTTTCAGTTGATTGTGGACTCAGTCGGCACAGTTGAGCTCGGAGAGCAGTTCATTATTGAAGCTGAGTCTTTGATGTGGCAAAATCTCTGCATGAATTCCAGACAGATGTTGCCCTGCTCTCCTGAGCAACAGCACAGCCCCAAAAGACACCCGATGACACCTTACTGCCGACTGCAGGTCGCAAACCTTCCCAATATACTACACTCTAAAAATGCTGGGTTAAATACAACCCAGTGCTGGGTAAATAGGGACAAACCCAGCAATTGGGTTGTTTTGACCCAACGGTTGGGTTAAATGTTTAACCCAACCTTCTGGGTAGTAACCCAACTGTTGGGTCAAAACAACCCAATTGCTGGTTTTGTCCCTATTTTAACCCAGCACTGGGTTGTATTTAACACGTTTTGAGCGTGTAGGTTTCTTTGTTTAACATTTTATTTATGTTGGTGTACTGGCATAATTAACTTTTTATTTGTGATTATTTCAAAGTTTTTCCCATTACTTTTAATCTTAATTATGAGTGTAAATTAGTAATAGTAAAGAATGTATAGTGTGTCCAAACCGTTTGTGTCTTCTGAAGTGAAGATCAATGTTTATATCTTATAATTTTTTTTTTTTTTCGTTGACTACAGTGTGAGAGACTGAAAAAGATCAAGACAAACTGTATCATACACAAGGACATAATGTGAATATACATAAACATCGTTCTTTTGTAAAACTATGACAAGCTCATTGAGCCTGCATGAAGTCTGGGATGAGAGGGAGAGAGGGGGCCGTAATTACACAGCAGACTGTCAAATACACCTCCCCTCGGCCTCAGGGGGTCAGCTTGTAAAGGAAGGAAGGAAGTCATTTTCAGAACAAAAACAGAAAAGGCCTCTGGAAAAAAACGGGGGGGGGGGGCGGGAGGCGTTTTGTGAAAAAGAAAACAAGGCTATTGACAAAAGAATGAGGAAATGTAAATGTGGCATGGAATAGAGGAACCATCAGAGGACTAGTCTCCAATATCCTTGCCTGGAATAGAGAGAGAGGTGGAAACGTATGCTTTTATGGCCTGCTGTCACCCAATGCCTACCTCCTGCCTGACCCACCGACTGACCACCGACCCACCAACACACGGGTACACGTGGTGTCGTCTCCCAACTTCACCACACGCGGAACTTATTCCGCAGTAAGTTTAACCCTCAAACCGGACATGGCTACACAACACTTCCCTCGAATAATAACGATAAAAACCCAGCACACCATAACACAACATTCTGACATATCACCCGAATACCACGCAACGTTCGCGCATGTGATCATAACTCACAATCCTTACAAGTATGTGCGCAATTTATTTTATACATATAATACAGGTAAACAGTGAAAACTATATAAACTATTGACAATACATATTAAAGTATAAAATTTACATAGTCGTACATACTCAGTATATAACTATATAACTATATATATAGCTAATCATATAACTCAACGTACTCATAACACTACGTATATATGTAATACATATATACAAGCACACACACAATACAACCACCCATAAAGCATTACACTAATATACCTACATGATAGGCGCCTCCAATGGAATGCATGCTTAATGTTTCTCAATTTGACATTGAGGGTGCATAGGGTGACAATTAGATATATTTTATCAGTAGAGCGAAAAATACGTGTCTTACAAAGCTAGAACACTGGCCGTTTCAAATTGAGGAATAAATATTGCGACATTTAACAAGTATAACACTTAAGCTTCATGACCCTGAATGTAACAATGAATTTCAGAATCAAGCACCATCAAGTGACTTAGACAGTGTTTCCCGATGATTACATGCGATCTATATGGTCCTAAATTAACAGCCTCTGATTTTTTCAGAATTTAGACATGTAGCAGAAATTACTAAAAATAGTCCGCCATAAAAATTTAAATAGTTATATTCACTATGCATCATCATACGGCACACACACACACACTGGGGCAACACACAGCAGGCATGTTACCTGTGCTACAATCTCTGGCGTCTACCCCTACGCACGAACTGATGCTAATCTGTCACACACACAAAACGTCACGTAAGAACAGCGACGCCCGTACAACAGCAACATGGACACCCGAAACATACGTTCTGCTGTCTTTCCGTGAGGGAAGAACACAAACAGCCATAGCCACAGTGGAAGCACCAACTCCCAGCCTACGTGTACAACTAAACGCCTGCCACTCAGGACGTGAAAGCAACGAATTTCATATCACTGGAGCCGTGTTTATAACCTCGTGGTCCACATACACCGTGCAACTTGTGACGTACTGACGTATAATTGATGACAGTCAGACAAGTATGATTTGAACCATGCCAATTCAAATCCACTAATGCCAACATAATTTTCTAGTCTATTCACATGAACGTTGTGGTTGATAGTGTAATAATAGAGAGATAAAACCACAATCGGATGATAAGAGCAGGTAATTTATAACTCTGATGAGAGCAGTCTCCGTATTATGATACGGTCTAAATCCTGAATGGAAATCCTCACAGATACCATTTTTGCTCTAAAAAAAGAACATAGTTGTGAGGATACTAATTCCCACCCACACAATGTGTTTGCAGGGTTATTATTTAATGCAAACATCATAATAATTCATCTCTGATACTTAAATAACACTATATATACTTTTAGTATATTTTTATACTTTTAGCTTTCCTGGTCCTGTATAAATACATCAGTAAACACTGGGTCAGAGAGGGTTTGTAACTTGTGAAGAGTGTATTTGCAGATGCTGATGATCGAGTACTGCAATCAAAAAGACACAATGGATGCACATGTAAATACACACATGCTCCTGACTGCGCGAGAGTGGCTGCGTGGAGCTGCGCAGAGTATCATGTTCACATTTGTTTCAGATTTCAGCCATGTAAACAAAGGGAGGCAGGCAGACACACTGGGGCCCGTTTAAATTAGGCCCCAATAAGATCTGTCAAATCCACAAGCCCAGAGCCTCTCACAAAGTCCAAATCGAATCAAAAGCAGCCCTTTGATGGTCTCCGAGCTTGGTCTCTATAACAATTATTTTTGTTTTAATAATCATTCCCTGGTTTTGGGCTGGAAGACACAGCAGAGCTTTGGTGGGAGGGAATGGAGCCCTTACACAGACACACATACATTAAAGGAATAGGGAGCAAGCGCTTAGATGCAGCATGATTTCTCCAGTCTCTTCTTGAGCCCAAGAATGATATCATGCATTCTAGGGAGTGTGGGAGCGAGTTTAAGCTCCGTCCTTGATTTGCTCCACTCAAAATGAATGACCTGAGAGGCACATCCATTAGTGAAGAATGTGCTGCAGTAAAGTTGCGCTTTGGTTTAAAGGGGTCATATCATGAGGAATCAAATCTGCCTTGATCTTCTGAGAAAAGAGTTTGTTGTTTAAAAATGTACTGTAACTTTCAGAACTAGAAACGTCCTCCCCTGTGAAAAAAATTAGAAGCTGTAAAAATAACATGTTCTGATTTTTCGCAGTAAAAACACCTATTGGGAAATCAAAAACTTGGTCCATGCAGTCATGGTGAGGTAATGAGGAAGTAAGAAAAATGCTGTTATTCTCAATGCCTAAACAGCTAATGATCAAAGAAAAGTCCATCAGATATTGTGCCGTTTCTGGCTGTGTAGCACCTACTGCTCTGCACTTCCTTTCAAAGAATAAGAATTAGAAAAGTTTATTTTTAACAAGGGACTGATCATTTCAGTCTCATCTTAGCCGTTTGAAAGGAACATTTTAGCAAATTAATTATTTATGAAATAAAGTTTCATAAGCAGACTTTTTGCAGTGATGCCATGTAAGAATCGTTGGGTTACCCAAAGAAACTTCCAGTGGATTGTTCTTAACAACCATTATTTCTTCTTAGCGTCAAGTAGTGCTATTTTAGATAGTTTTTTTTTTTTTTTGTACTATCACAGTTTTTGTTGCTCTTTATTTTACGGTACATGCACTTACCTGTACTTACAAAAGCACTGTATCATATAAAGTAACTACATTGGTTAGGGTCAGGTTTATGGGTAGGTTCAGGGTTAGTAGTCATTACCCAGTTATTGCAATTACTATAAAAAGTACATTGTATGTACATGCAGAACAGAACTGTAAAATAAAGTACTATCATAGTTTTTATTAATTTTTTTTTCGTTTTATAATTTTGTTATTTTTTAGGTTTCATTTTAATTTTAGTTTTTATTTGTGTTTTGTAATGTGCTTTTGTCATTTTGTTTTTTAACATTATATATTTTTTTAGTTTTAGTTTTAATTTTGATTTTGATTTTTTTTCAAAGTTTAAATTTATATTTTATTTTACTTCCACTATATTTCAATAACAAGAATGTTTTTAATAGTTTTAGTTAAAGAGAATAATCTTAGTGTGAAAAAACATTTTAATAATCTGAATAACCTTTTTTATCATTATAAAGAACCTTTTGTGTGCACCGGAAATATCCATTGATTGTATAAATTTCTTCGATGGAAACCAAATTTATCTTTGCAAAGATTTTGACTAAAATATGTGGCATCTATAAAGATAAAAAAGAGAAAGATACTATATATATATATATATATATCAATGAAATATGAATATGACTTACAACCCTGAAACTGAAACTTATAAGCCTGATATCTAAATGCATGTAAGAAAGGGAGTGTTTACAGAGGAAGAACTTATTAAGTCAGCACATGGAATCCTGCTTTTCTCCCTTTGGGCTGCAACTTTCATCAGGATCTTTTCACTTCCTGTCCATGGCAACAGGCTGAGACGAGCCTCAATAAACAAATCCAAAAGATCTCATTCAATGACCTGTTTCTGCAGCTCAGAGAACAGAAACAAAGCGCGACTGCCACAAAGTAACCTTATTCTGGGATGAACTTTGCAAATGTTCTAACTTGAGACGTTTATCTGTGCAAACTTGCCAGGGAGTAGCTAAAGGTGTTAGTTGAGCTTATTAGCACAATACTGTGTGGATGACGAGTTGTTCTGGTTGGTTGTCAAGTGGTTACTTATCAGAAAAGCTCCTGGATACAAAGCATCTCTGGTTTTGTGATCTCTAGATATGTCTCGGGTCATGAAGGAGACAGCTTTGTGCTCGTCCAGCATGTGACCCGGTGCCCACTGACAGTGACAAGAGAGGCAGACCGCGGCGGAGACAATGCCCACTGTGGCTTTTCCTCAGCTGGCCTGTGTGGGAAAGCAGTCGCCCCTCCCCTTCCAGTCAGAGGATGTGGAGGCTCAAAGCTGTTATCTGCTCACAATAACATCCTGGTGCATGTACTACACTGTTCTGTCCAAGGGAAGTTGGACACAAATAAAAGACGGCACAATCAAGGACCGGGGTGGAGGGAGTGCCAGTAAACACAAGAACTATTTACTGAGGTCAAAGCAGGGAAATATTACTTCCAATGTCATCAGTAACCAAAGACATGTTTAAATAGTTTATATGAAGCTGCAGACAATAGGGTCATATAGAAATGTGACCCTGGAGCACAAAAGCAGTCTTAAGTCGCTGGGGTATATTTGTAGCAATAGCCAAAAAAACATGTACGGGTCAAAATGATACATTTTTCTTTTATGCCAAAAAAAAAAAAACAAAAAAAAAAAAAAAAAAAATCATTAGGACTATTAAGTAAAGCTATCATGTTCCATGGAATAAAAATCCATTTTTTTTTTATTTTTTTTTTTGTTGTAAAATTTTCCTACCGTAAATATATCAAAACTTTATTTTTGATTAGTAAAATGCATGGCTAAGAACTTAGAAAACTAAGAAGATTTTCTCAGTATTTCGATTTTTTTTGCACACTCAGATTCCAGATTTCCAGAATAGTTGTATCTCAGCCAAATATTGTCCTATCATAACAAACCATACATCAATGGAAAGCTTATGATGATGTATTCAAAATTATGATGATTTCAAAAAATTGACCCTTATGGCTGGTTTTGTGCTCCAGGGTCACAAATAAGAAAATATAATTTGCTTAAAGAAAATTAAGTCTGTTTTTAAATTGGGGTTGGTATGTTGTTGTTGTTTTTTTTTTAAATCAGTACTTTTATTCAGCAAGAATGCATTAAACTGATCAAAAGTGATAGTGACGACATTTATTATGTTTCAAAAGATTTCAAATAAATGCTGTTGTTTTGAACTTTCTATTCATCAAAAGAAAACAGTTGTATCACTGTTTCCATAAAAAAATTGTTTTCAACATTGATAACAATATTTCTTGAGGAAGAAATCAGCATATTAGAATAATTTCTGAAGGATCATATGACACTGAGGCTAAAATTCAGGTTTGCCATTACAGAAATAAATGATTTCATAAACTATATAAAATATAAAACAGGTCTTTTAAATTGTATTTATTTAAATTGTAATATTTCACAGTATTGCTGTGTTTTATTACTATATAAATGCAACCCTGCTGAGCAAAAAATCTTATCGAATTAAAAAAAAAACATTTTTTTTTACTAGTAAAACAATATTAATACTAATACTACTAATAATGAAAATTGCTACTGAAAAAAGAAAATTATAAAAAGAAGATAAATTCAAATTTAAACACCCAGAAACATTACTGCAAAGACATTTGGAGGGGAAATAATGTTACAATGGAAAAATCTTAACGGTCCTAAAAAGTCTTGATTTTCTTCATTCAAAATATAATTTCCTATTTTTGATTCTTTTGATTTTGAGGTGAAATGTGGCATGAGATTCAGCCTGTAGGGAAGTCATCCATGCAGTCGAGCTGGTGATTAGTGCACTGCCTGATGGGTCCAGACAAGAACGGCTGTATCTGCGCCTGAATGACTCCAAAAACAACACCTACAGCAGGAGACAAACAACAGGTGGAGAAACAAGCCCAAACAAGCAAACAGGAAAGAGCAGAAGCATCTGTCTCACACTGCCTGCAGACAGGAAAGCTCTTCTTCAAACAGCACTGTGGCCTGACAAAAACAGGAAGGCAGATTGCTGCGGTTTGAAGGTCGACAGTAGCCTAAATGAATAATTCCCCAAGTTATTACATTTACGCATGTCATTGCAAACTCGTAGGACTTCTACTGTGGATCACAAACAGAGAAATGTTGAAGAAAATCCTGGTTTCCACACATAATGAATGACAGTGAACGGTGAGCAGGTATCATAAAATTAGTCCACTATATGCATTATATATGACAAACAGTAGTTTTGCATAGGGGAAAAATCTGTGAAATTTACATTTCAATAAATAAATACAAATAAAAATAAAAACACTTTACCTTACAAAAGACACCAAAGCGTTTTTTTGTAGATATGTATAGTTTTTTTTTTTTATAACGTAGGTTTTTTTCAAATTGTTTTAAAAGGGGAAATCTACGGTGGCCGAGAAGTGCAAAACAAATCACAATTCTGAAAACAAAATAACAAATTACAAACGCAAATGCAAGTCTAAAAAAACAAAATAACAATTCAGAAAACACAACGACAATTCAGAAAACAAATTAACAAGTCAGAAAACACAACGACAATTCAGAAAACATTATAACAAGTCAGAAAACACAACGACAAATCAGACAAACCGGAAGAGGTAGGTATAGTTTGAGACAGCCCCATTGGTTTGGGATTACTCACCGCTGACTGGACGAGACATCTGTCAATCAAGTATACAGGGAAGAACCAGCCGAAGAAAAGCAGAGTCATGATAGAAAGTTCGTAGATAGTATTAAAGTAGCTCAGTTTAAATGTATTGTATGAATTGCCCTTACTATGGAATAAAAAATACGGGGTGTCTATTTACATTTAGTTAAAAGTGGCTGTAAATCATCAGCTCCAGTGGCGCAGATGGATAAGCGTGTGCCCTTGGCTTTTTGACGCGATCGACCCTTTTGCCGAACTTTTTTTTTCCTCCCTTTTCAAATCTCGTATTAGCAATGGATTATATTTACACTAAGTGAAAATAGCAGTATTTTTAGCCATATGCTATTCACACTAAGTGCAAATACCTATTTACAATGTTAAAACAGCAGGATTTCTACTATCAAGTATACTACTTGTTGCAAATAGTGGCAATTATCTGCACTTCAGTATTGTAGTACATTATAAAACAGTATGCAATAATAACGTATTGAGTGTAAATTATAATTTTAATTATTAAATGGATACCACCTTATTGGTACTATAAAGCCCTCCCTACACCTACCCTAACCCTACTTTATTTTCAACTTTTTGATTATTTCCTTAATTTATATTGAAAATAAATGCCTTTACGATATGATACGAGATTTGAAAAGGGAGGAAAAAAAGTTCGGCAAAAGGTGGGATCGAACCCGGGTCGATCGCGTCAAAAAGCCAACGACGCGCTTATCCATCTGCACCACTGGAGCTGATGATTTACAGCCACTTTTAACTAAATGTAAATATACACCCCGTATTTTTTATTCCATAGTAAGGGCAGTTCATACAATACATTTAAACTGAGCTACTTTAATACCATCTCAGAACTTTCTACCACGACTCTGCTGTTCTTCAGCTGGTTCTTCCTGTATACGTTGATTGAAAGATGTCTCGTCCAGTCAGCAGTGAGTAACTCCAACCAATGGCGCTGTCTCAAACTATAACCTACCTCTTCCGGTTTGTCTGATTAGTCGTTGTGTTTTCTGACTTATTTTGTTTTCAAATTTGTCATTGTGTTTTCTTACTTGTTATTTTGTTTTCAAATTTGTCATTGTGTTTTCTGACTTGTTATAATGTTTTCTGAATTGTTGTTGTGCTTTCTGAATTGTTATTTTGTTTTTTAGACTTGCATTTGCGTTTGTAATTTGTTATTTTGTTTTCAGAATTGTGATTTGTTTAGCACTTCTCGGTCACCGTAGAGTGCAGTGTTTTTTTAAAAACACGCATCTTGAGCAAGCGGCAACCGTCCGGTCTCTCTCTTGAAACCAACACAGAAGTGACTTAAACTGTAATTCATCGACTGGCCGCTAGAGGCTGGCTCCTAAAGGGAATCAGTCCCATAGACTCCCCATGTTAAAACGCACAACTTTACAGCAGAAAAAAATATGTTTGCAGCCTGGTACAAAAAGTGGTTTTGGTCTATATAGCTAACTTTGCCCTTCATGACAACTGTGAGGGGGGTGAATTTTTTTATAACTCATAAAAATTATGAGCATAATTAAGGGCGTGGCCACTTGAGTGACAGATGGATTGCCGCTGCTGTCACCACCGTCGAGCTAGGTGGGCATGGTTTCAGCATCCAGCTCCCACCCCTTTGCCCATTTTTGATTATCCGGGAGTGACTCACGGTGACGCCCCCCCCCCCGCTGCCAAGATGGCGACGGCCGGCTCCACCCACTTTTGAGCTTCAAAAATGCTCTTCAGAAACCCAAGGGTGACGTCATGGACACTAAGTCCATGTTTTTATACAGTCTATGATCTTGAGACCTTGTGCTTTTTCCTATTCCACTGCCCGTGTCTCACGCATTCAAAAGCATTCTGTGTGAACACACCCTTAGGGAACTTACTGTTAACCAATTACTCAATTTAATTAAAGTTACAACTACGATCATTTTTTACTGAAGCTAAGTTATGATGTTTTATTGTGCTTTTGCCATTTAGGGGACATCACATTTAAGGAATAGTTCACCCAAAAATGAATGGTATGTGTGAGTTTCTTTCTTCTGTTGAACACAAAACAAGATATTTTGAAGAATGTTGGTAAATAAAGCAATAAGCCCCAAGAAAGCGTGGTTTACAGTGCATTTATAACAGCTAAGGGGCGTTGTTTAAAACCCCCTTAGCTGTTATAAATTCACTGTAAACCACAGCTTCACGGGGCTTATTGCTTTTATAAAACAGTTATTCCATATACGTAGTTAGGTTTCACAAAAAAAACCCAGCAAATAAAGTGTAATGATATTAATAAAAAACAGTATTCTTCCACCAAACAATGTAGTTCCTCAGAAACAGTTGTGGTTCCAACAAAGTGGCTGCAGAGCAACACACAAACGTAAACAAAGGTGTATGTTTGTAGAGTAATTTACAACAACTTTGAACGCGGCTCAATTAATCAGAATCAAGGACCGGAACTATCCGTTTTATAATAAAACGTTGTCAGTAACCACTGACTTCCATAGTATATTTTTTCCACCATGCTATGGAAGTCAATGGTTACTCTCAACTGTTTGAAAAAAAATTATTTTTTGAATGAACAATCCCTTTAAAGGGGTCATATGATGCGATTTCAAGTTTTCCTTTCTCTTGGGAGTGTTACAAGCTCTTGGTGCATAAAGAAGATCTGTAAAGTTGCAAAGACTAAAGTCTCAAATCCAAAGAGATATTCTTTATAAAAGTTAAGAGTCAGCCACACCTACCTAAAACGACTCGTTGTAACACGTCCCCACATGTCTACATCAATGTGTGGGAAGATTTGCATAACGCTGCCTAAATGTTCATGCAAAGAAAGAAGCGTGGTTCAGTAACCGCAGTTAGTGTTGAAGAAGCCATGTCAGGGAGACGCTGTGTGTTTCTATGCGAAAGCAAAAGCACTTTATTTGGCCTTCCGAAAGTAGATGCATTTAGGAATCATTGGTTAAGATTTATTTACAACAAAACAGCACAACCCAGATGTTCGAATTTGTGCAACGCATTTTTTTAACCTAGAAGAGTACAAGGCTGGCTGTGCACAAAGGCTATTTCCAAAAAAAAAAAAAAAAAAAAAAAAAGGGGGTAAATTCCGACTTTTTGTTCGCATTACATCGCGAGTCTTCAGAAAAAGTAGCTAATTACTGGAAAAGCATCGTGTGAAAACATCCGAACTGTATGTAGGCCTACATCGCTGAAAAATATAGGTAAGTTAGTAGGCTATAGCGTCGTTAGTTTTAATTATATTCCCCCTCAACACTGATCTGCTTTTGTTTTATACTATTTTATATTTTATCTTATACACACATTACGTTTAATCTCTTTGACAATGAGAAATCGTCACTGCGTTATGCAGCATTACAGTAATAACCTTTTCTTTCAATTATGCCAGGATCAAAGGTTGCAACCTCGCGTGCTTATTTTTGCCTCTGGGTTTCTCTTCTTTTCAAATTGATTCAAGAAGAAAAGGTGGTCCGAGCAACTAACATGAAATCATGTGGTATTAACACAGGCCGTTTTCGCCTCTGCTCTTGTGGTGCGGAGCAGCTAAACAGCTCAAAGCCAACTAGTGTTAGCTTTTAAACTGGAAGATTTGAATTCTTTTATAAAGATTGAATCAGTTCCGTTGAGGATGTTTTAGGGGCCTTGTATCTTAATCAGAATTCCAAAAGCTGCGGGCAAAAGGGCCTTTAGCAGAGGTGAGGAATTGCTTCCTTTCTTTTAAAGCAAGAAAAAAGTGACCTCATTACGAGAAAATACGTCTTAAATGTTTGCACATGTGGAGGCTGAAGCTATTTGCAGTCACCAAGCAGCATAGCAGGCCAAGCCTTTGGGGACATTTCTCTCCCCCTTCTTTTCTTGCCAGATAATCGTCCATTGCGAATGAGCGAAACAGCTTAATGTCCTGTATGGCTTTCACATGTCTGAGCTGCTCAGAGGCTTCTGGGTCCAGATGCGAGCATTGCAGTCACGTCTGGCTAGAAGCACATTAGGAGTCGGGGGAAGAGTGTCACGTGGTCCATCTGCAATTTTGACTCATTACAGCTTTCCGAGGACCAATGACCAGTTCGTATGGGTGAACTGATGGCTAAAGGACACCAAAATGTAACTGAGTTCAACGGGACACATAGGAGGTCAAAACAGGGTTATCTAAAGTTAACTATAGTAAATATAAAACCATGAAAAAAGTTACTTGAATTAAAATAAACCTGAACTAAATAAAATAGAAAATATAATAAAGTAAAAGTATTTAAAAAAAAAAAACATGTAAAATATTTTAAATAAAACGTCCTTTTTTATATTTATCAGCTAGTTGCCATGGCAACATTTCTCATTTTCATTTAGTTTAACTCGACTTACTGAAATAACTAAAAATAAAAGTAAAAAATAAAAACATTATAAACTTATTTAAAGTATAATAATAATAATAATACAAAAACACAACAACAAAATTACTTAAACTTACCTAAATTAATGACAAAAACACTAATCCTTCACTAAAAAAAACTAATAATAAATTAAAACTAAATAGAAATATAAAAACTAATAAAAATGACAAAACTACTAATACTTCAACTAAAATGTAAGTGAAAATGGAAAATATGAAATACAACCTAATTCAAAATATTAACAAAAAACTATAATTCCACCTAACATGCCCCCCATGCAAACTGAAAATATAAAAATAAAAACTAATTCAAAACTACTCGATAAAAAACTACATTCAAAATGACAAAAACATAATAAGTACAATTAAAAATAAAAAATAATTATAAATATTAATAAAACCCCACTAATAAAAATGACCAAACTACTAATACTTTACATTAAAAATAAACTATTATAAATATTAATCAAAATAATAAAAAGCAAAAATAATACTGCAACTACAAACTGTAAGTGAAAATGGGAAAATATGAATATAAACCTAATTCAAAATATGAATAAAAACTAAAAACTTACAAAAATTACTAGTTTAATGTAGTTAAACGACTTCGTTTAAAAATCTAATACTTTATACTAAATTAAATGAAAACAGAAAAATAAATATTTAAAATATCAAAAAGTAATTAAAAATATAATGGTTACTTGTACTATAAAATAATACTGGGTCAAAGTCTAAATCCAACCAAATTGATCAAATTGGCATTTTTTTAAGTGAACAATAGCTCGTGGCAAACAGCAGGAATGTAGACGGGTTACTGGTTTCTTTCATTTTTATTGGGACCTCTGACAAACATGTAGAACTGCACAGCGGCCAGGCCGTCATGTAGTCCGATATGATCAACTGGTATTTACAAAGTACTTTCTTTTTTCCATCTTTTCCTAAAAGCAGGAGCTACATTGATCATAAATGTTAGAAACGGTTAAAAAAAATGATAAAATAAAAATGTACATCATACACTTGATATAGATTTTTTTTTTTTGCTTTTTACAGAGGTAAAAATTTGGATTGTAAAAAACAAAACTAATCAATAGGGTTTATTTCTTCTTTTTTTCAATCTTTTTCTGTTTCTTTTCTCTTTTTTAGTATACAAGGAGATTAAAATGATGCTTCAGGCACTTTTTAACAGGTAAATGCATGTCGCAGCAAGACGTTGCACCAGGACAGACGTTCGTACAGAATGCTTTTGGTTAACTTTCCATTACCACAGATAGACAAATAAAACGCAGCTCTTCTCTAAGCTCAGATGACGGCGGTATTGCAGAAGCTGACGTACTCAGATACAGAAAGGACACGTGTTAAATGAAGGACACAGTGACAGCTGCCACCCATCAGCGAGAGGACTCCAGTGAAGCCACAGCGGACAAAAAGGTACAAAAGTTGTCACTGGGGCAGCACCTTTTCAAAAGGTACTAATATGTAAGCTTTGGGTACTAATATGCACTCTTTAGGAGTAATTAAGGTACAAAGTTGTACCTTTTTTTTTTTTTTAAAGGTACGTCCCAGTAACAGGTTTTGTACCTTTTTTTTTGTGTGTGAGAGTGAAACCACACAGCAGCACCCCACTCTTAAAAATAAAGGCTTTTTCAACATGAACCTTTTTAAGTTCTACGGTTCTTTCGAAAAGTTCCAAAGAGACCACATTGAATGTTTGTTTTTCATCTAAACCTGAACATTTTACACAGAATGTGTTAGATAGCTTAGAAAAGTAAGAACAAGGGGAACATGGTAAGTACAAGGGGGACTAAATCTTAAATGTTTCAAAGCTAATGCCTTCAATTTTTAAGTATAAGCAAGTTGGTTGTACAAGTCATTTCAGCTTAAATTACATTAACCGACTTTTTTAAAAAATCAAGTTGAATTTCATATAACTTATAAAAAAAGTGGATATTGTTCAACTTATTTGATGAGCTAAAGTAATGTAAAAACATAAGCTGTCATGAATTACTGATCATATCTTTTTTTTTTTTTTTACAGTGCACAGAATAGGTAATAAAAATATAATTTCTTAGAAAAAATACAAAATTGAAGCACTTCAAAGAACACAAAACAGATGATACAAAGACCGTGTTCAGAATTGAATACTGGCAGAATTGAATATTAACCGAATACTGTTTTGTATACAGCACAGTAATCTGTATACAATTCCACAACAATCACATTATTCTCACATCATCTCATCACATTGCATGATAAATTCGACAAATAATAATGATAATTTTTATTTTTAGACATTTGTTTTCATAAATAATAATAATTAAAGAAAATATTTTTTGTGTGTTAATTATATATTTATTTCCAATCCGATCAAACGATGAGTCAGAAAAGAAATGTTAAAAATTGTGGCTGACTTTCTAAGCCTGCTCACATCAAGAACGATAACTGTAACTATACCGTTTTAATAATCACTGTAATTCTATGAGAATAGTGAAGTTCACAACAGCTATAATGCTAACGACACAGAGGAACAATATTGTTGGAATCACTTTCGGAACCATTTTGTTCAGCTGATGAACGATAAATATACTGACAGCCAATCAGTGGACACTGATATAGTTATTATAACAGTTATCACCCTTGGCGTGAACAGGCCTTATTTTATATTTTCATCCATCACACTGAGAATGGAAGGTCAGGTCAACCTCGTTGCATTGTGGGATAGTATACGTGCATACTGCAGATTCTGGTAAATGTTGTTTGGATATACTATGCATTAAAAAAAAAACTGCATACCACTAGTAGGAGTAGTATGCGATTCCGAACCAATCTTTGAACCAATAATGTGACATCAAGAGCTTGTTTTGATCTCTAAAGAACCTTTATAACGAAAAAATGGTTCTTGCTGAGAACAGGTTCTTCAACGAACCGTTAAAGAACCTTTATTTTTAAGAGTTTCACAAGGTCATTTGAGAACACACCACATGAAGAAGCATCTGACGCACATATACTGTACATTCCTTGACTGCTCAGATACGCTTTGAGTATCTCTGAGAGCCCTGCTTTGTCAGGGCATGATTTATTCAGACAGAGCATGAGCAGAGGAAGGTGACTGGTTAACTATGAAGTCCTTCACAGGTGTGGGTGAGGTGATAGAGACAGACTCGACACATACGATTGTACCATGCCATTTGAGTCCCGCGAATAACTGGAGCACTTTTTAATTTTGAAAAGAAAGGCCTATCTATTGGGGTGTTGTTTTTTATAATATAGAAAAATATCTTTTCACTATTTTCTCTTCTCTGAGGAACTGCATTGGTTCATTTTAATGTCCTCGCAAAAATTAAGGCGTTAAGTTATTGTCATGAAGAAACTGGAGATAGGTTTGGCAAACGTCCCTCTATAAAGCACCCTTAAAATCAAGCTTATTTTTCTGTTTCCTTTCATTTTTCTTAGAGAACAGGACTGGAGCTGGAAACATCTTTGAGACAACACTTCCTTCCATTTTCTAGAGATCATAGAGACAAATTATGAGCCATCTGTCAGTAAGGGAAAAAAGATAGCGCTTTAGTGTTTTCTCAAATTGACAGCATAAAATCATTTCATTAATTCATATTTTTGTCTTGTTTTCCAGTAAAAATATCTGAACCGTCCTAAAACAAACAGAAATGACATGAGAAGCAAAGCTGCATTAATATATGTGTCTAGGGTTTTTTTTTTTATTATTCCATTGGCAAACTGATATTTCTTCTTGTTTTAAGCATAAATCTAATAAATTGTGTGAGGTTTGTTTCAATCAATAGAAATCTATAATAAATAAATAAAAATAAGGTCAAATTCAACCAAAAAAATATATAAAATTCTAAAAAGTACTTATTAAAGTGATTTGTTGTGAGGATATTTAGATTACGTTTTTCCAAGACAAAAATTATGTTTAAAAGAAAGATTTCTTTTTGCAGTTTAAGCGGCGTGGGCTCACTGGAAACTTCTCTTTCCCCATATGGCTGTGCTTTTTTTGCCCACAGTCTGATGATTTCTCTCTATTTTTTTTTCTTTCTCCCTTTGGCTGGTGATTCAATTGACCGCGAAAATAAATATGACAAAAATAATCTTTGGATATCAAATATGCATCAAACTCAAGAGCCACCCTCGCATTCAAAAGAAGTCAACTCTAAGGAAAATGTCCCATGTCTGAAACGCAGCTGTGACTGTCGAAGGTGATTACAATAATTCGATTTGAAACATATACATATGAGCATACAGTATTTACATATACTCTGGATGCAGCTTATGTAAATTTGGCTTAAATACAATAACGACAATGCTATGCTGTGATACAATGCTGTGATACAAACAACACGCACGCAGGCATCGACACACGCTCTCCCACCAACGCACTACAAACGGACGTTTCTGACTACAGGTTTAGTGTCTCGAGCTAATCTCATTGTTATTGTTCTGAACGGTTAAAGGGCTTGGGATATAAATGCCAGTTTACGTATGGACCTGTTCAGGAAGAGTAAACAGCGAATTCCTCCCTTTGCTGGCCAAGGCGGATGAACGCAAAACCAAAACGACTGCATATCGAAGCGATTCAAGTTCTTGAGAAGTCAAATCAGTGTAAAAAATATAAAGTACCTGCATAAGTAATGCATGACATGAAGGCTCCAAGAGCCACCTGACAAAAGAGCCATTTCTTTCATGAAGAACTGAGAGAAACATCCACAACAAAAGGGAAAGTCCGCTCCTGCCCTCCTCAGTGCTAGTGTTCCGAGGGGAGTTTAGGGTTAATTCGGGACGGGCGGGGGGGTTCAGCCGACAGCCTTGTGCTTTCCTCCGCAGCAACCGCAGGCCACGCCGCAGCGGTGGCACGCGTGAAGCGGCGGGTAGCAGCACAGACAGGGCGCCAACACCGACAGACCCAACAGGGCCGTCCAGCGAAGGCAGAAACGTTCCTCGCTGGAGTCGCACGAGCACGGGTCCGAGTACTCTCCCTCCGGGTCGGACATGCAGTGGTAGAGCATGCTGTCGGCGCACCACATGAAGCTGACCCGGTGGATGCAGGTCCGGATGGGGTCGGGGGCGTCGTGGCACTGTCCGCGCCGGTTCTCCTCGTGGTTGAACATGTCCCGGCAGTAGACGCAGCGCGATCGCTCTCCGTCCTCTTTCCTCCGCTTGCCCTTGAGCTTGAACGCCCGCGGCTGGGTGGCCACTACGCCTCCGTCACCCCCGTGGCTCTTGAGGTCGCACTGGCTGAAGTCGGAGCTGGGCACATAGGGGTAGTTATAGTCGTGCTTTAAGGGTTCGTTCTTAGCGATGTGAACGTACGAGTCCGAGTCCTCGTGCTGGATGAACTTGTCTGGCACCGCAGCGTATCGGTAGTCCTCGTAGCCTGTGATCAGCCAGCGCTCCCGGGGGTTGATTCGGACGATCTCCTCATCCTCAAACAGGAAGGGGTTCCTGGAGAACTTCTGAGAGGCGAGAGAAAATAAGAGCATAAAAGGGATGACTGTGCCTGTAAGATCATGTAACGCAGTTCTTTTATTCTCTCACGATACTGAATCGTGTCACTTATTTGAAAAAGGTCATTTCCATGTTCCATGTTCTTTTACTCATTACGTTATCTGATTTAAGGCTGGAATATACTACATGGTTTTTCAAATCTGAATGAGAATCACACACTACCAGACTTTCAAGTTGTTCCAAACACAAAAAACTTTTGCAGAAACGTGCGCCTTCATTTTAGGAGATGAAAACAATATTAAATCTAAATATCAAACGTGTTTATATCCTCTGACTGGATGGAATCAGTCTGAAGCTAAAAAGTATTTGCTCTTCATACACTACGTGATTTTCTGTGAAACTGTAGAGGGGAACTAGTATTGACCTGTTCATACTGTAAACTGGTGCTAAAGATCTAGTCAAACGTCATGTAGTGTATTCTAGCTTTTAATACTATTATTTAAATATTGCTCAAATTAACATATAAATCTTTTTTTTTATTTTTGCATTCACGAATCAAGAGCAGGCAGCAAGTTGCCGGCCACCAGTAAATTTTATTATAATTCCATACACATTTTTGTGTATGCACTGAAACTGAGAATAACTCTGTGGAAAACGTTTAATATGTGTAGGTGTATAAGTATTAGATATTTTATAGTATTTATAGTATATATATATATATATATCTCAGGTTTCTTTGATAAATAGAAAGTTCAAAAGAACATTTGAAATAGAAATCTTTAGTAACAACATAAATGCGTTTAGCGTCACTTTTGATATATTTAATACATCCATGCTGAATAAATGTAGCAATTTCTTTTAAAAAAATATCTCCAAACTTAAACGGTGGACATCACAGGATATTCCCCCATGATTCCAGCTCGAAGGGAGCATATATGTTCCATTCAAAGGGCATTAAAGTGTGCGAGACGTGAATTTGAATTGTATTTATTTACAGAGGTATATTATGTCACACTTCTCTAGTAAGTTTCGTCTGTGTGTGAAGACGCTGCAGGCAGTGGCGTAGTGCAAATCCGTGAATGAATGTTCCGAAATGAAGTAAACTTCAATGGATTTCCTGTGCTCAGGGAGTAGGGAGCAATGAACACTGTGTAGGGGACCATGTCAATCGGAACTCAGTTCATGCATGGAGCTCTCTTCTAACGAGCTGGTTATCTGAATAAGGTGTGTTAAATAAGAGAGACATGCAAAATATGCAGAGCGGGGGGTTGCCAGGACTGGAATTGAGAATCACTGATCTTAATGATGTATGAATATTCATTAATTCATGCAGCTCCTAGATATGCCTCCACCTGACGCACCTGATCCAGGCTGTAGCGCTCAGGCGGCCGGTACTGCAGAATGCAGCGATGTGGATGAGGCTCGTAAAAGATGGAGGTGGCCACTAGCTGTGTAGCGAGCTCCTTCTTCTGAGATGAGTTTGAGGAGCTGTCGGTGGCAGTCTGAAGAACAAAAGATAATAAAAGACAAACTCAGTCTCAAACGACCTACAGACACTTGCAAATGAAAAACCATCTCTAAAAACACATAAGGAAGAAGAAAAAAAAAGCCAAGAGCTGAAAACAGTACATGTACTGTCCAGGAAATTTTAAGAAAAAGACAGAAAGACAATCACGATCACAGACAGGTGTTTTGCAGAGTAAATGCGGTTTTCCACAATGTCATTGATTCACAGCTAAACATTAATACACCACACACACGGCCATACACTGCACATAAACACACATGCAGACGTCAGTGCAGTCAATCTGACGTGACGTGGCTCAACTTCAGTGTGCAATTATACAAAAAAATCAGGCTTCAGGCTGCAGGATCTGTAAAAACCTCTGAAGTCTCCCTGTTATTAGAGGAACTTAAAATGATTCCAGCATGCTGGGATATAGGCCATCACACACAAAACCAACAGCTCTGCTAACATCACCAGAGAGACCTACAGAACACCTCAGTGCTTGTGTTACTTATCAAAATCAAGATATTCTCATGCTACTGAGGTAAAATGAGGCCCCCCACGAGGCTCTTGTAGGAGTAAAACTGAGACTCTGAAACAGTCTGTCAGAAGAGGTCAATAGAAACGGCCACATCTCTACTTTAAACATATGAACAGAAACGCAGGATTTGAGCTCTGTCTGGATGAGCTCCAGCGAAAAATTTCCAACCTAGTCGTTAAACACAAAACATAAGAATGGTGCAGACAGACAGCTGCCTGCGGAGGTGGACTAAATAGACAGACAGGCAGGCAGACAGACAGACACGGCAGACGGAAGCAGGAAGGCAGGACAGACAGACAACAGCAGGCCAGACAGACAGACAGACAGACAGACAGACAGACAGACAGACAGGCAGGCAGACAGGCAGACAGAAAGAAGGACAGACAGACAGACAGACAGGGCAGACAGACAGAGACAGACAGGCAGGCAGACAGACAGACAGACAGAAAGGCAGGCAGACAGACAGACAGACAGAAAGACAAAAGACAGACAGACAGACAGACAGACAGACAGACAGACAGACAGACAGACAGACAGACAGACACGCAGGCAGACAGACAGACAGACAGGCAGGCAGACAGACAGGCAGGGCGGATGGGAAGTGATTAGTGGCTGAGAGTCTGGATGTGATCCTTCCTTTGGCTGAAGCGGATGCCTTCAACAACCAACTGCCAGGTGGAGTGTGAGCACAAACACACAGACACACACACCCAGCTTTAAAAAGATTTATGTGGTTAGAAGAACATATGTCAAAATGTCACTAAAATAAACTTGTTGGAGTAGTGAGCGATCGACAGAATAAAAGTGTAAATGTTGGTTGTTGGTGGATGTCTGTTGGCTTTGAGGTGCTAGTGTACTCCTAAAGGTTGACAAAACTCACTTTTAGCAGATGTTCACATTTGAAATTGAAGTCTTTCTCTTCCGGGAAAATAAACAAAAAATATTCACGATTTATCTTAAATATATGCAGTATCCAATAAAATGCCATCCAGATTCAGTATGAGAATGTGAAACCTATTTCATTAGAAATAGGAATACTGTGTGCAATTTTAATTTTACTTTATTTTGTTGTAGCTAAAAGTGTGAGAGAGATTGTATTTCAGTTTGATTTTATATAAAATATGCCAAATAAATATGTGGATGAAAAGCAAATAAGTATGCATAATGGTGTCGGCAACCTGAGCAGCTGAAAGTGTGAGAGATTTGTTTTGTTTTATGTTATTATGTGTTGTGTTGTGGTATGTTACATTCATTCATTTTCCAAACCCCTTGTCCTGTGTAGAATTGTGGGGATGCTGGAACCTATCCCAGCATCTCAGCCAGTAGACTGGGAAACTTTTATTTTATTTTGTTTAGTTTTTTTTAAATAATGAACAATAAAAATACATGATACTGCTTTTGACTAGCAATAGCATCACAGGGCTGTGATATACCTAAGCTCTGCTTGATAAACCATTTTCATCAAGCAATTCATGGTTTCTGTAGAATCCAATAATCCATCCACCAGTAGATCAGTGGAATCAGATAATGTTGTGCCACTCAAACTGAGTTTCCCATGTTTGAGGCTAAACTCCAGCTGGGCGAGAGGAACAGGAGTCTCCGGTGGCTGGCCGTGTCCGTGCACCCTGGCTCTCTCTCTCTCTCTGTCCCAGTCCAGCCTGGCCAGGCCTTGGTTTCCCCTTCGTGTTCATACAAAGACCTCAGAACTGCTGGCCAAAAATAATACAGGCGTCCCTCAAAGCACTGCCAAGAGAGCCTGAGCCGACGTGACTTAAAAATATGTTTAGGAGGATAGCTGGGGCTGGACTGCTGGAGATAATTAAAAACACAGACCCTTTCAAATGTTTACACTGCAGGACTAAAAAACACTGTGCCAAAGTACTCAAGCAGTATGAGGCCAACATGGATATAAAAAACTAGTGAGCTGCCTTGCTGTCTTCTTAGCCTGCCCCCCCCCTACAATGGCATCTGCCCTTTCATGAAGTGCCAGCCTCCATAACCCATGAACCTCAATACCTGCCCAGGTACTACTCACTCACGAACCAGGCTCCATCTGGCAGTGGGTCCAACGTTCGGGCGACTCGGCCAGTCATTGCTGTTCGGCCTGTGCTATATTATGGTAGGACACTCTTATGAAGCATGCAGAAATACAGACCCCATTCCACACGGAACACTGTAGCGATTAAATTGGGTAAAATATCATGTACTGCACAGAAGTATTTTAACACTCCTTTCCGATTGATCACATATGAACCCTTTCAAAGTATAGTCACATTGGAGTGAACACCGCAAACAGAAGGTCAGCGTCGTCGACTGCCCTTCCGCGGGTGGTGCGCGCGGCTAGAAGCTTCATCTAGTGGTCCAATGTCTCGCTCAATATTTTCTTCTTAAATTAATGCACTCTTTGTCCTCTTAAACAAACGTTGCTGCTATCTCATAACCCTTCGTGCTGCAACGCTTGTCATGCAGCCGTCGTTGTTGTTCGCATTCGGTGAGGGCCAGTGATGCGCACCTTGTTGAAAACCAAGTCATGCGCATGTGCGACCTGCCGTACAAGTATAGCACTGTCCCACGAAAAATCAGATGGTGTGCTGTACGTACGCACATACTATTTTCGGATAATGAATTTGTGTCTGATACGTGACCCTCACGTACACGGAAAAACCAAGTATACTTTGGCCTTTTAAGTCGGCACATAACATGCAACATGCTTTTTCAAATCTGTTTTCTGACAAAAGTCTATGATGGCTGTAAATGCTGACTTGGTAGGCATCCTCACAGAATTTGAAACGATCTAATAAGTACCAACATGCACCCTCAAGTAAATCGCCAACGCCCCACCACAATCACTGTCTTACTCGAACAGCTCTAAATGTGTGGCGGAGCACAGACAACAAAAGAGTTTCAAGGCACAGGTGCCCAACTCTGATTGCGAGGCATTCCATCCCAGAGCAGACCGATGCCGGCCTTTTAATGACGCGCAAATCAGTGGGCGCGGTGGGGATGGCGGAACAGATAATGAAGGGGGGGGTGAGCAAAAGCTTTGGGGACCATAATCTTCGGGTAATTTTCACAATTGGGTGCCTCCCCTTCATTAGTCCCTATCTGCTGGCTCCCCTGTGGCACGAAATCACACGAACCAATCCAAATGGACGCCAAACTGTCTGTAGCAATAAACCGCGATATACCGCATAGCTTATGGGGCCCCATAGTACCTTCTGAGAGATTACCGAGCATGAGATCACAAGAATGACAGTCCAAACACCAGACCCATACGATAGTATCCAAACTTAGTCACAGAGTCCGAACACACAGTAAGCCTCATAACTATTGAGGACAGGTAATACATGACGCAACAACACACAGACTTAGTAGAGACGTATTTAGAAAGTCTAATATTACTTTTATTTTTGGATGGAAGAGTGGTTTCTTGTTCTGCAAAATTGCTAAGGTGTCGTTAATGTTGCCTGGTTGACAGAAGGTTGCCTACAGTGTTTTTTTAAGCATGTTGCTATTGTTTTCTGGGTTTTGTGAGCCCACTCCCAGTGTCTAAGATTTTCTGGCTCTAGAAGCTTTCGGGTCCCCGTCTTTATGTTTTGTTTTTTTGCCTGCTTGCTTGACCTTTTAAGTCCACTATTACTCGGATCTTTGGATGAACACAGGGTGTCTTTCTTCCTGTGCCCGTTTTTTTGTTTGTGTGTTGTTGTGCATATCCTAGCACATGAAATACACTTTGACTGCTATGCTTCGACTATGCTAAGCCCGGCTCGAGCTACAGGGTTTTTGGACCGATTTATCCCCGACTTTACAATGTACAAAAAATCTCGTCTAGAACCTCCGATGTTTGGCCCATATTACTGTGATGTGAGCGGCGTTTTCACAGACTGAATCTTAAAGCCTCCCGTCTGCTCACAGACCATTGAGGCCCGCCTCAGAGTATATCACACGTTTGATATATTGTAGGATTTAACTCAGAGAGATGATTACAACTATGATTACCTCAGTACTTTCACAGTAGCTAGTGGAGGAGACAAGTCTACAAGCTCAAGCACGGAGATTCCTTGAGAGACACTTTTGAATCTGGACCGCGAAACGCGACTGCTGTATAACTTAGTACGTACGCTACAACTGTACAGACAAAGAGAAAGCTGGGGAGAATCCCCGCAGTTTTGTCACCATGTCGGAGGTGAGTGTCGAAAGCTGCTACCGCTAAAACGAACGTGCTGATGGTGTGGCTACGCCACGTTAAACTTTTATAAGCCGCCTTTGGCTAACGTTTAGCTAGCATAATACTGTTAACAAATATTAAGTGGCATAAAATCTCACTCCAGTTCTCGCTGAAGAACGGAAAATGATCAATTTCTTTTATTCCGCTTCCAATCGATCAACAGTGATGTACGCCTTCTGGATGATCATCTTAATAAATCTTGTAGTTGTGATAGCTTACGATTTTCTTTCAAATCTGGTATGTGCATGTTGGAGCCTTGAAGAAGAAAACGTCTCGGGTTACTTATGTAACCATGGGTCCCTGAGTAGGGAACTAGACACTGCATCCTCTAGGGGTCGCTACGGGGAACGCCTCGTCGTGACCCGTGTATGAAGCATACCCATTGAAAAACACCCAACTCGTTGGCCCGTCGACAGCCACTGCATCACTCACCGGCGGGGTGCGCCTATAGGAATAAAAGTAGCGACCTGAGCAACACATGCATTCACTCTCGTCTGAAGCTTTTCGTCGCTCGAGCATGGCAAAACCTAGAGGATCAGTGTCTCGTTCCCCTACTATCAGGGCAACCATGGTGTACATAAGTAATCCTGAGAAGTTCCCTTTCTGGAACGGGTTCGAATGCACATCCTCTAGCTGGTGCGCTATGGGGAAAGCGGTATAACCCACGCCACGATGCGGGTGGGAGGGGATGTGCATGCCAGAAACCATGGCCGTGCACGAGGGTAAGTACCAAACTCACATATTGCATGGGATTCGCTACCCTGGGGTCCTTAGAAACAGGCCTGTCCGTGAGCTAGTTATCCCTACTGCGCAACTATCCTAGGCTATATACCCCAAATACTTACCTGTTAGGGCAAGACTCCTGGGCCTGGGGTAGAGCTCCAGGCTTGGAATCAGGAATAGATTCCTTTAATGGAATACAACAGAGCCGTAGTTTAAGTCCATAGAAGGACAAAAGGCATATAAGAAAACGACAGTGGATTTTAGAAAGTGGCAAAGCATAACGTGCACACTTACCACTTATCTGGATTTTAGAAAGTGCGCAAAGCATAAACGTGCACACTTACCACTTATGTGGAATTTAGAAAAGTGGGCAAAGCATAACATGCACACACTTGAAATACCGTTCTAGAGTCTCGTTGCACCCTGAAAGAGCAGCCCATAGATAGAAATGGCGCATCCCCAAAAACGCGATGTCTACGGTTATAATGCTGGAGTGGCTAGCAGTAAATCTGTAGCTGGGGGGGAACATCCAGCTCTCAATGGAGAGGGAGTTCAACCTACAGCATGTTCCAATGGTGTAACAGCTAGCAGTTATTTAGCTGAGGTATCAACACACCCAGTTCTCAAATCGAGAAGGGGACTCGACCTGCAGCATGTTCCAAAGCTGGAACAGCTAGCAATAGTTTACTCAGCTGTTGGGAGCAACACACCTAGTTCTCAGTCCGAGAAGGGGGCTCGACCTGTTCCAATGCTGGAACGGCTAGCAGTAGTTTACCTTGGCTGCGGGAGCACAAACCCAGCTCTCAACGAAAGTGGGCTCGACCTGCAGCATGATTGTAAAAACAGAAGGGTAAGCATACTGCAAGCTAACCAAACACTCAGCGCATCAGGGAGGCTCATTCCTCCTGATGTTGCTGGTTTCTGGTGCTCTGGAGAAACAGAGAACTCAAACTTCTCATGTTAGAGGAGAACTCCGAATTCAGAGGAATAATGTTTCTCATTCCAGGTAACCCTTTGATAATGGGAGCACTGCTCAATACTACCACGATGACAGCCCATGGAGTGAGGAATCCAATTCCTCAGAGAGGATTAACGCTTGAAAGAAAGCACCAACTCACAATAACCCTCAATGGTGAGGGGATCGATGCTTCCAAAGTGTGTCGACAGAGACACACTGGTTGAGTGGAGCCCAAGGTACAGGGGTCTACACCAACTCAGAGAAAGGGAACGAGATCAAAAATTAGCGTAACCCGTACCATACAGGATTTTAGAAAGTGAGGCAAGGCATAACGTGCACACTTACCCTATGTGGTTTGTAGCAAGTGGCAAAGCTTTAACGTGTCACTTACATAGTATTTGGGACTTTTAGATTTGTTAATCGGGGGGAGCATACTGTTTACAAATACCCGAAGTACGGGCAAAACCGTAAGAGGAGGCAAAGCTCAAATACAACCCTCAAAGGTCGGGCGCATTGCCTGAACGATTTACGCAGGAAGGGTATCGCGTATGCCACCTATACCCACCGATGCCTCGCAAGAGGGGATATCCTGGTGATCGAGAAACCCCTCAGGCGACCCAAATACGGTAGACCAGTCAGGGTAGCATGAAAGTGTAACCCCAGCCAGGACGTCCAGGAAATTTTTGCAGTGACGCGCCGGGGGCTCCCGATGAACACGAAGTCTCCCGCAGAAGCCTGTGTTATGGCCGCATTATCCAGGAAGTATGAAGCCGAAAACCAGCTTACTTACCATCTGGACATATATCGACGAATGAAATAAACACTGCAAGTCGAGCACTCGGTTCCGAACCCGGCTTCAGAGGGGGCCTCATCAAGGACTTATCCTAGAAAAGGGACAGAACACACAAGTCCCGGGAAACACTGCAAATAAACTAGCAGAGGTTAACACACAACCACACCAGACTCATAGTAACACATATATACTTCATCTATACATATAAAGACTGAATCAGTACCCACCCACCAGGTTGTTCCCAAGGGCGGAGCTCTGTCCCCGGAGAAGCCTCTGACCGGACCATCATAATGTTGTTTACTATGATCTAGCCATAGAACCAACCAAAACATCATATGTCCAGTAGGAGATTGTTATGCAGGAAGCTTCCACCTAACCTCGGCCAGGTGGAGAGATGGTGGTTACAGGGGAATTAGGAAGGGGAAGAAAGGGGTAGATGTTACACCCCCTGAGGGAAAGAGTGTATACCTAAGTATTACTCTAATCCCGGGGTGGGGGGGGGGGGGGGGGCGACGAAGCGCTGAACGCCTTTGAAATCACATCCCTCAAGGTCTCACTACATCCCTTGACCCACCGATACTCCATACCTGACCCCACTCGAAAGGCGAGAGGAGGATGCAGTCGTGCACTAGCCTTCGTGCTCGTCTCTGTGTCCTCAAACCGAGACGCTGGCCAGGACCCCTGGGGCGGGTGATATATCAGAGCTCAGACCTTTCCCGGTGTGTGCGTGACAAATAGTTTGCAGCCGCGGTGTGAGCACGGGGGGAGAGGTGCCTTCTGCCGGGTCCCTGGAACCTTCGGGACCAACACGTCTCAACGATATCCCAGAAAAGTTCAGAGGAGGTGACCCGGGGCATCGAGAGAGGAAAGAGCCCCTTTCCTTTCTTCCCGAGTCTGCCAGTTTACCCAGACCCCTCACTCCATCACTACCATCAACCCCATAGTCTGCCATGGCCTAGGCAGCCTCTGTCGATAGCCCGGAGAGCAAGATCCTGTACTCGCAACTCAAGCATCTCTCAAAACAACTCCTCTCTGCCTTTATCCAGGTCTTTAAGCAGGTCAGCCTGGTATGCCTGGAGCATCGCCATATTGTGCAGCGAAGCAACAGCCTGACCTCCTGCTGCGTATGCCTTGCCATTCAATCTAGATGTAGCTTGAAGAGGCATGGATGCAAGGAGGGAGTTTTGAGAGACGATATCTCATCCATAGAGAGATAGCTAGCTAGCGTCCCTTCTACAGGGGGCTTTCTCTCATAGCCGTTTTCGCGCCGCGCGCTCCGAGTTCGTCATATATAACGGTATGCTGGGGGGGAAGAAGGGGGGAAAGGGGAGAAGAAGGGAGGGCGATGTATGCGTGAGGAAAACGCCTCTTCCTTCCCTTCTTTATCTCAGTCTGGAGATCAGGCAGGAAGGAAGTCCACCAGGGCTGGAGGGTTTATGGCCCTAAAGCTACCGTTCCTCGTCGACCTCAGCGACGTCCACGTCCTTAGTCCGCTTCCACGTCAAGTCAAGCCTCGCTGTTGGCGCGATCCATATCCTCTAAGAGCTCATCATACGCAGGGTAGGAGGATTGAGAAGGCTCAGCCTCAGTTTCTTCGCTCTCTTCATCCATTTCCTGCTCTTCCTGGGCTGAACCCAGCAGAGTACTGGCCCCTGGATCAGATGATGTTAAAGAGAGAACATCATCCTCCAGCGGCTGTCTCTCGCCCGCCGCCGATAAGCGCGAGAGGGAAAGCCCCTCTTTAAAATCATCGGCCAGGTCCACCTGAGATCCCCACGAGCTCATCTCCTCCATGCCTCAGCAGCGGCGGGTCCCGAGCCGCGGGAAACCGGTGGTTGTCCCTCTCCACTCGAGAAGAGGGACAAACGAGAACGGAGCTTTTCATTGGAAAAAGCTCGCAGTGCACGCAGATTGCCCCCCTCGAGGACATCGCGTGCGTGCTCTTCGCCCAAACAAACAACACATAGATCGTGTGTGTCATCTGGTGTCAAATAGCGATGACACGGATGCACACACCTTCTAAATGCTCTGCTAGTGCTCGCCATAATGAATACAGATAGCTCTTACTTTTTTGATCAGGCCCCCCCCCCAACCACAACCCTGGCTATACAGTAAGCGTGTGCTTGTTACGTGCTACGTGGATGACTGATGCTATCTGGAAAGGGCTTTTTAATTCTCTATAGGGCTCCAAACCACTGACAACAATGTTTTATGGTGTTTTCAGCTATAATTCCTCAATAAGACAATCCAAGGAGTGAAAAATGTGCTGGAACTAATTGAGTTCCAAGTCAAATTGCCTGTAATCAGCCACCTTGAGTCTGAGGCAGGCGGCCCAGAGTGTGGAAGGGCACCGGTATCTTTTCCACTGCTGTGATTAGTGCTGCAAGCCTTTGCATACACATACTCCACACACAGATGCCCAGTGCTGCTAAATACTTCTCTACCTCTTGCATAAAGGAGCATTGATTCTTTCCACCTTATTTTTTCCCCTCTTCCCAGAACTGTTAGTCTTCCACATCCCACTTCCTCTGAGCATCCGCCAGGGCCCTGGTTGAGAGCTCTCTATACAGCAAAGCCTTATCCTGTCTGACTGCTGCACAGTAAGTTGGTTTTTGTCATTATATATTTCCCTCACACAACACACACACACACACACACACACACACTACACAACCAAAATAGCCAGGACTCTACCTTACTCTATTAAAGTGTACAGTAAAGAGTCTATTCTTGAAATATGTAAATCAGACACATGCCTGAAACAAGGCAATTATACTAAGAGCTCAAATTACAAATAACTAAACATGTGACTACACAATAAGTCATACTATGTCTTTATGAACAGACTTGCTTAACAAGGCTGTCTTAGTGGTTCGGACATTAAATATTTCCTTTTGTGCTCCACAGAAAAAAGGAAGTAATTTATTATAATTTTAGATTTTTTTGTGTTAGGACTATGTTTTAGTCATTTTGTTGTGTTTTTTAAGATCATATTATTATTATTACTATTATTATTAAGTCTTTAAAATAATATTAATGACCTTTTAGGCTAAAGACGGTACAAGCTGACCCTTTTGATGGTACTGCCCCAGTGACAAGCTGTTGTACCCCTAAAGGAAAATTTTTGCACATATTCTCTGAGAGTTTACCCAAAGTATACAGTGGGGCAAAAAAGTATTTAGTCAGCCACCAATTGTGCAAGTTCTCCCACTTAAAAAGATGAGAGAGGCCTGTAATTTTCATCATAGGTATACCTCAACTATGAGAGACAAAATGAGAAAAAAAATCCAGAAAAAAATCACATTGTAGGATTTTTAAAAAAATTATTTGCAAATTATGGTGGAAAAGCCAAAACCACCAAAACGATCAGATCAGTAGTGTGGATCCATTTCCACAATTTTCTTCATCATCAATACTTTGTTATATACCCTTTGTTGCAATGACAGAGGTCAAACGTTTTCTATAAGTCTTCACAAGATTTTCACACACTTTTGCTGGTATTTTAGCCCATTCCTCCATGCAGATCTCCTCTAGAGCAGTATGTTTTGGGGCTGTCACTGTGGCAACATCAGATTTTCAACTCCCTCGCGGGAGCGAGATTTTCTATGGTTTGAGACTGAGACTGGCGGGAAAGGGCATCCAGGACCTTGAAATGCTTCTTACTAAGCCACTCCTTCGTTGCCCAGAAAGGGGAGGGATTCGGTGTGTTTGGGATCATTGTCATACTGAAAGACCCAGCCACGTTTCATCTTCAATGCCCTTGCTGATGGAAGGAGTTTTCACTCAAAATCTCACGATACAATGGCCCCATTCATTCTTTCGTTTACAAGGAACAGTCGTCCTGGTCCCTTTGCAGAAAAACATGCCGGGCGACAGCATGATGTTTCCGAGGGGGGCCCCATGCTTCACATAGGAAATATGGTGTTCTTTTGGATTCAAACTCAGCTTCTTATCTCCTCAGTTGAGTTTTTACCAAAAAGTTATATTTTGGTTCCATCTACCTATTGCATTCTCCCAATCCTCTTCTGGATCACCAAATGCTCTCTAGCAAACTTCAGACGGGCCTGTACATGTACTGGCTTAAGCAGGGTGACACGTCTGGCACTGCAGGATTTGAGTACCTGGCGGCGCAGTGTTTTACTGATGGTAGCCTTTGTTACTTTCTCTGTTAGCTCTCTGCAGGTCATTCACTAGGTTCCCCTGTGTGGTTCTGGGAGTTTTGCTCACAGTTCTTGTGATCATTTTGACCCCAGTGGGTGAGATCTTGCGTGGAGCCCCAGATCGAGGGAGATTATCAGTGTCTTGTATGTCTTCCATTTTCTAATAATTGCTCTCACAGTTGATTTCTTCACACCAAGCTTCTTACCTATTGCAGATTCAGTCTTCCCAGCCTGGGGCAGGTCTACAATTTTGTTTCTGGTGACCTTTGACAGCTCTTTGGTCTTGGCCAAACTTGAGTTTGGAGTGTGACTGTTTGAGGTTATGGACAAGTGTCTTTTATACTGACAACAAGTTCAAACAGATGCCATTAATAAAGGTAACCAGTGGAGGACAGAGGAGCATCTTAAAGAAGAAGTTACAAGTCTGTGAGAGCCCGAAATCTTGCATTGTTTTTAGGTGAGCCACATACGTAGTTATTGTGACAACCAAAAGATAATTTTACCAATTAAATTCTTTAAAAAAAAACTCCTACATGTGAATTTCGTATTTTTTTCTCATTTTGTCTCTCATAGTTGAGGTATACCTGATGAAAATTACAGGCCTCTCTCATTTTTTTAAGTGGGAGAACTTGCACAATTGGTGGCTGACTAAATACTTTTTTGCCACAGAAAGCACTTATATATCGGAGTACCATGGTATTATCTTCACTGTACATGTTTTTCATAATTGGGTAGTGAATGAAACCTAATTGCAAGGGGGGGCATGGGGTAGAACATCCTGTGAAGTAGTACAAATACATGCCGAAGGGATAACCAAATCTTTGTGGGTGGAGAGGGGGTCTTTGAAATTTAAGCTAAGGAGAAAATAATTTCAGTGTTTGCTAATGCATCACTATAGCAAAAGGCGGCGGTGGTGTGTTCCTTTACATGCCAAGTATAGCATAAAATTATTTGCTATTAAGCTAACAAATGAACATTATGATAAACTGTTCAGATTAGAGGTCCATCAAAAACTACCTCGGTCATCATCATTCTTTCTTGCTGATTTGACCAGTTTCATTCTGTGTGTAAAATGATGAGCACACCCAAGATTGCCTGAAAAATCCCAAACAAAACACTCATTGCTCTTCATAACTGATGACGCATCACAGCCATTATGACATTTTTGAGCATCATCAGTGAGCGCTGCTTGTATCATGGTGTAGGGCGATGCTGTGATGGGTTTATGTCGGCGTTATGACCTCTGGAGCTGGTGAATCACTTAGTGCTCATCTCTTAAAAATCGTTCTCAATATTAAAGAATAGCAGAGTCCACACCACAGCTATAGCGATAAAGCCACGATTTTTCAGAATGATTTTTTTCCAGCTGATGAACGATACAAATATTGACAGCCAATCAGAATCCATCCTGCTATAACAAGCTCGAGAATTTAAAGCGGCAGACGCCCGTGCGCTTAGAATAAACAGACGATATCGTTCGCTGGTGTGCATGGACGCTAATATCGTTATCTTTATAGTTATCGTTCTTGGTGTGAACGGTGCTTTACACAGTCCATCAACACATGGAATTGTGGCATCTTTGGAATTCCGCTTCTGAGAGAGGGATCAGTTAGGAAAAATATATCATAAATTTTAGTCTCAAAAGAAAATTCAAGCACATATAATACAATAAATAAATAGAAATGTAATGTGTTTACAAATAAAAATTCATATGAAACCATGATGATGTAAAAATAAATAAATATAAATAAAAACCTACCTTCCAGAAAATTCTGTCTCAGTCTTTTTACTAAAATTTGCCCTTCAATATTCATATTCTTTTTTTCTTTCATTCTTTCATTCATTTTCTTTTCTTTTGGTGAAATAAAATGAATAAATACTGCAATAATTTCTATGACATTTAATGATTTATTATAAATGTAATACTATGCATTATATATGTATGTGTAGTTAAATTGGTGCATAAAATTAAAAATTATCAAACATTCTTTTCCTTTAGTAAATTTACTAAGTTCTCCTTCTGAAAGTGGGATCAGCTAGAAAAATGTATCAGAAACTTTTCAAGTCTCAAAAGAAAATACAACATCGGTGTGTTGGCTTTCTCAAGCATGCATTATACAATAAATGAATAGAAAAATAATGCTTTTAAAAATAATAATTTATATGAAACCATGAGGTGTAAAAGTATTCTAATTCTGTTTAATACATCCAATATTTACATTAATTATTTCATTCTTTTTTTCCCATATTATCTATTTATTTATTTGTCGTACCATAAAAAGGCATCACTACTGCAATAATTTCTATGACATTTAATGCTGTATTATAAATGTAATACTATGTATTATATACAGTATATGTATGCATTGATGCCTAAAATAATTAAACATTCTTCCTTTCATAATAAAAAAAAAAAAAATCTCTAAATTACTTCTTTTAAAGTTTTGAATCTGCTTGGTTACTTTGGCGGTTTGGGTTTTTTGTTTTTTTTTGGTTGTGATATGACTGGGCAAAAATTATGAAAATACCTTTCTGTACCAGTTTCTAACTGAGGTGTTGTGTGAGGACATGCATCCCAAAATGCTTGTCTCAGAGCGACACACCCTGCTAAATGAGCGAGTCCTTTCCCTGATCTGAATGAGCTAAAACGAGCTGAGGTTAAGTATAGGTTAGCTCACGAGGAACCATCAGGAGGAATGCTCATCCCAGCAGAGGAACAACTCCCCTCGATATAATCGCCCCGAGCTGTAAATCCAGACCCGCATTTCTTCTGTCTGCGGCCACTTGCCTCACACGGCAATATAAGGAAAGGTCATCATCAACACCAGCCCCCGTCCCAACAACTGTGCCAACGACCTCACGTGGAAGTGTGCATCCGCTCGCTTCCGAGCCACAGAATGTGTGTGTGTGTGTGTGTCCTGCAAAACAGGTAGGTTTTAAAAAGAAACGGCTCTGCAGTAAATCTCATTCTGTTTTCCGAACGCAGGGACGGACCCAACAGCACAAGAAGAGCATAAATTCCAGGACGGAAAGAAGCGTTGGATTAAGTTTCCTTTCAAGCTCGGGGTCCTTGGCTTAGCAGTCTACCCTTTTGGCCTGAAAGCGAGACAGACAGCGAGTGAAAGAGGAGCCATGAGGCTTCCCCCTATGCGTGCCCCCCTCCTTCCACCCTGGGTGGCAGTAAATCAGGATGGCAGTTAGCTAGGAAGCAGCTGCTAATGATAGTTTTACTGGGGAGAGCAGGAAGTCATCTCCTGACCTCGCCTGCTGCTCCTGGTCTCCTGTGACTGTGACAAAAGGACAGTATGTGGGCAAAAGCCAAGCGTCGGCACAGCCACGGCCTGCTCAGAAAGTGCCACAGGAAACCTGCCTGCGCTGCTATCATATCCACCATCTTCAAAAATCAAAGGCCCGTCTCTTCCACGGCAGCCTCGGCGGGGAAAAAATATCACAAGGACTCGGCCTTTTCTGGGACGCTTCGCACGCACTCAACCCAAACCCGCAGACATGAAAGCTAAAGGGAAGAGGAAGTTACTAAATATTACTTTCAAAATGTACATGCCCTTAGTGCACATATAGCACGAAACTACACATCCCATATGTTTGGGGGAAACTCACGAAACGTCAAGAACATATGGTGAAAAACAAGATATCCTGGCCATATTCATTCCCACAACACATAAAATATAGACAAAATAAAGATTATTGGAGCAAGAAAATACTATTTTACAAATGTTTTTTTTACCTCGGACGTTTAATTCAATGTGTTACTTGTCATTTCTTTGTAGAATTTCTAAATGAAAATTATTTCAACACCAAATTTTTTTCAGTACACCAATTCATTCCCCTTCGTTGTCATCAAATCGTGGTCATGTTGTATTTGTAATTTGTTTCCTCAATCTAGTTAAATTGTAAATGTAACCAAAATTAACATAACATAAATTAAGCCACACATCTACATATAAATAATACATTTATTTTCCTCTGCATGTCATGTGTGGAGCTCCATAATATTTCACTCAAAAGAAAGAAATAAGAAATTATATTTAGCTGAAAAGGAAGGAAGCAAGTTTTAGGGTCATTAATTATTATTATTTTTTGGACATTTAACACTTTTGTCCCCAAATCTTATTATTGTGATTCAAAAAGTATCATTCTCATTGCTGTAATGCTGAAAAGAAATGACATTTTAATGAAATGTAATGATACTTATCATATATACGTATTAATTTATTATTATATTGTCAAATTTTTTTAAACTGAACTTAATATCTTATTAAATATTTAAACTATGTAGTCAATTATATTATGCAGTATTTACCCATGAAAGTATTTGTGTTTACTCACTGTTCAAAAAAATACAAACAATTAAATAAATCCATGATTATAGTAAAACAGTAAATTGATCGTCTACGGAAATGAGAAACCTTATTAACCTTTTTTTCTACTAATTTCAGGTGTTGCTGGGATGTTTTTTTGTTTTTTTTGCAATATTTATATGTTGGCAAATATATGTTAGTGGTTTATGCAATAATGATGCATTAAAAAACGGTTACAAAACAAAGGCTCTTACTGTGAACACATCATCATCCCCAAGTTCAGCCTCATTCTGGGGTGTTGAAGAGGAAGTTGTGGAACCTAAAATATAACACACAAACAGGAGACATGAGCTGACAGACCTTCACATATCCTGTCAGTTAATGGTGGTATTTGAGGCTGGAGAGAGAAAGAAACTGACAAGGAGACAGTGAAAGATTGATTGATGGATGAAACACAACTCTATCCTGATGTCCCAGAGCACATCACGCTTCACATAGGTGCTTATAGTTCATTCATAGTCCTGCAGCACATTCAAGACTATAAAATACGTATTTGCATTTGCCATTCTAAAAAAAACACTATGCTTCTGAAATAGTAAAATAGATTGGTAGTATGCTGTTGTAAACATGCTGTTTTTAAATTTTTGTTTTTTTTTTTTTTTTTTTTGTTGTATTGGACAAGTAGTGTTATTTTGTTGTTTTGCTAGCTAATACAACAGTGTTCTTAGACTTTATAGTGACACCCACTGGTGTGGATGCAGCATCACATACACACGTTTTCGGTTACTGACACAATTGTGGACATACAAATCGTACTTGCCATGATTAATTTATTCCACAACCAAACGTGTCTAATAATTAGGTCTGGGAATCATCTGAATTTTAGCGACTCCGATTCATAGCGATTCCTAGTTTAGATTCCAATAATGTAGAAAATAATTAAATCAAACATCTAGATGTCATACATATTTATGTTGTGTCTTTTTGCAAAACATTCTGTTGCAGCCGAATATCATGAACAAAATTCAACAGCCTACAAAACAAAAATCAGCAGCCTAAAGAACACTTACACAAGGAAGGTTTTAACAAAAATATAACACTAAAAAATAAACTAGACTAACTAATATAGATTTCAAACATTAAAACAAGTAAACAGTCTAAAATAAAAACATAAACAAACTAGCAATAGCACAAATAAATACAACTAAACAGTTCATAGACCAGAAATGTAAATCAAATGTAAAATAGCACTGCTTAGTCTTCACTGTGTAGATTAAATATAGATTAATCCTTATTAAAGTTACAGAAGTTATTGAGTCAAGATCACTGAGTGATTTTCTTTGTCTTTTGTTCTTTGATTAACATTAATGACAGAAAGTAGCAGTATTATTAGGGGCCGTTCACACAGAACACGTTTTTTCCATTCCAATGCGCTACTTTTCCATTGTTTTTCTATGTAAACATGCTCCTAAATCCGGTCTTCCCCAAAAAATTTTCTGGCCCACGAGATCCACTTTCCTGCAGAGTTTAGCTCTAACCCTAAATAAACAGACCTGAGCATGCTAATCAATGTCTTCAGGATCATTAGAAAATCACAGGTATGTGAGTTTGATCAGGGTTGGAGCTAAACAGCTCATTGGTCCTCCAGTGCAAGATTTGAGGAACCCTGCACTAGATGGTCATGTATGATTGCTGCGCTCGTGTCTCTTGCAGAGTTTCGCACATGAGTGCCGCGTTTTTAAGATGCAGAGTCTTTTCAAAAGAATTTAAAGTTTCAATTTCAATTTCCGCTCATCAATCTCAGTTCCAAAACAGTGGACCAATCGGAAGACCCCGGAGGCAGGGCAAGCTTTTGTTTACAGTAGCAAGTTGGCTTGGCAAGTTTTTATTTGACGGCAACATGACAGAGGAGGCATTCTGCGCTGAGCATCTGAGCACTGCTTCTTGTGTTTTTAGACGCAAAAACACATTCTGTGTGAATGGCCCCTTAGGCTGCTGTCACTTTAAGACCTAATGCCTGGAGCCTTATACTGAACTCGCGTTGACTCATCTTGTCTTTACGTGTGTTGGTAAACTGAGGCGAAACTGTCTGTGTTTACAAGGATATTTTGACATAATTTTGTGTGTATTTGTCCTTTCAAGTGCAAGAAGATGTGAAAGAGAACAAAACTCAGTATTCACGCACTATATAAGAAGCAGCTTTTTTTCTGCGCCATGTGTGCGCAGCACAGAAAACTGTGTGTGAGTGCCGAATTGAGTTCTCTTTCTCATCTTCTTCTCTTCGAATGGTTGAAATCCATATCAAGTGCATCACACATGATCGGTGCCATACGTCGAAATGCGTGTGCCGTATCGATTCCACGGTTCTTGGAATTTTGGAGGAGCCGTTCTCAATACCACCCTATGATTAGTAAAGGGCGATACTAAGTACATAAGTAGCTCAGCAGGTCATGGTGATTCTTCAAGATTGCTGCCACATGAGGAAAGGACCCCCCTTATAGTCTCTCAGTTAGTGAGTGGTGTCTAACTTAAGAAACGTGATTGAGGGTGCCTTTACAAGTACTTTACTGTGTTAGGTTCCCTGTGTCGGGTAAACCAACGTTTTTGGAGTTGAAATTGCTAAGTAAGGGGTATGGTCATCAACTACATCGCTGGGAACGAATCGGATGCACCCGCTTGAAGCGCGGGTCCATTTTTTGTGTCGTAATGCTAGATCCAAAGTAGTGTCGTTGTCTTCTGCTTTCAATGTGTCTGTGGACCCGCCGTTAGGGCCCGCAAGGCTTTCCGGACATCGACCGGGGGATTGTCTAAAGGCACGGGCATCCCCCGCGGCGGCGGTGGGGCGCTGAACGTTGATCCGCTTTCGGTTGGCGACCGTCCAAGGTGAATGGGCTACCAGGCGCGACATGCCTGGGGTTGAGGTATGAGAAAGATCAAATTAACTAATAATGATTCAAAAACAACATCCGAAACAGCCAAACAAGCCCCTGCCCCCAAACATGGCCAATAGCAACGGAGCCCAAAAACAAGACCGGCTCTCTAACCCTCAGAGTCACTGACGAAAGGTAGGGGCAATCCAACAGGAAAAAGGAGGGCGAAAAAAGATGTTGTCTGAAGACAAAGAACACACCAGCGCACAAACAAACCCCCGGTGAAGCGAAGGGGGGTCGAAACACCTGGGGAGATAGCAATGCGGGTCATTGCCAACACCGATTGGAGGGGGCGCAACCGCCGTGGATGAGGAAGTCACCATGTGCCGTGCAGCGCAGCAGCTCACCTATACCGACCCCACCGCGAAAGCCCCCCACCTTCCTGTCCGCCATCCCCCCTCGAGGCATCTCGGGTCTGACCACCTCTTGACGCGCACAATGTAACTGTCCCTGAAGACCAGAAGAAGAAAAAGAGAGTTTAATTCTAAGGACACCTGAGTGGAACTAATCCAAATTACGGACTGGGCCATGATCTAACGGTGGCTATGTAACCGGGCACCAGTGTGGCTGGTGATCAAAACTCATTGTACAAATCATGAGATTGTTAATCTGGTATTACCATAAAGTCTCTTAAAGCACATTTGAGGTGACGGGTCTCTTTAAGGACAGTTCACACAAATGGAAATTATGATGATCACTTACTTACCCTGATTCTCTTGCAGGCTGTTTGAACACAAAAATATTTTGGGAAGGTAAGGTTGGGGACCAAACTTCGGCGTAGCCTTTAACTGCCCAGTACGAAACTAAAAACCTTTTCCTACCCAGCAACTGTCGCCGTTGGGTGAATCAAGCAAGAAGAACTACTGTACAGTTTGGACTAGGGAGGTAGTAATAATACCGGGCAGTTTTTATGTGTAGGTGAACTATCGCTGGAAAAGTCGCCGATTGAAGTGCAGAAGCATAAGAAAGGAGCTGGACTGGGAGTCACATGATCCGATTGCTAACTTCTGTGGGTCACCTATATATCGATTCACAACTCAAAATACATAGGCCTTTCCCTACCAATATTCTCAGTGTCAACGTTCCACGAAATGGGGACAGGAAACACACATGTGGAATGCCGAGCGGAGAACGGAGGGGAGGAAGAGCCTGCGTCCTGTATCTAAAGGAGATGGCTGCAAAACAGGATTTAGGGAGGTAATGTGTAGACGATGTATATAAGGGGGTGGGGACTGAGGAGTTACCGCGTAGGGGGAAAGAGGTGGCACAAAGGAAATAACTGGGTGCGCGGGTAGAAAGTAAAAAGGCGGGAGGCATGGTGAGGTAAAGCTGAATGGGAAGGAATCGGAGAAAGCATGCGACATATAAGGGAGTGGCGCTCAGGACAGGGATTATGAGGGCAGGATGGAAAAATTTGGGGGGGGGGGAATGGGGGGGGAGTGACCGAGGGCTCAGGCGCCGGGACAATAGAAATTCAAAGAAGAGAGGGGGGGGGAAAGGCAAAATCGGGGGCAACGAGAGGAGGGTGTGTGCATCCCTGTGAAGCAAGGGAAGGCGGCTTGCTGAAAAACGTGGTGGCAATGGCGTCAGAAAACGACAACGGACTGACCTGAACTGGTGAATTAGTGTATTGCGATAAAGAACGTTGATTGGGGAGCAGGGAAACAGGTGAGGGCAAGGAAGAAAGAGCAATGTTGGCCACACTGGCCAGCTGAACTCTAAATCCAGCTGTGTATTTTCCATTCATCTGCGGCTCTACACAGTGATGTCAGACATAGCAATGGGGAAATCAAGCATCAACACCTCAGGCCAAACAAGACGGCCTGTCAGTAAGAAACTCACAATATTCACAGTGTTACACATGGCCAGAGGACAAGAAAGCAAAATTAAAATCAATTTGAAAAAAGTCATCCCTAGAGGCATCTGCACTCAGACTCGAGCCAGGTTTACTTTCAAACTAACTCAACCGTTCTTCCTCTGTAATGCTGTGAAAGCCAGCAGTCAGCCTTATATGGTAACCCAAGCTGGCGTGTTCAATAATTAACCAGAGAAGGAGAGCGGACGGGTGAGGAGGTGAGGGCACGTCTCTCAAGACCAGAGAGCAACGAAATCAATAGAATGAGCCAGAGGAAGGAAATGGCCTCGTGTACGTGTGAACGCTCACACTCTACATTAAGCCCTCAAACTTCTGACTCATAAATAACCAGTCACTTTTTAAGATCTCAAATGTTTCCCATGAGACTGCAGTGAGATGTAGAGCAAATGAACTTCTTAGATCTCAGGCATGTCTCCTCTAGAGATTCAGAAGAGTTCTCAACAATGTCTCAAACAGTATAAATGACTGGGAGAAACCACAACTCAATATAGTAAAGGAAGTCCCGCCCATCAGTTAAAAGAGCCAGTCAGTAAATGCAACATCACATGCACATTAGATAGAAGCAAAACTATACCGTTTTTATCAGATAGTATTGGTGATTTGACGTTTTTGAAAAACAGACTTAGCCAATAATTTAGAAGAATTTTCCATTCAAATAAGACAGGAGCTTTAGCAAGACTATTGGTTAGACAGAAAACTGTGTGGCTGCCAAGTGGACTGACTTGCCTTGAAGGAAATTTGGCTCAGAATTGCCAAGTTTGCAATACAAAGTCAGAGATTTCAGTATGAAATCAAACATGTCTTTTTCAGACCTAATAATCTGCACTATGCTGCCACATCTATTTTATTATAACTCTACCTTTACAAAATATATGTTTATTTAACTGTACAATTAATATACATATTTAAAGCTAAAAATAAGACAGTATATTTCTGTCTTTTTTATGTACTTGCCAGAGATATACTTAACACAATTACTTAAGTACACTTGGCTTATACTGACATGAATTTGACCTGAACTGAATTTGATCTTTTTTGCACACAGTTCTATTACTCTACACAGAAACAGATCAACATTTGGTTGATTTTACTGACAATTCTTCCATAGCGTAAATAAACGATAAGTATGATTGTTACGTTCAGCTAAAGAAAACGTGTTAAAAAGTGTAATTTCAGTAGGGCTGCACGATTATGACAAAAATCATAATTGTCGATTATTCCCTTGAAATTGTAATTGCGATTCTTAATTACGATTACCACAATTTACATTGAATGATGTTTATACCATTGTTTGATGCAACTGCATGCCGTATTTTTATATGAAAATAAACAAGCTGAAAACACTCTAACTGAAAAACCTTTAGCGCTTTTCTATAGTTTTTAGCCTCAAATGTCAAATATACATCAGATTGGTTTCTTCTTTAAAGGGGTCATATGATGCTTTTTTTAAAGATCATTATTTTGTGTATTTGGTGTAACAGAATATGTTGACATGCTTTAATGTTCAAAAAACACATTATTTTTCAAATACTGTACATTATTGTAGGTCCTCTATGCCCCGCCTCTCTCAAAACGCTTCGTTTTCTACAAAGTCCCTCCTTTCCGACAAGCGCAGTCTGCTCTGATTGGCCAGCTTGCCCAGTGCATTGTGATTGGGCCTACACCGCCAGGCACTCGGTTGGAATGTAACGCCCTTACCATATCGCGAGCTTCACTTTCAAAATAAATGTAAAGAAGTAATAAGTCCCCATTAGTTTTTACCATCCGTTTCAAGCCCTAAAGAGGACCATACACAGTAATGAGGCAGTCCCCAAGCCGCGTAAGACAGGACCTGACTCTACTGTCATGTGACCTGTCTCTCTTCCTCAGTCACACGCACACACACACACACACACGATGCGCAAAACTCCGCATTTGAACAGTCAGTAGCAAATACTTAAACTAATAGCAAAACAGTAGCTGATTCAGAAGCGCCAGATTGTCATAGCAAAGTCAGAATTATCTCTTCTCCTAGGTTCACGAAACGGTCTTCTATAAAATGCATTGCTGTTCTGTTTTAAGTGATCTTAAAGATTCCTAAATGCCTCTACTTTCGGAAGGCCAAATAAAGTTCTTTTGCTTCGCCTAGAAACACACAGCGTCTCTCTGACATGCTTCTTCAACACTAACTGCAGTTACTGAAAACACGCCTTCTTTCTTTGCGTGCCTTTGGGCGGCATTTTGCTAATATTTCCACATAGTGATGTAGATATGTGGGGGCGTGTTAGAACGAGCCGTTTTAAGGGGGCGTGGCAGAGTCTTAACTTTGATAAAGAATATCTCTTTGGTTTTGGGACTTTAGTCTTTGCAACTTCAGGGATCTTTATCTATGCACAATCAGCTTGTAAAACTACAAAGAGAAAGGAAAACTTGAAATAGCATAATATGACCCCTTTAAAATATAAAAAAATCATAAAAAAGTAAAAATATGAATGGTATTATAATGTTATACTAAAACTATAATTAAAACAATGGAAAATCCCTTAAGATAACATGGAGAAAGAAAAAAAACATATCTTAAGCGTGCAGAATAACATAAGTGGACTTTGAACGATTAATTGCCGCTTTGAACGATTACGTAATTGTGGCATCCATAATTGTAATCGCGATTATAAATTTGATTAATTGTGCAGCCCTAAATTTCAGAATAAAAAATATTTATATTATATATTTTGATACTATAATATTTAATATTTATAGTAGTTTACTGGGAGTATACTTCAAAGTTTCATAAACTAAAGCTAAAAAAGTCTCAAAGTCTATTATTGTTACATCAGTATTGGAATAGTACACTTAAAAGTATATAGTACATTGATTTTATTATACTTACATAAAGTAAACAGTATGCCACCAATTAAATAATTTGTTTCTATTGTTATGACTGAATCTGAGACAAAGCCGATGCTTCAATGAAATATCCTGAAAGTAGAGCAACCTTTAAGCAATAAAATGTTCCTCTGGGATGTGATGTTGAATTGAAAAGCATCTAGAACAATCCAGATTCTGTCTAATGAAAGAGAATACGACATGGTCTACAAAACACTGAGCCATGGCATAGACCGCAGCAGCCATATGAGCGGGTATTACCATCATCCATTTGTAATTATTATACACAGTGACTGGCCCAGGGCCTACATAGATGTGGCTCCTCTAGTGGAAAGAAACAGAGAAATGCTGTCTGTGGGATTAGAATTAATGAGGGAGGAAGTCCTGTGGGAGCAGCACTGTCTAATGTACTTACACTAAGAGAGCCAGGCCAGGGGATTGTCTCTATGCCAGAGTCATTCAATATCAGCGGCTAATTAAAATCAAATCAAATGTAACTCCTAATAAAACTAGGTGTTTTTCATAATTGAACGAGCGGAGGGCTGGTGACTCCTCTCTAAGCTGCAGCTGTTGGTGCGATTCACACCACACGTCCTTCATGTCCCGGGGGATGTCTGGGGTTCTGGGGACCAAAAGCTGTCAGCCTATACCTGAACAGACACATGGAAAGTTTGTCCGATCAAAGCACACATTTGTAATCTTTCAAGGTCATATTTCACCTCAAAACCATAATAAAAATGTATGTATAATAGAACAGCATTATTTTAGCATTATTTATATACTGTTATAGAATTTAATATTTTCTAAATGTCTAAAAGATTTTAATAAACTTTTTATGTTTTTCATTTACTTTCATTTTTAGAAATTTCAGTAATATTAAATGTACTTATTTCACATTAGTTGCCAGTTTAAAAATTTCAGTTTAATTTTTTCAGCTAATATCCTATTTTTATTTATTATTTACTTTTAGTTACAGTCCTAACACTGATATATTATATAGTATAAATTACTGGCAAAGAATTTTTTTTTTAAATGGTTAGTTCACCCAAAATTGAAAATTAGGCTGCGTTTTACTCACCGCTGATGCATCCTAGGTGTATATGACTTTCTTTTTTCAGACGAATCTAGTCGGAGTTATATTAAAAATTGTATTTGATCTTTCAAGCTGTTTAATGCCACTCAGCGGGTGTTGCATTGTTTCAGTCCAAAAGAACTTAAATAAAAATCGCCCATCCATAAAAAAAAAGTGTCTCACACGGCTGCGGTTGGGTGAACAAAGGCCTTCTGTAGCGAATCAATGCGTTTTTGTAAGAAAAATATCCATATTCAAAACGTAATAATCACTTGAATCTACCATGTTTGTCAAGCCAAAATGTCCAATATCAGTTACTTGACTGGTGCATATACAGTATATTGATTAAAAGCATTGCGAATATTACTGATAAGCTCTCTCACAACAGGTCTAAAAGAGGACGCATGATAAAACCTGGATGTTAAACGCAGAAAGGCGAGTGAAAATGTCACTGAAGTATGTGTGAGTGTTTATGTCTGTGTGTGTGAGAGAGTGAGTCATTCCATCCATCTGTGATGTGGAAATTTACAAAAAACAGCTCTTTTTCCTCGTTTTTCCCTCATGCTGTTTGAAAGATCGCACCCCTTTACACTCTGGTGAGTGCAGGAGGGCACGACAGGGTGAATGGGGGAGATATCTATTAGAAATGTAAGCGCAAATAGGAATGATTGTCAGTGTGAACATGTCCACTCATTTTATGTCCACTCAAAAAGATACTGAAATCTTCTCTTTCATTTCTAACACACTCTTATTATAGTCATAATAATAATATAGTCTTATTATATATAGAATGTAATGAGGAAACGTCTGATTAAAATTAGAGACGGCTGTTTCCTTCCTGTGTGATGTCAATGTTGCTTCCTGTTGTTTATCTGCTTTGTCCTTCCAAGGACACTAGACATCTATAACAGGAGACTTGCTTTTTTTTACTCACATCTTTGGCATTTTAAATCATCAGCTTATTTTAGAATTCTTTGCATTACATCTTCTTTCTGATATTTGATACAGACAAACAGAGACGTCAAAATCACACTACAGTATACTGAACATAATCTGAGAACAACAGAATATTCCTGTGCTGTTTAAGCAATAGGCTTGCCGCGATAGACGGTGCTGATGGTGATGCCGGTGTTAATCGCAACACCGTTCCTCCACCGGGGGGGGGGGGGGGGGGGGGGGACCCCTCACGTCGTTTTGATTTTTTATAGCATTAAAAATCATTTAGTTCAGTAAAGACCAGACACTACAATTAAAACTGAGCGCTGCTCTCACTCGCAGCCGAACGACAGTCGCATCACAGATCAGATTTAATTTCTCCAGTGAGGAGAGTGAGTCGAGCTGACTGACAAGAAAAGTGAGGTGAGACGAGACAGACAAGACGATTGCGGATGATTTAGTTTCGAAACGAGATGCAAAAGCGCCTGTTTGGCAATATTTTGGATTTTGAAAAGCCTGTTGACTTTTGCCGTTTATCTAAGGTGATTTTGGAAGTTTTTTTAAACATTCGTTTTCTTATTTAATTGGTTCCACATTGTTTTCTGATTTTTACTTTATTTAAACTGTAATTTGTTTTTTTATTTTTTACATATGCCGTGCCTCCGAGCTTTATTCGTTTTGCTAATAAACGTTCTACTTTCTTATTTATTTGGTTATATATTATACATGTTTACTTATTTCCAGTTTAGTATACCTATTTAAACTTTATGTAAGTTATTTGTTATTTTATATTAGGCATAGCCTGCCCTATAGCATGGTGTATTTTTATTTGTTTTGTTAATAAAAGTTCTATGTTTTATATATACGCTAAAGTGAGTTTGACGTTGTATTTTGTTGTCGCATTCAAGCAATTGACGGCCGACCTGCCGCTAATTCGAAAGTGAAAGTAAAATGCGCAAGAAAGTGTAGGAAAAAGGAAATTCAAACGAACTAAAAACGAACAATTGCTTTACCTCTTACTTCCGCTATTTGAAAGTGAAAGTAAAATGCGCACGCCGCTTTTACAAGCTATTTAAAAGCGAAGGAAAGCGAGGAAAAGAGGGAACACCCCCGCTCCCACGGTGATACGGAGGATTTTTTTTTTTATCTTTCTTTAGAGGCAGATTTCCCTATTTAAAAAAAAAAAAACTTTCAATCTGCTCCTCACACAGTTTTTGTATGGCTTCAGAAGTGTTTTAGGTCTTTCTTGGAGCTTGAGAGACATGGTCACTATGACTGTCGTTCAATAGAAAAGATTTGCGTGAAGATTCAAAACTGCTTCTTTTGTTTTCCACAGAAAAATAACAGCATACCTGTTTGGACAACTTAGATTCTTTGAGAGAATGTGCCTCTACTTACATTACAATTCACTGCTGTTTCCAGTAAAAATAAACACTAGTGGCTTTTATTCCATTTCTCACAGTATAACAATGTAATAAAATGTTGACAGATTCATACTCATCTGTTTCATATAAAACTGAGTGCTTTTAGCACCACTCAGTAGGGCTGTCAAAAAAAGTCGAATTTCGAATAGTCGTCGAATTTAAAATACAAATCCACATTCGAATGCAGAAACGTTGCATTCTAATTTTAGGTGTGCATTAAGGAGGCAGCCTTATCAGTGGCGCACGAGATGCGATGACGATGTAAGTGTCATTGCATTTTAATGTTTTTGTTAGCCTATCCAGCTGCTGCGTTGTTAACTACAAATATTGCGGGAAAAGAGAACATCAATGCGGAGAAGATCTGTTACGGCAAACTGTAAACTCCAAGCGTTCACACGAAACATATTTTGCGCATTTTCTAGAGGACATCTATCAACCGTTGCACTCGCGTCCGCACAAAAGAGCCTCATGTTAGAAGCCATTAAAACTAATTCTAAGTTTCAACTTTGAAAAAACATATCTCAAACTTTATGGCGGGAGTTTTCTAGGGATGCACCGATACCGATACTGGTATCGGTATCGTGGCCCATACTTGTCTCCTGTACTCGTACCCGTTAAAATTCCCCGATACCAACCATCTTACAAAACAAGTAAGTTAAATAATGCACAAGTTACTTAACGGTATGGAGAGAGAGAGAGAGAGAGAGAGGGAGAGAGAGCACTTCTATTGTCTGATCTTTGATGTTCGCTCACTTAGAACATGCATCATTTGGATTAAAACTAAGTCGTAAATATAAGACAATTTATTGGGGCATTCACTATAAATGTAATTTATTTTTAACCTTAGGCATACACGACTTTCTGGCAAAAGTGAATCTAGCAGCCTGTGTGAAATGCGCTAGGCTGCACTGCATCAGTACAAATACATGCACCGTTGCGCCGTGTTTTGCTTGCTCAGATGTTTTCTCTGTGCTCATTATATGATGGCTTTGGCATATAAACGTCAGCACATTTCAGATAAAAAGTGACTTCCTATTTCTGAAATATCACAGTTAGGAATTTATAATGAGTGAATAATTTTTGATATTTTTTTTACTAGTGGGTTCAGGACACTATAGTTCATTTATGTAAGTGAGGATAGCAGAATAAAGTAAACTGTGATATATTATACCCAAATTTTTTTCATACAGTGGACTACCAGTAAAACTGCTACAAATTTGGGACCAAATTTTATTCAGACCGAGTCTGGGAAAAATTGAAGTTGAGGTTTGTATGAACCTGGTTGACAGCATGCCCAGCAGACTACAGGCTGTTATTTCGCTAAAGGTTCCCCGACAAAGTATTCATAGTTGTGTAATTACTGTCATACTAACAGCTGTCTGAAATATTTTGGTTGATTGTAATCTATTACACACCTTTCTATCAAATGATTAACATTATCAAGATGAATTTGTTCTGACACAGTTTAACTCTAATTTTATTACCATTTTCTAAACTATAGCGAATTAACTGTGATAATGTGAGAAATGTTGAAGGTGTCTGAATAAATGTAGGTTTGACTGTATCTATTTGATAAATGAAGTTAACCACCTAACATTATACATACACTTTTGGTTTCTGTACCCAATATTTAAAAAATGTACAAATGCAATAAAAATATCGGTATCAGCAAGTACCAAAAATAAAAGTATCGGTATCGGGCGAGTACTGGAAAAAGTGGTATCGGTGCATCCCTAGTTTTTTCCCCCAATCCCACTGCAACTCGTGTTTTTAAATGAAAAATATATTCCGTGTGATTGGCTTTCGACCCTTGATTGGCTTTCGACCCTTTGTATTAAACTATGCATACATACATGATGCTGTTTTGTTTATAGTTGTTTAAGCAACTTAATTATAATTGGTTTATAAACATTATGCACTTTTTCACGGATAGTCATGTTATGCTTTGAATAAACAGGCATTAGTAATATTTTGCTTGATGTGCCAAAAGCTTTCCTTCACTCTAACTGAAATTATGCATTTTAAATTCGAATATAATTTGAATTTTGATAATATTTAGTACAAAATTCGAATTTAGTTTTTCAGCCATTTTGACAGCCCTACCACTCAGACATTTCACTTTGAAAGTGTCGCAGAACATGCAAAAAGCATCATAACATAATTTTGCAGAAATGCTGCTACAAGCATGTTTTTCCACAGAGCCTGGGTTGGGTTTGGAACAACATGAGGGGGGGTAAATGATAACAGAATTGTATTTGTATTATGTAATCAGACTGGTTTTTGTTTACAAGTTCTGCCAAAGAGCAAACAGTCAAAGAAACAAGACATTTCCTGACATTTTCATGACCATGGACATCCAAATTATAACCTGCATGATTCAAACACATCCACAAATTTCCCTCCATTCATGTTAAGCAGTTGCTTTTACCAGCGATAGTTAGCTGGTCATCTTTTCCAAGTAAATAACTGAGAATATTTAGCATGTCTCTTTAGCATGCTGGGACATCTACCATCTGGCTTTCTCAGGGGGGAAATAATAGGGTCATAGAATTACAGGCATTTAACAGACACAATGTGAAGCGTGTGCGTACACGCATATACAAACACAGACACACACAACAGAATGTACGAAGGCGGCGAAAGCCACGACTCCCTCTGCTCGCTGCCATCCCAGGCTGGAAGGTGTCTCAGTGCGGCCTCTCTCCCATCTGTGCGGCAGTGGGCATCAGGCCACCATAAGCAGCCAAGAAACGACTCATTGAGCGCCACACAGGTGAACCTCCATCTACCTGAGCACAAACATCTTCCTTGTTGCATCTCCATTCAGCTGCATCACATGTGTTCATTCAATTGTTATAGTCTTTTAGAAGGAATCATAATGGAAATGTAAAAAGAAAAGAAACAACCCCCATCCACTTTCATTTTCAGTCAATAATTTCTTAAGAGTTACTTCACCCCTAAATTAAAAATGTCATAATTTATTCACCCATGTGTTGTTCCAAGCCCATAAGACCTTCATTCATCTTTGAAAATGTTTAATGAAGCCTGGGAGATTTATGTCCCTCACTCAAAGTACACGCAACTAAACTTGTATTGATCAATGCTTACATTTGAATAAAAACCTACATGAAATCCGTCCATCGTATAAAGCGATAATGTCTCTTCAGAAGACTTAAGACTGCTTGATTCATATGCATAACAAAGCTTTTATGAACTTTATAAAGCATCAAAGTTTTCATTGAGAAAAGACAGAAATCTCTCAGGTTTCTTTAAAAATATCTTCATTTGTGTTTCAAAAATGTATGAAGTCTCATGGGTTTGGAACAATATAAGTGGGAGTAAATGATGACAGAATTTGACATTTTAAGTGAACTAACCTCTTTAAATATCAGTCTGTTTCTCAAATAAAACTATGGTATGATTTCTTAAAACTTGGATTGTTGTGCGAATGGCCACTTTTATGACGAGGTTATTTCACGGTGCTTGACAGCCACTGGTCACTGTATGCTTACATTGGAAAAGAGCGTTCAGCTTTCCTCCAATGAAAGAAATCTATACAGGTTTGGGACAATATGAGAGTGAGCAAATGGTGACAGAATTTAAATTTCGGAGTGAACCAACACTTTCAATGAACCTTTAAGAAAACAAAATCTTTTACATTGATTTTATTTATCCTCAAGAAGATTTCAGAAGATTCCCCATGTTTTCCAAATAATGGCCCATCCTCCATTGCTTGGATAAACAGTTAGACTTTCCCCCCAAACTCACTTGTATTACGTTCAGGCACTTCAAACAAAGTTTGAGCGAGTGCCACAGAAATTACACACTTCACCTTAAAATGGAAGTGAGAAAATGGCAAACCCAAAAATGGCCTTGACACAAAACGACAAAAAGTACGTATATATTTCCAAACTAACCATATTAAAAGGTCATCGAAAACCACTGGGATTCTTGAAGTGCATTCTGAGGGCCAGCAAAAACACCCACTCAGGGTTTCCTCAATGATAAAGGTCTACAAGCTCCAGTTTACAGAAGTAACAATAGCAAAACTTTCTGCAGAATCACTGAATGGGTATTTTGGTGCACGTGCAGGTTGGCAGGCCATGGAGGCACTGGGGTGAAGTCAGGAGCGAGTGACGGATAGACGGATGTCTCACCATAGTTTAGTCTATTTGATTACCATCAGGGGGCACAATGGTTTCCGCACAATGTGGAACTGTCCGCGTTCTAAAGGCTTTAAATGATATGTCGCCACCTCTTCCCAGATTCTCAATGAGATCAACAATGGAAGACTCATAGAATTATGACAGCACGGCTCCAAATTAATTCAATCCGCAATCTTCTCCTGTGCGGCCAAATATCATATCTTCATGAGATGCTGGGAACATTACTCCCAAATAATTTCAACTTAAACAACCAAAACAGCAAATATTTGGTGAGTAAATTAACAACAAAGTTGCGTTTTTGGGTGAACCATCCCATTACGGGTGTGTGATTTTACCAGCACTGTACCCCTTACCTGTGATAAAAATCACACACGCACTGGTTAATGGTTTAATATTCAAAAGCCAAAATCTCTTGTGCTAATCTGATTCATAAATCAAACATTCTTCATCCTGTCACTGAAGCTAAATGTGTGGGACAAAAACTGATTCACAGATACATCACAATTTTCTTTCAAATGATTCTGAATCGATTCACAAAAGACATCAACATAAAGAAAACCAACATTAACTCATCATTACACACGAATCACAAGTTGATCATGCTTATGCACATCCATAAACAATGACCAAGTTTAAGGTGGCTAAGATGCAACATTTAATTTACATAGAGTGAAAGCGGCCTCTGATTTTATCAAAGCTGCTTATTCCACTCCTATCGACCAGTCAGCGCAGACATCTTTCATACTAAACCTTTACACAGAATTAGCAACTCGTCACAAATTTGCACCCCTGCGCAGTTACTGAAAAATTGAGATGCATTGAGCATCATTTTGGAATCAGATTAATTACCCGAAACTGAAGATGCCACATGGACCTCACTACTGCCATTCAAAACAGCATCTTGTGTTTTATACAAAGACATGGCAACCCTGACAGACAAATGCAGAGCAGAACGGCACTTGACAACAGAACAATCCAGAAAAACCTGCCTCGACCGGGCTTACCGGCTGCTCTCCATCATCTCTGCGTATCTAGCGGCAGCGCTCACGGCATCGGCGGGGCGAGCGTCTCCCGGTCGCGCTCAGAAGGACGGAGACCGAGCATGTCTGCGTCCAGAAAGCAGGGAGAAAACTCCAGCCTCCTCTTCACACACTGTATGATTCAGTCTCCTTGACAAACACTCGGAGTGCTGGAGTATGAGTCATCCGCAAGCAGCCATTTCTGCCTTGAGCCGGCGGCCTACAGCACAGCTTTCCCTCTCTCTCTCTCTCGCGGTCTAACGTGCAGAGAATATAATCTCCAAGCAGCGTAAGCTCCAACTCGCCTACACCTCCAGCTAAAGCTACGACCAACACCCACACATGCACAGGGTGTGGGCTCAAGCGAACATGAACCAGTGCAGTTAGTTACTGTGTCCCTCTACATCAAACAACACACCTACACACACACCGAGAGCGGACTATACGCTGTGTAAACACCTACATCTTAACCATCAATCATCGGTGCGAACAGGAGAACTGGTCCTGAACGCTGTTTGACGGTGTAGCATTGTTCAATCTAATGTAGAGGATGAACAAAAGAGAGCCGTCAATGGAGAACGATGCTTTTTGAAGTCAGATGGTGCAGTTGTGGCATTTACTAGCAGGGGTTAACAAGCTAAACCTTGACCCACTGGTTTCTCCATTGGAGGCCATTCAAAAGCAGCCATGTTTTATGATTTCATTTTTTGCTTTTTCACAAGCAATATATACACTGAGGATTTCATGTAAATCCAGGGGATCCTGCACCATTTGAATGACTGCTACTACTTAGATGAATGGGGAAGTTCACCTAAAGTCAAATGTCACCAAAACTGGTTCCCAACATTCTTCAAAATATCTCTGTGTTCTGCAGAAGAAAGTCATACAAGTTTAAAACAACAGGAGTGTGAGTAAATGATGACAGAATTTTCATTTTTGGCTAAACATAATGTTATTTTAGTTCCTACACTACCATTCAAAAGTTTAGAGTTGGTACGTTTTTTTAAGGTTTTTGAAAGAAGTATTTCCAAGGCTGCATTTATTTAAATAAAAAGTAATATTGTGAAATATTTTTACAATTTAAAAGAGCTGTTTTCTATTTGAATTTTAAAATGTCATTCCTGTGTTTCTTTGGAAACATTTACAAGACAAGACTCTTTGTTTGAATAGAAAGTTCAAAAGACTTTAGCACTTTTAATCAAATTAATTTGCCCTTGCTGAAATAAGTATTAATTAAAAAATAAATAATAATAAATCTTGCAGACTCCAGACTTTTTGAACACAGTGTAGAATCAGCATGATTTTAATCATATATATATATATTTTTTCTACTGATATGAAAGCAAACAATTTAATGAAATGATGATAACAGATGCATATGGAATTTTACTTATGAAATGAATCATCTTCCTTCCACTGAAAGAACTCTGCACTTCAACCAGTTTTACCAGGTACAGTATATTGTCCTCTGTTTTTATTTTATCAACATTTAACATACTTTAGATGCTGGAACAGTTAAAACCGCAGATCATATTTCATATTTCTGATATGTGCAGTCAGCGTCATATACCGGTGTGGAAGAAACAATCCAATTATATATTAGTAATGTTCAGATATATGATTTAACATCTTGTTACTACATTTCTTGTATTTACAGCACTTTTATTCCATTGGATGAATTTGCTTGAAGTGTTTTTTTTTAATGATTATGGTAACCAGAATAAATTTTTCACCACAATTACACCAGTATATGAATTTGATTGCATCTATACTGTATCTATATGCATAGTTATTTTTGAAAGCATTCCTAATTCTGAATCGTTCCTAAATCTTAAAAGTTTCATTGTAACACTTGATTGACAGTTTAGTCGTTGGACCTTTCTGCTGTCTGGGCCACATCGATTTTTGTAAAACCATTTGCCATGACTGTTGCATTATCACTTTATTTTATTGATGCTGATTTATTATTCCAGTTATAACTAATATATATGTATAATCTATGACACATGGCACGTTAAAGCAAACTGGTTCATTGCTCTACATGTCAGTGAGAATGTCTCTTATCTAAATGGTTGGTTATTGACCAAAATGAGCTGCAATGTGGACCAGACTTTATGGCATAGTCAAAAGCCTGGCTATATTTAAGAGTACTGTAAAACTGACTTATATAAAGAGTAATAGACTTTGTCATTGCGTCCCGATGCATCCCGCATCCAAATGCAAAGAACTGCCCACTGCATTATAGTTCTACTATGATGCAATTTGGTGCCTGCATTTTTTTCTTTGCAACTTTGTTGATGTAAAGAGGGAAAAAAAAAAAAAAACTTCCAGGCACCAAATTGCATAATAGTTGTACAAAAGTGGAATGTGGACAGGAATACAGGCCGTCCTCGCTATTCAGTCTAGTGGTGCAGTGGACATTCAGTAGACATGTGAACACATGACATTTATCACATGAGTGTTGCAACACTCAGTCCAGTCAGTAGAGCTCTCACCCTCTCTCTTTTTCTCTTTCTCGCGGGAAAACACGTGAATTCTGGGGGATGGGACACAATCATGCAGCCACTCTATCAGCAACAGTGTGCTGCGCTCTTCTCTGCTTATGAATATCTTCCAGCTCAAACTTATAAGAAAATATGATCAAATAAAAAAAACCCACGAGTGTTTGCCTGAAAACTATGTTTGGTTATTCAAGCAATAAGCCACTCCAGGAGGTGCTTTTAAGTGATTTTACCAGGTGTGAGAGGTTTATGTAAGTCCTACCTTATATGGCTTATTGCATTTATAAAACAAAATACACCAAAGTTCAATAAATGGTTTAAGACACCATGAATCAAAATGGACCTTATTTACTTGCTCAATACATGTTTCCGGTCTTATTTAGACATAGACGTTTGCACATCTCTGATAGCATATGATGCTAAAGAGAAAATGTGAAGCTGTGCCAGGTTTGACATTATTGACTCCCAACAGAATTGGTATGAATAACGTGAATGAAATTTGAAAACTGAGGGCAGGTGATTTTGTGTGATTAATGACTTAATTTAAGTCTGTTCCTCACACAAAGAGCTCAGTGTCATTTTGTTCAAACGCTGTATGTTTTCTCCATGCATATTCTGAATACTCTGGGCAGTTTATAAACCATTTGTATTAGTAAGACATAGGCGCACGCACACACACACACAAAAAAAAACCTACGCAAGATATGAAAAGCAAATCTATAAATGTGGGGCAGAATGGTTTCCGCGCCTTTTGGCAGGTGGGTTAAACAGTTGCACCAAACCTGGTGGGGCAGACTGTTACTTCCTTAGATAAGGTCAGTGTAACCCTGCCTGGCCCTACTTACAGCCAACTACAAAAGAGAGGGAAGAGGAAACAAGATTCTCTTTTTTAAAGTATGTCTATTGTGTACACCTCAGGCATTACAATGAAGGAATTTGAATCTTGAAAAGCCTATTAAATGAGGGCGTTTGGTGCAAATTCAGTGCTTGTGTCACTGAAATTACACAGTTAAATTATTATTATTATTGCTCATGTAAATATCTAATAAGCTCAAGATGCTTATCTCACCCACAGATTCATGATCATGAAAACTGTTTTTGATGCATGTGTCAAAAGCAGAACTATTACCAATTTGACACGGTGTCTAAAATACAAAAAGCTCATGGCGCGAGATGCTAAAAAAACAGCTGTGAAACAATAGCAAAAAACGGCTATCTGACATAGTGTATATATTCTCACACTACTGTTCAAATGTTTGGGGTCAGTATTTTTATTTATTTTATTGAATGAACTTAATATTTTCATTCAGCAAGGATGCATTAAATTGATTAAAAGTCACAGTAAAGACTTTTATAATGTTATAAAAGGTTTCGATTTCCAACAAATGCTGTCCTTTTGAACTTTCTATGCAGCGCAACTGTTTTCAACATAGTAATAAAAAAATCAGCGTATTAGAATTATTTCTGAAAGATCATGACTGAAGTAATGGCTGCTGAAAATTTAGACAATTTTTAACCAGAGTTTTATTAGCAATGTCAAGTGGTATAACCATCAAGAAGTAAAAAAAAAATATCTTACCCATTTAACGTAGTTACATCCATAATCACGTTCCAAGGGGAACATTTTTTTACAAATATGATTCATTTCTGAATCTAATGGTTATACCATCTGAGAACCTTACTAAAAAATGTATATTTAAATCAGCGAATTAAAAGATTGCTGTAGACGTTATATGGTGGTTTTCTGTGTGAATTTTTTTAATAGAGACACAAAAACACACCTAAACATATGGTTACAAACAGAATATAGTGCTATTCAGCCACAGATCCGCTCTAAGTGTCATATCAACCAGAGAAGGGGAAAACCAAGCCTTAAGGCCAGAAAGGACACAAAGAGCACCAAATAATGGTGGCAAATAATACCAAAGCTATTGTTCATGTCCAGGTGTCCCGTTGCATTTGATATTGAATTCAGCTTGAATCCTGATTTAGAGATAACAAACTTTGAGACTGGCGGTTGGACTAACACTGGACTCTGACATTTGGCCGCTTCTATCTGCTGTCTTGGGAACGCATTGGCAAAGTCTCCTCGTTATCTGTCGGCTTATTTCTGAATGGCCGTAGAAGCACACTGAATAAAAGGACTTGTGCAGTTGACTGGGCTTCCAGTGGGCACATGCACATTTCCATATGAGAGCAGTGAAATTCACAAGACCTCATTTGGCTCTGCAATGCTTTTCGGGTGGAGGGGAGGGCTGATTGAATGAAAAAGAACAACAGGTTCAATAAAGCGCAGATAATGGCTTCCTGTCTGGGCCGTGACAGAAGAGCTATCTGTGTTCCCTTCTCAGCAGGACCACAGAGGGGTGAGAAGTTGACAACGCTTTCATTCTCCGGAGGACTGGGAGCTATGTTTGGACAGGCCGCTTTACAATGGCAGAGTGGCCTTCACAAATAAACCATCACATTTTACTACTTGGCTTGACCAAGAAAACATTTAAGGAAACAATCAAATAAAAAATTAACAGCCTGGAATATTGGGCGGGAGCATTTGGCCCTTGTGTCTTTTCCACAGGATGTGAAACAGATTCATAAGAAGCGCTGGATGTCTGATAACAGGGAATAAGAAAAGCACTTCTTGAACTCTGAAATGAAAATTTGTCAGAATAAATGGCAGCTGCAAAACTTGTTGATTATATTGTGCAGTCCTAATATTTACTAAAGGGATAGTTCACCCAAAAATGAAAATTGTGTCATCATTTACTCACCCTCATGTCGTTCCAAACCTGTATGAGTTGCTTTCTTATGTTGAACACAAAAGAAGATATTTTGAAGATTGTTGGTAATCAAACAGTTGGTGGTTGCCATTGACTTCCATAGTATTGTTTTTCCTACTATGGAAGTCAATGGCAACTACCGACTTTGTGTGTTATAATATATTGTTGCACAATCACATATTTAGAGTCTTAAGGAGAAAAAAAAACTCACTTAACTTATGCTGTTATGTGAAGCGCATCCTTGCCAGCTTCAATATTCATGCATTCATTGATTACATAATCTGAGAATGATTCTTTGTACTTTTTTTTTCCTACTGTGTTGCATAAAATATTAAACTAATTTTGTGTCTTAAGATAATTCATATAAATTCAAGTCAAAGTCAATAAATTCAAGACTCTTGACAGGACGAATAAAATAACATACGATTTTGTGCAGAATACACTTTTATTTGTTAGCCTATCTCTTTCTTTCAGTAGTGGAAATTTAAATGTGAGATTCTGGAAACGTGATTTACATTTAGCAGGAACGGTCAGGTCGGGGGGAAGAAAAATATTCTAAGCGGACAGCAGGTGAACAAAGAGTGAATATATAGCGGGAGCGGATGGGTGCGGAATAGAACCTTGCGGGAGCGGGACTAAAAAAACAGTCCCGCGCAGACCTATAGCTGCAAGCGCTGAATTAAAGTAACAACGCATTGTTTGCACAGTAAATATGAACATGGATTGACACGAAAATGTAGTAATTACACCATAAATGCATATTATTAAAGTCTACTGTGTTTCACAGTAAACACATATGGCTTTTTGGCTAGGTTTACAGGGAAAAAGCACTTTTAGATAAACAAGGCAATAATAGATGGCACTTGTGGAGGTAGGAAGACAAAGTTCTTTATGAACCGCAGGGTTGCTTGTAATAAAGATCTAAATGCAAAGAAAAGGCAGCAGAGCTGTCTAATTATGTCAATGGTAAGTTTGGGATAATGTAATAAAAGTAGTTTAAATGTTTTGCCAATTTTTGAGCAACTTAATATATAAATCTAGAATTAAATGCAAAAGTAAAAAGCATTGAATAAGGTGTTGCTTATATTTATTGTGCTTAAACATGTCTGTGAAAGATTGTATTACTGTACTGTGTAAAAAAAAAAAAGAATTGCAATGCTGAAAAAGCAATTTTAGTGACAATGTTTGGATTTGAAATCAAAATAATGGATAAATGTTGTGTTTGTGGTAAACAGCCATGGGTCAGTAGTGGACTCCTGTGTGAAAGCTGCTCCTCTCAAAAGAGTCACCTAAGAGGGGAATTCCCACCATTTTCAAAAATGAAATTCAGGCCCTGAATAAATGTCTAAAAATCCTGATTGGAGTATCACTATAAATAGTTATAAATTATAAAAAGTAGGCTTTAAAAAGATCGGTATCGGCAGATACTGCTTTCTGTGATCGGTGATCGGCCTCAAAAATCCTGATTGGAGTATCACTATAAATAGTTATAAATTATAAAAAGAAGGCTTTAAAAAGATTGTGATCGGTATCGGCAGATACTGCTTTCCTGTGATCCAAAAATCCTGATCGGAGCACCCTTAATAGAAAGCATATAACCAGAATGTAATAGACCATGTAAGAAAGAGAACAAACGATTCGAATTGAAGAGTAACAGTATGGATAATCATCCACAGACAGAAAGTAATACACAAAGTAATACTTTTATTTACAGCAGACACACAGTCTGTGCCGGGGCTGTTCCTATGAATCAGAGTGAAAACCAGGATCTGCAATCGATTTTTCCTGCACAGGGCAGGGGATTGGGAATTACCTTTTCTGAAAGTCATTTCGCACTGCTGTCTTCTACACTATTTACCGGCAGAGTCAAATGTTAGTTTGGGAACATTATTACTGAGATCAATACCATTGATATGACTGGACTGCCTGTGTTTGAGTGCTAAATCAAGGCCCTAAACCTGCTAGTCTCTAAATAACATGGCAGATCGTATATAAACATGTTTCATGGCAACTACTGTAAAATCAAATTGAAATATGAAAGTGCGAGAAGCTTTAGGAATATTTCACTCATATAATTTTAAGTTTTGATGACCGTGGCCATAACAGTTTTATTGTAGGGTCCCATTTTATATTCAATGTCTTTAACTACTTAAGTAAAATAAATACATTAACGTTGTTATTGTTGCTGTTGTTGTTTGGTACAATGTACTTACTGTGTTGAGTTCACGTTGTATTGAAAACCTCTTGCTGATATTTAAGTGGGATATGGTTATGACAAGGGACAGGTTTATTGGTATGGTTAGGTTTAAGGGGGTGTTAAAGGGTAAGGGTTGTGTCAACAGTGTAAATAGATGTAATTGCATGCATGTATTTTTATATCTATATAAATAGGCTGCAAGCAGTGTATTGTATCAAATGATTGGTTTAAATGTTAGTATGTAGTAGTATATAGTATATAATACAAATAAGTGGGCCCTACTGTAACAACCACAACTGTAGCTAGTTTTTTTGTAATTACCACATGCAAGAAACTCACCCACTTAAAATAAACGCGAATAAACTCGTTATAAACGTTTATGTCTCGCTATTTTATTGTAGTAGCAATACGCTATTTGGGGGTTAAATATTATAAAATATTATAGATACCATGATAACCTTTCATAAAAGTTCCAGCGTAATTTAGCCTATAATGGGCAGTAATTAGCTTGGCCACCAACTGTAACTCATCTTTTAGTGGCACCTGTGTGTTTATTTAATAAGCACACACTGTTGGACGCACTGCAGTCATGAATGGAGCGGCTGAAGGTTACAGCTTTTATGAATGAGCGCAAACAACAGCTGCTCTGCCCTTCGCCCTTCCGTCTGACAAGCGCTGCAGACCGACTCCGATGCATGCGCCCGGGCCCTGCTGTGACCGTGTGACAGCAACTCTGTCACGGAGGGCCAGTACATTAGGAAATAAAGCTGGAGACATGACAGATCATGCGTGGGCCTCAAGAGAGCCCACCGTCGCGAAAAACAAAAACACGAGGCGTGGAGGCGAATATATGTCGGCTAACTGTGGCTAAACCTGCATTAAACACCTATTATTCGACGTAAGCTAACGTTCGTGAGCTAGCCCAACGCTTCCAGGCCCAATTTAACAGACTAAACTGCCCGAGCAGCGATTATTCCTCACATATATAACGCATTCACGGCCAAATGGTGTTTTTTATGAATGAAGCACTACATGCAAATGAGGACGAGAAGAAAAAACAACACAAAAAACAAATGGCGGATATATACCCGACCCCTGCAACAGACTTTCCAGCACACAAACCCATTTCGGTGTTTATGACTAGGCAATGTATACACAAGCTCAGTTGTTCAGAAAACAAACAAACTGAATGTCTCAGCTGCGCAAAACAACACGCGACGAACAAACGCAGAGGAATGCTCAAGGAAGGGCCTTTCAGACATCAGATCCCTTTACAAAATATTTCCGATCCTCCCCACTCCCTCCTCCTCCTCCAGACTATCAGAGGGCCCGATGATCCCCCGGCCGATGACAATATCACTCAGCATTTCAACGCAAAATAGTTCCCCAAACTTCCCCAGCCCCGTCTTCAGATGCGATCTGACTGCCTTACGCCGTAAAAGATGTGACAAGTAGTGGACGAACGTCCAGAACAAAGACAAACCCTCCATAAGACATTTCTTTCCAGGTACTTACTCGTTTGGGTGTGTTTCTTCAATCATTTTTCTCGTTTCACCTACAAAACAATCCCACAACGGGTGCACTCTGTTCGCTCGTCATTGTTAGGCCACTCTTTCCCCAAATAATCCCTCGTTCGGCTACAGTGTGCCTTCTTGTTGCTCTCGCTCCTCTCCTCTCCTCGGCTCCGTCTTGGTGGGCTTTTCGTTTCTTTTCTTTTTTCTTCTTCTTCTTCTTCTTTTCACTGGATCTAACCAGTTGCTGGTGAAAACCTTGGCGATCTTGGAACAAAAAAGGCTAAACCAGATCCCCCGAATAATGTTCCACAGTTTGAGCGCTTCAGTGTATTTCCGAAAATCCCTTAGATGAAATATGCGTTGATGTTGCTGAGGGTGGCCCCGACGAGCCCCATCTCTGATTACTCCATGTTGGATTATCGAGGAGCAGCAGCAGCAGCAGCAGCGCTCGCGGGGGAGGAGGAAGAGAGGAAGAGAGGAAGTCACACTGCAGGCCGAGCCCCTCTTAAATCAGTGGGAATCGTTTTAAAAAAAACAAGAAAAAAACAGCCTGCGCGGAAGAAAGTCTGGCTGGACGGTCTGCTACTTAAAGAAGTGTCATTACAATTTACGCGTATTGGCTGAATCTCACTGTTTCTAACAAGAAACCGCCATGCTTTATTTATTCAAGGAGATGGAATGCTACGCTGACTCTCTTTAAATTGCAAAAACAAAACAAGGCAAAACAAAACATAAAACAACACACACAAAACTAAGCAAAAAACAAAACAAACAAACACACACAAACAAAAATGAACAAGGCAAAATCTATATAACAACACGCAACACACAAAACAAGGCAAACAAAACATAAAACAACATCACACACACAAACCAAGCAAAAAACAAAACAAACAAAGCAAAACAAAAAGAACAAGGCCAAAATAATATATATAACAAAAGCACACCACAAAACAATGCATCAAACACAAAGCAACAACCGACAAAACAAGATAAAACAACAAATCACACACACAAAACAAGCAAAAAAACAAACCAAAAATAACAATGCAAAGATATATATAAAACAACAAGCCCCACCAAAACAATGCAAAACACACACACATCAACACACACACAACACACACACACAAAAAACACACACACACAAAACACAAACAAACACACACAAAGCAACCCACACCAAACAAAGCAAAAAAAACAAACAAAAAAACCCAGGCAAAAATATAATTAAAACACAGCAACACACACAAACAAGGCAACAAAACATAAAACAACACACACCAAACATTGCAAAACAAAACCTAAAACAACAAAGCACACACACACAAACAAAGAAAAAAAAAAACAAACCAACAAACAAAACAAAAAAGAACAAGGCAAAATATATATATAAAACAACAAAGCAACACACACAAAACAAAACAAAAGAACAGGCAAAATACTATACACAACAAGGCACACACACAAACAAGGCAAAACAAAACAAACAACAAAGCACACACACAAAACGATTCAAAAAAACATAAAACAACCAAATCAACACACAAAAACAAAGCAAAAAACAAAAACAAACAAAGTCACAACAAAGAACCAGGCAAAAAAATATATATACAACAACAAACACCACCCAAAACAAGCAAAACAAAACAAAACAACAGCACACCACAAAACAAGCAAACAAACAAAACACCAAATCAACCACACAAAACTAGGCACACAAAACAAAAAACAACAAGCCACACACAAAACAAGCAAAAAAAAAAAACAACAAAGCAACACACAAAACAAAGCATAAAACAACAAAGCAACACACACAAAACAAAGCAAAAAAAACAAAACAAAAAAGAACAAGGCAAAATATATATATAAAACAACAAAGCAACACACACAAAACAAAGCAAAAAAAACAAAACAAAAAAGAACAAGGCAAAATATATATATAAAACAACAAAGCAACACACACAAAACGAGGCAAAACAAAACATAAAACAACAAAGCAACACACACAAAACAAAGCATAAAACAACAAAGCAACACACACAAAACAAAGCAAAAAAACAAAACAAAAAAGAACAAGGCAAAAAATATATATAAAACAACAAAGCAACACACAAAACAAAGCAAAAAAAAAAAAAAAAACAAAGCAAAACAAAAAACAAAACAAAACACCAACCCAAAGCATAAACAACAAAGCAACACACGAAAAACAAAGCAAAAACAAACCAAAAGAACAAGCAAAAAAATATATTATAACAACAAAGCCCACACAAACAAGGCACAACAAAACTAAAACAACACCACACCGAGGCAAAACAAAACATAAACAACAAAGCACCAGCACACAAAACACAGAAAAAAAAAAACCAAAACAAACAAAGCAAAACAAAAACTAGACAATTCACAAAATAAATCAAAAACAAAACAAACAAACAAACAAAGCAAAACAAAAAAGAACAAGGCAAAAAATATATATAAAACAACAAAGCAACACACAAAACAAGGCAAAACAAAACAACAAAGCAACACACACAAAACGAGGCAAAACAAAACATAAAACAACAAAGCAACACACAAAACAAAGCAAAAAAACAAAAACAAACAAAGCAAAACAAAAAACAAGGGCAAAAAAATATATAATAAAACAACACAGCAACACCCAAACAAGTCAAACAAACAAACACAACACACACAAAACAAGGCAAAACAAAACAAAACAACAAAGCAACACACACAAAACGAGGCAAAACAAAACATAAAACAACAAAGCAACACACAAAACAAAGCAAAAAAACAAAAACAAACAAAGCAAAACAAAAAAGAACAAGGCAAAAAATATATATAAAACAACAAAGCAACACACACAAAACAAAACAAAAAAGAACAAGGCAAAAGATATATATAAAACAACAAAGCAACACACAAAACAAGGCAAAACAAAACAAAACAACAAAGCAACACACAAAACAAGGCAAAACAAAACAAAAAAACAAAGCAACACACACAACCACGAGGCACAACAAAACATAAAACAACAAAGCAGCAACACACAAAACAAAGCACAAAAAAACAAAAATAAAAGAAATAAAACAAAGCAAAAAGACAAAACAAAAAACAAACCAAGGTGAAACAAAATATATAAAAAACAAAGCAACACAAAAAGAAAAAAAGAAAAACAAAGCAAAACAACATAAAAATAAAAGAAAACAAAGCAAAACTCAATTAAAACTTGATTTGTTGCATATCACATTTGCTGTACAAATGTGTTTAGTAAAAAGTTTTCTCAAAGATTAAAAAAAATAATTAGGCTATTAGACTTTTTCATTGTCATGCAGCACTTTTTTGACTCTAAGATGATTTTTGGGAATCTTGTATTGAATTTCATATAAAAAAGAATATATTTGGCAAACATAAGCCCTGTTTTATTGTATTTATGAATTTGTCATTAAGGATTAGGAATTAGTAAGGTTTACTTTCTTTCAGGGTTTTATTTTTAGTTATTTTATTTAATTATTATTTTTTTTTATGGAATTGGAACCCCAATAAATTCTGTAATTTGATATGGATGTGTTTGGACTTGTTCTTCAGTAAAATGAATAAAAACAGTGTATCATGTAACATGAAATGAAAAATCATGTGTCTTTTGGTGTTTCTTTTACTGAATGGATAATAATATAATTGAACTGTCGAAACATGTCTTCAAATAAGCCATGCACAGCTACACGTAAAAAATGACCGTGAATTTAACGGTAAAAGACTGTAAAAATGCTACAGTAAAAACCTGTTAAATGGTTAACGGTAAATTCCCCTACTATATACGGTGAAAAACTGTATTGGACATTACATGTATTGGACATAAATTTTACGGTAGTATACCGTTTTTGGAAGTGAAAAAGACCGTATAATTTACAGTGAATAACCGTAAATCGACTTTCCCAGAATTCCCTGAGTTACATTTAAAATTTGATGTTTTTTGTTGAAATAACAATGTTTCTTCTTAGTTTTTTCTTATCACTTTTGTAGGGTTGTAAGGTATTAAGGGTTGGTTCTGGTGTTAGACCTAATGTTGTTAAATGAATGTTTAATGTTTATTGCATTATTTCAGTTTAATGTGTGTCACCGTGATGGTGTTTAGTGTTTGTGTGAATGATACTGTGGACCTTCTATATATGTTATTGTTTAAGAGCTGCTTGTGATGGGCTTTGTTTCATCATGTGACTTTCTCATCACCATTTGCATTTGGTGGTTATCAGTGTATTTCAGAGGTGCAAAACAGATTTCAGTACTTCCATAGGTTGGTATATTAACATTATATCAGTTAATGAAATTATGTTATTTAACTGTAAATTTAAGTTAAAATTGTAAAACCTAAAATGTTGCTACCTTATTTTTTACGGTAAAATTCCGGCAACCACGGCTGCCGTTTTTTTACCGTAAATTTTACGGAATTTTTTTTTACAGTGTAGTTTATAGCAAAAACGTACATAACGGGTCATTATCCCTGACTTAATTCACACATTTCTAAATTCAGTATTTGAGGTATTGTCCTGAATCGCCTTTGTCGCACAGCTGTGGTGGGAAAATGCATCTTTTTATGTTTTTTGTTTTGCTTTGGTCCATCTTATGTGAGAGTGCATTTCTAACATTACACAACAACAAAGGGCTTTTAGTGCTACTTTAGTGCATCATTCCTCCAAAGTGCGTCAGGGTCAAAAGGGGACGCGCAGTACTCCTTATCTGTGTTAACCTTCTGACTCGGAGGGAAAGTCTCTGTGATTTCTACATGCTTTGGATCAAGGATAGATAGCCTTTTGAGAACTGAGTGCTACGTTCACCAGTGACGGTCCAAATTCCTTACTGATCACTTTAAATCAGGGCTCCATTAAAGCATTCTTCATTAAAGCACTTTATACTACACACTACACAGCTTACAGAGAGAGCTGCTGCTGGTATTGCCAAGAAGCACCTGTGGAAATCTAATCAAAATTAGCTGCTGCCATAAAGTAATCAGGAAGGTGCTTTTTTCAGGCCATATACACTTCGAAACTTCGACAATAGTTAACTACCTTGGTTATCACGATCAACAATTACACCGATTTCAGTCATACTTTAAAGATAAGAACACCATTGTGATGCCTGCCTCATGATCATGTGACATTTCACCACTGACAGTCCCAAGCACTCATTGGCGGCTCCGGAAAATGTTTGATCACCGGAAAAGGGGTAAAACATTTACAGAAAGTTAAATTGTCCACTTTTTGGATTTGAGTATGCACTGGGGGCAAAAAAGAACGCATCACAGCTAAATACAAAATACAATTATCATATATATATAAGTCACGATTGTGATATTATATATATATCCATATATATATATATTATATATCACAATCTTTCTTAAATCAGCATTTCAGCAGTTATTTATGATCCAAGAGAGAGAGAGGAGAGGAGAGGATGAAGAGAGGGAGAGGGTAGAGAGAGGTATAGAGAAGAGGGAATGATGGAGAGGTGTGTAAGAACTTCAGGGGGAGGGGTGGAAGGAGTAGAAGAAGGGAACATAAGAAAGGTGAAGGAAGGAGATAAGGGGGGGAGGGGAGAGAGAGGAGTGAAAAGGGAGAGGGAGAGGAGGGGAGGGGAGGGGTGGAGGGGAGGGGAATAGGGGAGGGAGGGGGAGGGGAGGGAAGAGTATTTCATTTTTGCACTACATGCTTAATACTTTTTATATATTATTATTATTACTATTATTATTATTATTTTTCTTTCTGTTAATACATGTGTACTATTTGTGAGCAGTCCAGCTGCAATTGCTTTGGCAATACAAATGTATATTTTTTGTCATGCCAATAAAGCACTCTTAACTTGAAATTGAAATTGGAATATAAAGCGAAAAAGACATGGGAGGGGGTGTCGGGGACGGCGCTAGAGATATAAATTACGAGTACAACAATAAGAATAGTAAAGATATATAGAGCATAGAGAGATCAGAGAGGCGGAGAACAAGCATGACACCTGACCGGCGTAAAAAGTGTAAGAAGGGTGCTTTAAAAAGGGGAAGGGGCGGGAGGGAAAAAAAGGGGGAAGAAAGGAGGAGGTGGGGAGGAGAAAGAAAGGAGAGGAAAAAAAAAGGAAGGGGGGGGGGAAAAGGGGTGGAAGTAGAAAGGACATAACAAAACAAGATAAAGATTTTCTTTCCTTTCTTTCCTTCTGCCTCGAATTGTCCTCACAGCATATATTTAAGACCCCATATATGGCATTTAGTATTTAAAATATATTTATTCTGTCTTAAATCCAGTGCCACGCACATGTTATGTAGGTGGAGCTTTCGAGATCAGAGCCTCTCTCTCTCTCTCTCTCCGTCTCCTCTCTCTCGCTCTCTATCCTCTCATCTCTCTCTCTCCCTCTCTCATTCAATTTCATTTCAAGTTAAGAGGGTGTCCTCTGTTGATATCAGTCACGGTACATTGACAAAAATAATAACATGTACATGATCTATATGGGTGTTCCTTAATATGCAATAGTCACTAGAGACCTGACTTGTCCTGTCCAAGTCATAGTACCGACCAATGTACTCTAATATAAATCAAGTGAAATAAAATGATGTAGTTGTGTACATGTAGCTTTCGAGAATGTACCATAAACACAATCGTAGTCCAAACAAGTATGATCTATGCTGATATTACTTTGCAATACAGTGGGTTACATAAAACAGCGATCCCTAGGGTGATATCAGAATTAATGATGCAAACAAGACAAAGTAACATGACCCGCTCACCGCTTACTCGTAAAATAATAACAGCACGATAAGACTAGTTAATATCACAATCGTATCATAACTAAGGTCTCCATAGTGCCAGAACACACACACTGGACACACTATGTAACAAAGAAATAACAAAGTCTACACTAAAAGATTCCCAAAAAAACAAAACAACACCAAATCAAATTACAACTGTAACACAAAGTGGACGACATAGACAAGTTAAAACCACCAAAAGCCACATCAATTCGTACACGAGAAAGAAAAGGATAGGTGTAAGATCTAAGACCACAGAAAACTCTTACTTATGCGTAGACAACAGGATGTTAGACAACAACTTTCGACACCACCGGTGACGCGGAGCACTACGCGACAGACCTTGTGCCTGTCGTCACATAAAGTCCTTAGTACGAACACAAGCCCACAGACTAACATCAGTCCAAACATACAGTACAGCAACACAGACAAACACCGAAAAGACACTCTATGATACGCGAGCGCAGCCCCAAAGATAAAACCGATATGTGAAGAGAATTGGCTGGACAAGCACATGACACACTGACAGGGAAAGGGGACAGACAGAAACAGAAGAAAGGCTTCCCTCAGCTACAGGGCTAAAGCTCCATGACCACATTGGAATCAAAATAACTGTAATAAGTTTTGGTTGCTCAGTTTCAGTTGTCGTAACACTGGCAGAGAACAGCTATTTCCTCTGGGGAAAAAATGCATTTTGATTCTGCCCTTACATTACACACTGAAGAGAACACGTTTGTGTCTCTGTCACCGGACTGACATACAGTACAACACATCCCGTCATGAACATTACAGCTGATAAGAGTCTTAGCAGTAATACAGACGTGATGATGGTGCCTGTCATAACCGTTTGTAAGCTTTGGTGTTAAATATTGCTCATCACCGATTGGGTCATTTCTGTCATGCAGTACTGGCAGTCATGCAGTCGTGTTTCTGGAAAAGTAATTTCAGAATTCAGGCAAACTTCATTCACTAAAAATGAATTATTTAGACAAATGACAGGACATAAACAAGAAGCAGGTTGAAAAGAAAGAGCTAAAGTTAACCATTGCTCAGACACGGATTGTTTAATAATTAATTGTGGGGGGGGGTTTTGGGGGGGGTGGGGGGGGGGGGGGGGGGGTTTGATCAGATCATATGATTTGTGTAATTTTCTGTAATTCAAACAGTTGAAATGTTTCAGGGTGTTATAAGCCACAAATTACAAAAACAATCACAGAATGCATTCAATTCTTTGCTAATATTGCTTGTGCTGCTGTATGTGGATGATGTCTGTGAGGAACTGGCCTTTTGTTATTCAAGGGATATTGTAGACTAAAAGTATGGAAAATGCAATAAAATGTTTAGTTAAAAAAACAAACAAACACACACACACATGGAATAGTTCTTAATAAATAAGCTTTCCTATGCCAAAAGTGCAGCACTCGGGTACAAGATAAAACCAATAACTTCTGATTTAATGGTTAAAAGTGGTGAAATGATTGAAAACATCCATGTTCACTTAATCCTGATACTACAAAAAAATTAAATGAATATGATTTTCATTGTTAAAAACTGAAAGCTGGATTTTATTCATTTAGACATACATTTATAATTTCTTATACTACCGTTCAGAAGTTTGTAAGACTGTTTGAAATGAATACAAATTAATTAATATATACTGTAGGATGTGCTTAATTAATCAAAAGTGACAGTAAAGCCTTTAACATAACACCAATTATAAATTACAAATAAATACTCTTCTTCAAAAAAATTATAATGGTCTCCACAAAAATATGAAACGGCATTAAATTATTAAAAACACCGTTTTCAACATTGATGATAATCGGAAATGTTTCTTGAGTAGCAAATCAGCATATTAAAATGATTTCTGAAGGAACATGTGACACTGAAGACTGGACTAATGAAGGTGCAAATATAGCTTTGCATCACAGGAATAGATTACATTTAAAATATATTAAAACCAAAAACAGTTATCTTAAAATTGGCTTAATACTTCACAATATTACTGTTATTTTTCATCAAATAACTGCAGCCTTGGAGAGCCAAAAATATTTATTTCAAAAATATTTAGCGACCCCAAACTTTTGAATGGTAGTATATATTAATTATATCAATTATATTTATAACCTACATTATAAGAAGACAAGAAAATGAACTGCAAAGCAGGAATGACCCGATCGCCACTAATGCTGGGCCGTGTTTATCTGACGGTGACGCCGAGCTTCTCCAGAACGCGCACGCCCTTTTCCTGATACTCCTCCCGCGTCAGCCAGAAGTTGTCCTTGTCTTTCATGATGTCAGCCAGCACCGCCCCACCCAGAAACACCATGTGCTTGCGGCGGGGAGGGTCCTCGATGCGGATCTTGAATTTCTATGGGGGTATTAAATAGACAGCGTGACCAGAATTTCAGGGGAGTGGAACAGAACGGACACTGACCCACATACCAGAAAACACTCTGAATGGATCTCTTTAATACACATAAAAAGCACACTGTCCGGTTGGGAATCGAGCGGCAAACCCAAATGGGAGAATAATGAGGTGAACAACGTATGCGGAGCCCGTGTTCGGTGTACATCTGCTCTCAGACCCTGAACGGGTTATAAAGAGGTGGCTGAAAGGGTCTCGTGTAAAGTCGATTGCTTTTTAATTTGCCTTGAACGCAGTTTGGGCATAGGCAGACAGACACGCCGCTCGGCCGTATCGTGCATCTGTAATTGATCATCTATATATAGTGGCCCGACATGCGGCCCACTCTGAGGCTCCCCAAAATGCTTTTCCAGGCCAATGGCCAGGTTTTAAATGAGATGGAGCTCAGCTGGGCAGTCTGGGGCGTTGTGTGTAACCGAGGCCGTTTAGAGGCAAGGTGATGCAGCGCCACCTGCTGGTGCACAGGAGGCATTACGACACATCTGAGCGTCTTTGAAGTTAAAATACTTTCTTCTATCCCAGCTTAACCCTACAAAGCCTTCTGCATCATATTTGATAAGCAAAAGGCCTCTAAAACATTGCTGAAAAACCTGTAATCTACTACATGCTTTCAGTCTTCTGACTGACAGTTTACACTTTTTGAGCGAGTAAAAGGCCTTTTATAATTATAAACATCCTTCTTCATGTTGTGGTTCACATGTCTTATCGCTATGAATATTTACTGATTTTAATAGAGTAAACGGTCACACTTTACTTTAAGGTCCAATTCTCGCTTTTAACAAACCATTAACTACGACTTTTGCCTCAATAAACTGCTAATTTGCTGCTTATTAATAGTTAGTAAGGAAGTTGTTAAGTTTAGGTGTGGGGTGGATTAAGGGATCTAAAATATGGTCATAAAGAATAAGTGATTTATAAGTACTAATAAAAAGCCAATATGTTAATAATAGGCATACTAATAAGCAACCAGTTAATAGTGAGAATCGGTCCCTAAACTAAAGTGTTGCCAAGTAAACGTAAGAATAACATTCATATTCTTAGTAATATTTCCCTATGAACATTTACTGGACTGAAGAAACTTAGGTTTATCCATTCATTATACAGGTGCATCTCAATAAATTAGAATGTCGTGGAAAAGTTAATTTATTTCAGTAATTCAACTCAAATTGTGAAACTTGTGTATTAAATAAATTCAGTGCACACAGACTGAAGTAGTTTAAGTCTTTGGTTCTTTTAATTGTGATGATTTTGGCTCACATTTAACAAAAACCCACCAATTTACTATCTCAACAAATTAGAACACTTCAGAAGACCAATTAAAAAACATTTTTAGAGAATTGTTGGCTTTCTGGAAATTATGTTCATTTACTGTACATGTATTCAGTACTTGGTAGGGGCTCCTTTTGCATGAATTACTGCATCAGTGCGGCGTGGCATGGAGACAATCAGCCTGTGGCACTGCTGAGGTGGTATGGAAGCCCAGGTTGCTTTGATAGCGGCCTTCAGGTCATCTGCATTGTTGGGTCTGGTGTCTCTCATCTTCCTTCTGACAATACCCCATAGATTCTCTATGGGGGTCAGGTCAGGCGAGTTTGCAGGCCAAACAATCACAGTAACACCATGGTCATTGAACCAACTTTTGGTGCTTTTGGCAGTGTGGGCAGGTGCCAAGTCCTGCTGGAAGATTAAATCAGCATCTTCAAAAAGCTGTTCAGCAGAAGAAAGCATGAAGTGCTCTAAAATTTCCTGGTAGATGGCTGTGTTGACTGTGGACTTCAGAAAACACAGTGGACCAAATTCCTCTTTTCAGATGAAAGTAAATTTTGCATTTCATTTGGAAATCAAGGTCCCAGAGTCTGGAGGAAGAGTGGAGAGGCACAGAAACCATGTTGCTTGAAGTCCTGTGTGAAGTTTCCACAGTCAATGATGATTTGGGCTGCCATGCATCTGCTGGTGTTGGTCCACTGTGTTTTCTGAATTCCACAGTCAACGCAGCCATCTACCAGGAAATGTTAGAGCACTTCATGTTTCTTTCTGCTGACAAGCTTTATGGAGATGCGGATTTCATTTTGCAGCAGGACTTGGTACCTGCCCACACTGCCAAAAGCACCAGAATTTGGTTAAATGACCATGGTGTTGGTGTTGGTGTGCTTGATTGGCCAGCAAACTGGTCTGACCTGAACCCCATAGAGAATCTAATGGGTATTGTCAAGCGCATCATGAAGACCCCAGACCCAAACAATGCAGATGCTATCAAAGCAACCTGGGCTTCCATTACACTTGAGCAGTGCCACAGGCTGATTGCCTCCGTGCCACGCCGCAATGATGCAGTAAATCATGCAAAAGGAGGCCCAACCAAGTATTGCGTACATGTACAGTAAATGAACATACTTTCCAGAAGGCCAACAATTCACCAAAATGTTTTTTTTTTTATTGGTCTTATGAAGTATTCTAATTTGTTGAGATAGTGAATTGGTGGTTTTGTTAAATGTGATCCAAAATCATCACAATTAAAAGAACCAAGGGCTTAAACCGACTTCAATTCTTTGGGGGGAGGGGGGGGGGGGGGGTGGGGGGGGGGTGCCCTGAATTTATATTTTAATACACATTTTCAACTTTGAGTTTAATTACTGAAATAAATGAACTTTTCCATGACATTCTAATTTATTGAGATGCACCTGTACATTACTTGCATTTAAAAAAAAAACATTAAAATTTGAGTATCAAATATGATCTTCAGGCTTTTGAAGAATGTTTGTGTGTTCCTTTCTCAATCCTCATTGTATAGCGTTGCATTATAAGTTTTGCCCCACAATAAAAACTATAGTTTTGATCATAAAACTAAGCATTTTAATATCATTATACAACGACATAATATTCAGAGATATAGAGAGAAAACTGACCTTTATATGCATTTTATGCAAGTATCTGCTATAAAGATATCATTGATTTACATGACAAGATATCTTGCCAAGTTCTTACTTTTTGGCCACCAGCAACTCCACTAAATAGCATATTTTTTGCTAAATTTAGGCCTCTGTTTTTTCCTTGTTGAGTATGAGCTCCATATTCTCATTAGTAAGATTATTTGAGCCATAAAAGCCTGACATATCAAATATGATACTTAAAAATACACACTTTTTAAAAAAACAACTACAGTCAACTATAAGTAACCCATCTGTACACTGATTTAAACTGACTCTTTGGCACTTCACAATGTTGCTAAATCAGTAATCACTATATCACACAGCCCTACTTACGAAGTTGATGATAAACCTTAGATGCAAATTGGCTATTTTTGTCTGCTGGATGGCACGCTTACACGTGCGCAGCACTGGAAAACTTACCGAGAGCTTGTCAACATCTCCCTTCAGTACCCGCTCTAGATAAAGCTGTTTAAGTTCCCTCTCTAGTCGAGAGGGCAGACCAGGGTACATGGTGGATCCTCCTGACAGAACAATGTGCTTATAGAACTCGGCCCTGAGGGACAGAGAGAAGGCAAGCACAGATAAGAACACACATTGAGCTACTGGAGGAGTAAACGGTGAAGTTACTGAAGCGACAAGACGATCTTCACATGATGGACTGTTTATTTTAGTGTCACATAATGAGACATAACGTAATGTAGTGTATACTGGAGGGAGGATCCTATCAGGTGTGGAATTAGAGCGCACCTGGTGTCAATGTCTGCTGCTTGAATGGTGTTGAAGAGAAGCTCAGCCACTCCGACCCCTTCCACATTAATGAGGTGGGGCTGGAAGAGAGCTTCTGGGGCCTCGAACCGCTCTCCTCCTACCTTAATAACCCGGCCATCAGGGAGCTGGAGAAGAGAGAATATAACAACTTTTAAGGCTTTAAATCAGTCACACTGCCAATTCATAGATATAAAGAGTTTTACTGAACAGTTAAACAGGGTTGCCAATACATCAAAATCCACAATATAATTGTGATGCTTTTGCTGCTGATATAAAATGTCTACTTCCCTAAAGACGTCATTAGACTAGATTTCCCATCCACTGCTTTTTTTGCATCTCCAAATTCAATTGAGTAATTAAATTTCTGCAAAGTTCCCCCCCCCCCCCCCCCCCCCAGTGGGGGGGGGGGGGGGGGGTTAGAATTCATAAATTCATAGTACTTTTTAGTAAACATTGATGTTTATTACCAGGTATTGTTATATCTGGCATATAAATGAACAATATTAGATATCATTTTTTTTCTTAAAGAAATCACCAAAAATGTAATTCATTCAACTTTCATGTTGTTCCAAAACTGCATGATTCTTTTTATAAAATATAAATATAAATGAGTCTCTTATGCTCGCCAAGGCTGCATTTATTTGATCAAAAATGCAGTAAAAACAGTAATGTTGTAAAATATAATTATTATTTAAAATAACCGTTTTCTATATAAACATATGTAAAATGTCATTTATTCCTTTAAGTCAAAGCTGAATTTGCAGCATCATTACTGCAGTCTTCAGTGTCACATGATCCATGTTTAAAACATTTTATGTAAACTGTGATCCTTTTTTCAGAATTCTTTGCGAAAACAGTAATAAAAAGCATTTATTTGAACGATGTAAAAGTCTTTACAGTCTTCATTTCTTTACTATTATCAGTGTTGAAAACTGTTATGCTGCTTAATATTTTTGTGGAAACTGTGGTGTATATAGAATTCTCTGGTGAATTAAAAAACTATTTTTAAACAGAAAACCTATTGTAACAATATAAATTATTTACTGTCACATTTTATTTATTTAATGCATCCTTGCTGAATAAAAGTATTCATTTCTTTTTAAAGAAGTGATTTGTGACTTGCATTATTAAACCGTCTACAGTGGCAACAGGACCTCAGCAAGTATTTATGATTTATGATAAGCAACCTGGCTGATAATTTCTGTGGTAAATAACCACACCTCGTGTCAACATTCGGCTGGTTTCTTATCACATGCTTCACTACATCAAATTGACCTTGATCATGAGATGTTCCTGTAAGGCTGGCTGCACTGAGCAAAGTCTGATGTCTGAAGGTTCACCCACAGCCGAGCATAACCCTGATGACTAATTAGAAAATAGCGACGGGTGCGTGGGAGCATATAAAGAGCCCATTGAAGATGTCCAGAGGTCGGAAATGCAGAGCTTCCCAGCTGGGGAAGGACTGTGGCCACGCAGGAAATTGTTACATGCTGGTTAAGCAACTCCGACGTCACACAGCTTTCCTTGTTTCAAAACTTGCTCATTTGATTCTGTCTTTTTTTTTTTACGTCCTCTAAAAGAAAATGTTTAAAAAGGAAATCAAAAGAAAAACACCACACCCATACCTACAAACTCAAAGTAAAGAAGGAGCTTTGCAGTGTGTGTGACGAGTAAAACTCTGAACAACTTGTCGGCAACCGCTGCCCCCTCTGTTTAATCACACATCCAGCAGCCAATCAGAATCCAGCAGAGTGTGGCGTCTCACAGACAGGATGTCCAAGTGTAGACTGAAGAATTTCCCTGCTGCTAAATCCAATCCAAAGAGCGTATTACCATGGAAACGCAGAACACTTCTGCATCCCAGCGGGAAATCTGCGAAACCACATACTAAAAACCCCAGCCAGAAAAACTTCTGCCTCACATACTGTAACATCTGAAGTGTAAAGGACACTTTCACCCTGCAGGCCATTAACACCTTTTCAGAATGCAAGCTTGCGTTAAAACGGTTGGTGAAATCACATAAAACTGACCGTGTAGGACTCCACCAATACAGTGGTCTCCAGAGCAAGCTTCTGTTCCTGCTCGATGTTGTATCCCACGTAGCAGAGCTTCTCCTTCATCATGCGTACCGTCTCGAAGTCTGCCGAATGGTTGAAGGCGTAACCTCGCAGCAAGAGTAACTGTGTGACAAAAAAAAGATTAAAATATTTACCATATTTTACAGAATATGTCATGTTTTTATCATCTGAAACACGCTGTGACTTCTATAATTCAATCAACATTAAGCCCGCAAAAATTGCGCAAAGCGTGCAGAACGAGAGAGGTACATGAGCCCAAGTGTCCTTGTATAGCTAAGCGGTAATTTCAGACATGCTTTAAATGTTGTTTATAATGAATGTAACCATTTCTGTTTGTTCTATACTTTTTATTTTATACTTTAATATTTTTAATTCCTGTTCTGAATACTGATAAATTCACTTTTTTTTTTTTTCATTTCTGTTTTGAGTTCAAATTAAAGGATTTGTTTAAGTGAGGGGAACTAAAATACATGTTTATTGTGTTCATAATGGATGCAAACATTTTATTTTATTTACCAGTATTTTACATGATTTCTAGTGCTGTCAAACGATTAATCGCGATTAATCGCATCCAAAATTAACTTTTTTGTTTGCATAATATGTGTGTGGTGCTGTGTCTATTTTATATGTTATATACATCCAATCACATGTCATGTATATATTAGAAATATATATAGCTATAATAGAGAACGAAAATATTAAATATATTTATAATAATATAAAATATAGAATTGCATATATAAATGTATAACTTCAATGTTTTCCATATATATACTGTATGTGTGTGTATTTATATATACATAATAAATATACACAGTACACATACATATATTATGCAAACAAAAACTTTTATTTTGGATGCGATTAATCGCGATTAATCGTTTGACAGCACTACAATTTCTAATGTTATAACAAATGTGACTCATACACCAATGCGATTTATCAGTTTTTTCCTCAGTAATGCATTTTTGACCCAATGCAACCTTTTAAAACTTCTTTAACATCTGAAACATGCTGTGACTTATATTCCAAATTGACTTATATAATGCGTTTAATGTCAAGCATGCAAAACCTGGACAAAGCCCACACGAGAAATATCAGTTCCAGCACTGCCAACTTGGCATCGTAGCCTATTCATCATAACACTAAAATCGCAGTCAACCAAACATACCAAAAGTTACACATCTCGTTTAAATTGTATGTTGTTTGTAGGGCTGTGTCGGTCAGCGTGACCACTGTACCGCCGTGGGGTTATTCCAAACATGTGTGCAAGCGAAGGATGCTGTTTTACTGTGAAATTGGGACACAAGTGAAGTACAAAACTTGTTAACATAATAAATAATAGTTTAGCAACCAAATGTTAGACTACATCGTGAAAATGGAACCATATGGAGCATGCCGAGTGATAGGTACTAGGGCTGTGCGATATTGAAGAAAAATGCGATATGCGATAACTCATTAAATAATGCGATATTCGATATGCGATACGATAATGCTTAAAGTGCCACATGCTCAGATGAAACAGTTTTACTCAGCTGTTGCCGAGTCAGTTCTGTGAACTTCTATAACTATCTTGTGTCATATATATATGGTTATTTGTATGTATGCATGTACCAAGAGCTCCTGTAAAACCACAACATATTCCTTGTGTTTGTACACACTTAAGTGGTGAATAAAGCTCATTCTGATTCTGATTCTAATAAGAAAGCACCCCTACAGCAACTTCTGAAAGTGAACGGTATGTGTTTTACTCGAGCATTACATAAAAATGTCATTTTAACATTAGTGTAATCATTTTAACATGAGTTTAGGAACTGAATAATAAAAAGGAAAAATAAAACACTGCTTAGTATTTACTCTTTGAATTCAATATGCACTGATTCTTATTTAAGCTACAAAAGTTATTTGGGTAAGAGCAGTGAGTGATTTTCTCTTTGTCTTGTGTTCATGGCTTCAAATATTGCAAGCTGTAAGTTAGCCCTACGCTGTTTCAGTTTTGCATTAAAACTTATTTGTTTATAGGTGTGGCGTTTTTAATAAATGTTGTTTATAATGAATGCCACTATAATGTTTATATTTGTAAAGTTTTATTTATCAATATTTTACATTATTTCTGAATGCATTAATAAAATGTGACTTATATACTGATATACTTTTTTTACTCAACAATCCAATTTTGTCCCTGTGCGACAGAAAGTATGAAAAACGCTTTTTAGGTGACAAGCCACAATTATAGTCTAAAGGGCGGTTGAAACAGACTGCACTTTTTCATTCCACTGCACTGCTTTGCCATAGTTTTTCTGCATAAACAGACCGATGTGTTTCAGTCTTGTACTCATGTATAGCATTGTTTGCAGCTTCTCGCGCATGACACAGCATTCTAAAAATGCAGGGCTCCAGTTAAAAATAAGTTAATGGGATAGTTCATGCAAAAATGAAAATCCTAGCACCCTTTGCTCACCCTCATTACATTCCAAAACCCTCAGGTCAATTCCTATATGACTTTCTTTCCTCTGTGGAACATGAAAGTAGACATTTTGAAGAATGATGCCAACAGTTTCGGTTCCCACTGACTTCTTGTATTTATTAATTTTTTTATCCTTACGTTGTTTGGTTACCAACATTCTTCCAAATATCTTTATTCATGTTGTGCGCAAGAAAGAAATGCAAATAGGTTTGAAATGACTTGAAGGTGAGGAAACAATGACAGAGATTTCATTTTTGGGTGACCTATCCCTTTAAACTTTATAGGATTGTCTCTTAGTCTACTTTTACACGACAACGATGTAGTCAAAAACGGAAACGTTTTTCCCTTGCGTTTTTAAAAAGTTTCACGTATACACGACAACGTTTTCAAAACGATTTGCTTTTACACATATCCGCGAAATGGCCAAAACCGCTCTATTACGTATGCCAGGCCAGTAGTTGGCGCTGTCACCATGTTAGTAAACAGTACCTGTAGGGAAGTGACAATTACATGATGTATGTGACGTAATATTGGTTGTAATGAAAACATCCTATCCTCCGATGTTGGTTGTAATATTGGTGAAGTAAATCCACACTTTGCTGAAGAAGCGTTAGCAAACTCTTGAACAACAGTACCATGTACTCCGCCATTGTTGTGTATGTTTGTTCGCGCTTGCCTTTAAAATCGACACGTACTGCGCATGTCTACATACCTAACACGTACTGTGCATGCGCATGACGTCACCGTTTTCAAAGATTCCCGTTTTGGGTGTTTACACGGAAATGATAACGGTGGTGTTTTCAAAAGCTTTCAGTCCCCAAAACTGCCGGTAGTGCAAAGGGAGAGGTAACAAACAGGCAAAACGCATAAAAAGTTTCCCGTTTTTGGCTGAAAACGTCGTGTAAACGGCCCCTAAACCATGTGTTTTTTGTTTTGTTTTCCATTCCACGACCCTGCATTTCGCAATTTTAAACGTTTGAATGGCCTCTAGGACAGAATAATACAAAAGGTTTGCTTTAATGTGTAAATAGGGCAATTTAGGGTAATGTGCGACATCTAAGCTCTGACGTGTCAAATGAGGAAATCAAAAGTTAAATTAGATACTTAACAATAACATTATTTTAAACAAGATGCCGAAGCATGTAAACTGAAATATTGTGTACCTTAATGAGATAGCGTGTAATGTCCCGTCCCGCAATGTCCAGTCTCCTTGTAAGATGGGGCAGAGAGAAGCCCTCATACACAGGACAAATGTGGGTGACTCCATCGCCTGAATCCACCACCACCCCTGTCAACAGGCCTGCGTGTAGCACAACACACACATATTGATACAATGTCTGAAATAAGCGACACACTTATAGCTGACACTACTGTAGGTACAATAAAATGCTTGCCAACTCAACATGTTGAGGTTAAACAGTGCAGAGGATAACTCACCTTGAGCATAAAGCGTCAGAACAGCCTGGATAGCGATGTAAACGCCTGCAAACTGGTATGTCTCAAACATGACCTAAAGGACAGTGGGATAAACACAAAGACAAATGAACTTAAGAAACATTAAGAGAAATCACTACAATAACACTAGACCCCTATTAGCCCAATTCAAAAAGATCTCCCTTTGTCAAAATTTCTGCTGCTCATGTCTGGTGTGAAGTGTTAAAACTGTTTTTGCACTGATTTTGGGGTTGAATTATCAGAAATAAATAATTACATAAAGTGTAATTAACACTGTTATTCATTGGCAGAATTACTCATACCATCCATCACTGTTACATGCTGTATAGTTTGAATAGAAGATTGTCATTTAAGTCAAAGAATCTGACGGTTCTGGAGGGGGTGATGGTGCTGTAGGCGGAGAGCATCACCCGCTGCTGTAATGATGGGCACTGAGATGAACCGACAGCTGCAGCTAATTATACGTGCTGATGAACTGACTGTGCTGGTGCTAGTCTCCAGATCCTCCCCTAAAACCAGCACTTCAACATCAAAGACAAACTTCTACCCACTATTCAGAAATGACACTGTAAAACAATGAGGATTAAAAAGGCTCACCAAGGCTGCATTTATTTGATCAAAAATATTTTTACAATTCAAAATAACTGTTTTCTATTTGAATATAAATTCAAATGTAATTTATTTCTGTGATGCAAAGCTGAATTTTCAGCATCCTTACTCCAGTCTTCAGTGTCACATGATCCTTCAGAAATCATTCTAATATACTGATTTGCTTCTCAAGAAACATTATGTATGTCAATGTTTAATGTTAAAATCAGTTGTGCTGCTTTAGTGGAAACTGTGATACAGGATTCTTTGATGAATAGAAAGTTCAAAAGAACAGCAATTATTTCAAATAGAAATGTTTCATAATGTAAAAGTCACTAAATGCATCCTTGTTGAATAAAACCATTTTTAAAAATCGTATTGATCCCAAACTTTTGAACAGTAGTGTATATTCAGAGTTCGTGGCATTAAAACTCTCCAAACTATTGGGAGATAGGCTTGTTGTCATTTCCAGATCAGATACTCGAATGAACTTTTTTAGTGACATTTTGAATCTGGATAGATTTCGCACTAATAGAGGTAATTTTGCACTAAACCACCATTACGAACATGAATTATAGCAATATAACACATATTTGGGAGGGCAGGCTTCATTTGACTATGGAGAGTATAGTTTCTTATTTCTTTTTCTTTGGATTATGTTCACATGAATGGTCTGACTACACACCTCTATGATCTTCTCACGGTTCTTGGTCGGGTTCATGGGAGGTTCTGTGAGGAGGATCTTGCAGTTGCGTGAGTTGATATTGAGCTTCTCCGGACCGAAGGTGTAATCCCATAAGTGCTTCATGTCATCCCAGTTCCTGACGATGCCATTCTCCATGGGATAGTTGACCTCCAACATTGAGCGCAGTTCACTCGCTTCGTCTCCCACCATCAGATCCTGAAGCAATCACAGGTCACAGGTTAGAAAAACCACCTCACTTCATAGCTATGCTGACGAAACTAGAGGTCAGTATCCACCAAAAACATTCCAATGTGGTAGCCCAGCATCAGCATTTCCACAACAGATGCCCGGCCCCGGAAATCTCATGTCCCAGATTTGCCACAGCTGATCCACATTCTGTGCAGAGTTACAGTATGAGGCATGAGGAAGCTTCATGTTACGGCTCATGGAGAGCTCAAGCACAGTAAACACGGCCGCTGCGATGAGATGAGCGTACTAGGGCTGGGCGATATAGCTAAAAAATGTATCAACGATATAATGTTTCATATCGTTCGGTATCGATAATTATTGACATTTTTTATAACCTTTTTTAAAACAAAAAGCAATAGAAATTTTTAAATTTTAATGAAATTTAACCACTGTATTTTTAAATTAAAAACATTTATTGAGACATCAATAAACAATCATTGTGTTAACAATCAAACACAAAATAAAAATTAAACAAATATCTAATTTCTAATGTTTTATATTCAGATTAAATAGGTCTTTATTGTATAGGTCTAATTGTCTCTCGAGGCCACGGGAGGGCGCAATGAGCAAAATAATGCAACACAATGTCAACGCAAGGAAATAACTGTCTATAAAAAAAAACGTGCATTACGTCTAAATTAACTCATAAAAATTAATATAATTTCGTAAATGGCATAAACAATTATGAACAAAATAGCATCATGTATTTATGCAGTGCTTAATCCAAAGAGCCGAAGCGCCTTTCACACAGATTGCCTTTAAAAACACGAGACGCAGTAAAAAGGAATAAACCTCCACAAATTCGTGACGTGTTTTCTAAAAGTTTAAACTTTTAACTTTGCATGGCTTTCTATACATCACTTGTGTGACGCGAGTGCAGCAGTCATATTTGTCCGTCTAAAAAATGCGCTGAATATGCGTTCTGTGTGAATGGCTTGGTTTCGGTTTTAACCTAATCAAGATCTTCTCCGCATTGAGCAACTATATTTCTCTAATATTTTGAATGAATAACGCAGCAGTGCCGCGTTTCATGGGCCACTGATGACGCTCCCTGACACACTCCTAACATTCAAATGCAAATGTTTATTTTAAATTCGACTAATAATCTCCTCATCACAGGCAGGCACAGCATTCAATTCAGCATGTGTAAATTTTTTCTATCGATATCGAAGAAGGTGTACCGTCGATAAATATCGATACCGTTTTATCACCCAGGCCTAGGGTAGGGCCAGATGTGCGCTCGTTTCAATAGAATAGCATGCTCCATGGCACAAGGTTCAGCATTTCTTTTTTCATTCACAGGCTTCTCTGCTCGCAGTTTTAGCATTGACATTAAGACCCATTTACAATAAAGTTTTAATAATTGTTCTAATTATGAGAATAGGGACATCTATATTACAGCTGTATCAATAACGACACAGAAGAGCGATATAATTGGAAAAACGTTTACAATTTCTTTTCCAGTTGATGGACGATAAAAACACTGACAGCCAATCAGAATGCACCTTTTATTTAAAGCAGCAGACAACAGAACTGCAGTGTATTCTTAGAATAAACATGTTTAGAATCCATGTGTATGGATGCTTTTATAGTTTTTGTGATGATTATCATTATAGTATTGTTCTTGTTGTGAAATGGCCCTTCGTCACAAAGTTCAAACCACAGAGAGTCTCTCTCTATTAGTTCCACTGTTACCAACACAATTTTGCTAACTAGCTTTTGTTTAATTCAGACTTTTGTGACCCTGGAGCACAAAACCAATCTTAAGTCACTGGGGTATATTTATAGCAATAGCCAAAAAAAACATTGTATGGGTCAAAATTATCGATTTTTCTTCTATGCCAAAAATCATTAGGATTTTAAGTAAAGATCATGTTCCATGAAGATATTTTGTACATTTCCTTCCGTAAATATATAAAAACTTAATTTTTGATTAGTAATATGCATTGCTAAGGGCTTCATTTGGACAACTTTAAAGGCGATTTTCTCAGTATTTAGATTTTTTTGAAACCCTCAGATTCCAGATTTTCAAATAGTTGTATCTCAGCCAAATATTGTCCTATCCTAACAAACCATACATCAATGGAAAGCTTATTTACTCAGCTTTCAGATGATGTATAAACCTCAATTTAAAAAATGTATGACTGGTTTTGTGGTCCAGGGTCACTTTTATCTGAGATCTGAGGGTTCATGCTAAGACTTGGTTAAAACCCCTAAACTTTAAGGCTGAAATACACTACAAGGCGTTCAAACCAGAAACGATTTTTTTTAAAACATAGACATCAAATCCTTGCCAACTTTGTAAATGGAGCAAAGAAACCTGGGCATCACGTATTAAATGACTGAGGATCACACACTAACATACTTACAAATCGTTCTGAGAACAAACATGCAGAACAGTGCTCGTGCTATGAGATGCACGACAAATGAAACAATATGTTTTAAACATGGCTCAAATATCAAACATGTCTGATCTTCCCATTTCGGATGAAAACTACCATGAAGCTAATAATTTGTAAAAGTCGTTCTATCATACACTACATGATTTTCTGTGAAATCTGTTAACTCTGACTGTCCAAAATCTGCAGACTGGCTTTGACCTTCAGCTAGCGAGACTTCTACAGACAGCAAATTGGGGCAAAAATCTGGGCAAGAGTTGTGTAGCGTATTTCACCCTTTAGTTTATGCTTGGTACAGCTTATTGCAAATACCTCTAAATATCGCAAGGCCCTCGACTGAAAGGAACCACTGGCCTCTTTCTCGTCTTTACTGGGGATGTTAAGTGTTACAGAATTATCACGGAGTGAAAATTATGTGTGAGTAGACGTTGTGTTCTTTGGCACGGTTACAGGATGTGCCATGTGTTTTCAATGGAGCCCTGCTGTCCTTAAATTTCATCTGTCTGACTAACTTCCTGGGTACAGCACAGCTTCAGCAACATTTCGTTTATCTGAGAAGGGAAATGCAGGCTTCTCGAAAAGAGTTTTGAAAGGAGCTCAGTGTGTGAAACAATATCTTGTGAACACCAAAGCAGCTTTTATGACACATCAGAATCTATTTAGAGCACAGTGGTGTTGTTCTAGTTCCTCAAACATTATAGAGGCCAAAGGACACTGAACAGACAGGATGACGGGCAGCTACATAAAGCGCAGAGACATCAACATTTCCCTGCATCTTAAGGCCAACTTCTGCTAAATCTATTTCGGACCGGAGGAGGAGGAGAAAATTAAGCTACAATGTCTGGTGGGGATCTGAATAGTTGCCAAGCTCTGTGAAAGACATTTGCAGCTTTGAAACAGAAGACAAAGTGCAGCGTAAGAGCACTTTGAGCAATGCACTGTGGTGAATATTGGAGTTTGAAAACAAATTAAGCAAGACCAAACAAAAAAAACTAAAACTAAATATTAGTGAGAAAGTCTGATTCATTCCCCATGGCAATTTACTTAAATCAATACACAAACAGAAGAAGAAATACAACTGAAATTAGAAGTAGGGCTGGGACATAATCAGGCCCTAAACAATATGAATTTTAATGTCGGTTCTAAAGAGATAACACTTAACTAGGAGTATCCTGGGGGATACAAACATTTGAGAGGCTGTGGGGAGAGGCAGGGAAAGTGTAGGTCTCATTTATTGGTTTCATGTTGAAAGGGTGTTTGTTGTGAATATTTAGATGAGGGGAATTTTGTTTCTTAATTCTTTGTTTAGCTCAAGGGCAGCATTTAAAACTGCATGGCCACTCGTAGTTTATTATTAGGTTTACAGTGAAATTTTATGAATTAAATGCTTACATTTTTTGTAATCTGTCTCGAAATGTTTGTATCTCAGGGGATACGTCACCCTTTTAGGGATATAAAATCAAGGTATAAAAACACATATATGTGACCCTCTGAGACTGTGAGAATCTGAATTGAATTGAGATTTTGCCTGTGGTTTAGAAAAACATCTAATTTTCTTACTATTGACAAAACGCATTATCGTTGAAACGGTATGACAGTCAAGACAGTCAAGAAATATTTGGTGATTGCAGTTTGAGGTTTTGTATTAGAAGTGATTGATTTGTGACAGAAAACTGCATCAAAAAAAAAAAAAGAATCTAGAGTTTGGGCGTAACCCAGTGGTTATTTTTGGTACAGTGCCCAAACAAAAATCTCACAGGAACCACATTTTTCAAATTTGGAACATAACTTCGTTAGACACATGGCTTTGATTTTATAGCAACTTTGGAATGCAACATATTTTATACAATATTTATTTTATATAAAATAAAGAAATAGTATATTACATTATCTTTACTGTAAACTTAAACTTTTATAACTTTTTTATACTTTATTTTTTTTAATGCTTTCACTTCAGCAATAATCTGTTATGGGTCATCTTTAAAAAGAGACCAACCATAGGTCTGTATTAAAAAGTGTTCATAAATTACAACAATTTAAAAATGTTTGTAACAAGCCCATGATAAAAGGGTGTCTGTTGTCAGCGAATTCATATCTCAAGGGGAAGTTGTGGCCTAATGGGTTTAGAGAGTCGGACTAGTAACCCAAAAGGTTGCGGCGGGTTCGAGTCTCGTACCGGCAGGTATTGTGGGTGGGGGGAGTGAATGTACAGTGCCCTCTCCCACCTTCATTACCATGACTGAGGTGCCCTTGAGCAAAAGTTAACAAAAGCCCAACTGTTTTCCGGGCGCCGCAGCAAAAATGGCTGCACACTGCTCCGGGTGTGTTCACGGTGTATGTGTTCACTGCTGTGTGTGTGTTCACAGTGTGTGTGTGTGCACTTTGGATGGGATAAATGCAGAGCATGGGTCACCATACTTGGCCACATGTCACTTCACTTTCACTTTCAAAGTGGCAACGTATCCTGGGGGACACATCAATTAAAATCAAAAATAAGACAATCAAGTTTGAATCAAATCATAAATTTATTATTGAGTCAAAGCTGGAAACTAGCATATATGCATGTCTGACGTCTCTGTATGGTTTGCCTTCAAAGGGTAAGAAAAAGAAAAAAAACTGTATGTGAGTTGATTAGATTGATTCTGTCCAAATTAGTGAACCGATTCCAAATGTTGGGTTTCCCGGTGGCATTTTACACACATTAAAATGCTTTAATAAAAATATGTTTTAAGTAAATATTACTTTATGTTTAAGTTATTGCATTGTATGATGCATAAACAAACAAACAAATACATTCTCCTTGTGTTCATTTAGTGGTTAACATGCCTTGATTATTTTTTAACTGCATTAATATTTTACTTCTTGTATTAAACAGTCTGAATTCAGCTGCTACAACAGATGTTTGGTTAAAATGATGCTCCTGTTACTGAGAGACAATAAAAGAACAAACCATTTTAAGCCATTTTAGAGCAAATGCATTAATAGAATTATATGCATATATTGAATATTGTGTGTGTGTGTGTATAATATATATATCATACACTTTTAACCATATCACCCAGCCCTGATTATAAGGAATGAGATAATCTACAAAATAAAAGAAATCAAAGCTCAATAATAGGACACCACTGAAATACTGCATGGTGCAATACACTCTCCTCAGCAGGCGGTCAGTGTTAAACAAAACACACGTCAGGCTGCACTTACCATTTTTTTGTTATTCTACTTGATCATGTGAAGAACAAGAAGGAAAGAGTGTAAGTATAAAAAGGACAAACAGGAGAGAATGAAGGCATACTTTAAAACAGCTAAGCTAAATACGTTTCAAAAATGAACTTTGAGAACCCATCAATTTAGAGCAGGGGTGCCCAAACTCGGTCCTGGAGGGCCGGTGTCCTGAAGAGTTTAGCTCCAACCTCAATTAAACACATCTGAACCAGCTAATCAAGCTCTTACTAGGCATACTAGAAACTTGAAGGCAGGTGTGTTGAGGCAAGTTGGAGCTAAACTCTGCAGGACAAGTCTCCGAGTTTGGGCAGCCCTGATTTAGAGTATTACCTACCGTTATTCAAATGCCACAACAAACTCCAAATGGATCATCTGACCGGGTGGATGGTAGAGTGTGAGTGTGGAGCTCACCTTAATCTCAATGTTTCCCACTTTAGCTGTGGATCGGATGATGGGCCTGCCCACCAGTGCTGGGAAGATGTGTTCTGGGAAGTTGGATCCGGCATAGCCACACTTGACAAACTAAATGATTGAGAGGGAGAGAGAGAAAAGCAATAAAGGAAACTGCTCGTCCTCTATTTGTTTAAAAAGAGCAGCCAACAAGACAGCAAAACAGAACTGAATTTTTGACTTCTTAAACACATGTTGATGACTGGCCATCGTTATGGTCCACAGATGCAGAGGTTATTATGTATAAAGTAATGGATAATGTACATCCAGCCATTTGTTATCACAGAATAAACACTGACGCGAAGTGGAGGATGGAAGTACTGGATGTACATTATACCACTTATTACATGGCTACTTGCCACATAAGTAAATGATTAGACACAAAATATTGATTTGAGTTTAAGTATTTTATTTGCTCTTTAAAGCAAAGCTTCTGCAAAGAAAAAAAAGCTCCTAAAAACGGATTTGAGGCTTCAGACAAGACAGACATTTAATGCATAAAGTACAGTCCTATCACTAATGACACAGCTTTTCACCACATAAATAAAGACGAGGACATAAAATGTTACCAACACTTGTAAAAGTATCTATTAGATTTTACTCACAAATAGCAATTTCTAGCTCATTAAACATTTTACAGATGAGCATAATTATAAAAACTATTTACTCGTAGAATTTGTTCTCTTTTCAATGACCTTGTAAGATTTTTCCAAGCCTAGAAATCACAATTTTAACATTTTCTCATATTTACAGGTTTTTGATACGAATGTGATATGTTTTATAGAATAGTACAACAGAGTGCTACAAGGACAACATTTTGCTGTTGAAAATACAGAAGTTAGCATCACACTGGTTTCCTTATATAAAAATAAAACTGATTTTACTGATTTTTTGATTACCGCAAAAAAATTACCTTTGTGACCAACAAGTTTGTGATTCTTATATATTTTGTTCATTAGGGATGCGCCAATCATGATTTTTCATGAACAGATATCAGCCAAAATAAAATAAAAAAACACGTCCAGCCACTATTTATGGCTAGTCGACCGGTGCATCTATATTGTTCATCATGATAATCTTCACTAATTAACCCAACTTTTATGAGAATTGAAGTCTAAATGCAATTGGCAGATGTAAAAAAGCTAAGATTACAGGCTAAAAAGAAATATACCGCAGCCGCATGACTTCAATGTCACCACCACTAAGTTTCCAACTCTTTATTTCAAATCTAAAAGTTTGAGTTAGACTGCAAGAGCATGAATATAAACGCAATGAGGCTGTGAGGCAAACTAGTAGATGAGGTTTCCTGAAGTTTAATGCCAGCAAAAGCCTCTGTAGTCCCATTCAGCAAATTGTTAGCAACCGCCTTTTTTAAAGGTAGTGTAGGCGATTTCAGAGAGGCTTTGAAAGCATAAGATCCCACCCTCCCTGCAAATCACTCTCCAAAGCCACGCCTCTCAACCAGCATAACAAAAAAAAAAACCCTGGCCTTTAAGACCCTTAGAGTTCAAGTGAGTTTTAAAAAACAAACCCAAGTATGGCATTACTGATGGATTTTATGCTGTAGAATAAAATGTGAAAAAATCTTGAGCTTGTGTTAACCACAGAGTTTATTTCAGGCCTACAACGGGTTTCCTTGTTTTAGGTCTCATTTCTGCTGCATTCTATAGTTAATTTAGTATTTGGGGGCCTGTAACTTTCTTGTTTGTTTTTAATCGTTTTAAATATAGTTTTTTGACTTCATTCAGACACTCTTGACTTTATTCAAGCTCCCCAGACGTGCTGCAACAACAAATCAATGTGACGTGACTGATCTGTCTACTACTTGACTACTGACTTATTGAGAACATCCCATATTGCTTAAGATATTTAATAGTAATTCTCCATCCACAGCTGCTGACAGTAAGGCCGAAACCACCAAAAATATTCAGAACAGTGCTTAACTGATTGGTTTCATCCTTCACTGTCAGTATTTGCTCTATGAATCACCCCCAACAACTACTTGTTTGCATTAAACTCAATCTATTGTTTCTCATATTAACATGTTCCAAAAATGGTCTGAAGGCTTTCAGGCTCATTTATTGGTCGTCTGACAAGTAGAGCCGTGTTCTCTCCCCTTGTCCAAATACCCACACTTGCGGTCTTGGCCACTTGAGAGCGCGTGTGCGCGACAGGAGGCAAGTGTGCAAGTCTGTCCCATGTCTTCAAAATGCCAAAGTGCAGTGCCCTTAATAGACACTAAACCCACACTATCTCGAATACCGCTCCGGAGCGCTATTCAAGGCCAAGTGTATCCCATCATGCATCATGTTTTGGAATAAATTGTGAGACTTTTTGCCGAGATCTCACGAGAGGTCACCGAAACCTTTTCCAATGTAAGTTAAATATTAATATAATAATTACATATTACAAATAATTTGGTAGAAAACTGTGTTTTTACTTTTATTGGTGCAAAGATGAGTTGTGGTGATATTTATGTTGTACAACATTCGCAACTGCTTTTTATCATTTAATTAGAAGCACCACAAATTGAAATTATGTCATGTTATAGGGACTACTGGACAGACCTTTAGAAGTTGATTTTCAAATGCAAAGCATGTCAAATTAAAATAATGCTACACACTATAAGTGTGTCCCATCAGGTAATGAAAAGTTCGACACACACTTGTGGTCTTCACGCCCACTTGAAGACTTCGGCCAGAATACAGGAAATACGTCATTTAAGTAATCAAGTGGTCAAGTGCAAAGACTGCAAGTGTGGGTGTTTGGACAAAGCCTCTGTGCAAGCTGTGGTTTTAACAGGTAACATCACTTCCTTCTGAGCCTGACTCATGGCTCTCGGTTTCACTGGCTGTCCTGGCCTGAACACATTCACTGTTTATCAAAAATACACTACTAAAACATCCCCGAACCACATTATTTCCAGATCCAGACTCCAGAGTGAAAACCAGCCCATGCCAGCCATTAGCCAACCATGAGTCAGGATGCATGACCACGCCCCCACATCCAGGGCAGATGATTTCAGGCATCAATGCTATAACGTGTAATGACTTAATGTTATCATCTACGAAGACCAGCGTCCGCCAACGTTAGTGAAACTCGATGTAGACGAGACTAACTCTAACGGCGAGGTGAGGAAGTAACATGCAAAGCGCTATCAAAGCAAGCGGATGATTTTCATAGCAGGCAGCGTTCACAGTGGAGTGGAACAGCAGAGAGTGCCTGTAACCATAGCGACGCAAAATTAATTTTAATATTTTACTTTGGTAGTGATAACTGGAACAAGCTAGCAAGGCTGCAGGATTTGCAACGCGGTGTATGGTCATGCAGCCGACCCATAAACGATATGTTTACTCGTGCCACTGTGTTTATATTATCATATAGCTATTAATACAACCAAACCAGGCCACGTTTAGCAGGAACTGTGCTGCTAGTGTCGAATGCAGTCTGCGGAATAAGTGAACGCTGGTTTTTAAATAGGATACATATAGAATATAAATCACTTTAGTGTCGGATAACGCAGAGAAGAATATGAGGGCAAAGTCAAAGCAGCTGTCAGACATTCCTTACAGCTGCGCTAAGCTTTCATTACTTCCTGTTAGGGCTCTGTCTGCTTAAACTTTACTCAAAATAGCGAAACGAGCCAAAAATAAATGCTATGTGTTAGAGTTGCGGACGTACCCCTGTTCCGTTATCACAAACCACCACCTTTCTTCCTTGGCTGTCCATCTTCCAAAACCCTGGAGCCGTCAACAGCAACCCAACTTTCTCTGACAAAGTGCTACAAGCACTCAGCAGCAGCAGGTTTCACTTCCTGTTCCAGACGCTCGCGCGAGCGGCTCAGCCTGGTTTTCCACAAGCCCCGCCTTCTGCGATCGGATTGGCTAATAAAACTTGCAAGCGGTCTGCGATTGGACAGTTGAGGAGTCATTCATTGAAACTTCACCGTAGAAGATTTCCAACACATAGCTCGATAGACGGTATGTAACATTATTTGCCATTTCTTTTCTATAATATTTTGTCACTAATCAATGTTGCCTTTAGTTTCAATAATGTATAACTTCTAATCTTAGGTAATGGAGTATAAAAACAAAAATACTCACGATATTAAAAAATAATAATAATCTTAATAAACATTAACAGACGTTCATTTTTTTCAAGACATTAAAACAGTGCAGTGCAAAAAATGACAAGGAGGTCATAAGGAAATGGGAGTGTAAATAGCAGCGTGTTTTTTAAAAGAACGGTATTTCATGCTAAACAATAAAACCAGTGTATCCCAATGTTAGAAATGCAACAAACATAGTCTAAAACAAATCTCAACATTACTTGAAACATTTCAAAAGAAAACCTTAATAATCATTGATAAATAAATGATTAATCATTAGAAATAAATAAACAAATGAATTTAAAATTTATATTAAAATAATAATAATACAAACGCATAACAAATATTTCATGTAAGTTAAGTATAAATTGTTCCAATAAAAATTTTATTAAACGTAAATAAGAAAGTGATTTAAATGAAATCTTGTTTTCAATATAAAATGTTAAAATACAAAGCAGGACTTTTCTTGTGGTGGGAACGCTTCCTCGCGTTCCTAGTTTCCGGTCGGAGTGTGGCGCTCTTTCAGCAGCAGAGCGTCAACATGGCGGCGGTTCTTTCACCGAGACCGTGCGATAGCCCTCCCGAGGCTCCTGGGACGCAGTCTGCGAAGGTTTGTGGGTCTTTACGGCTACATCTTGTTGCACAGACCACAGGTATAACGCTGTAGCATGTGAGGTATACATCTATGCAGTTACTGCGTCTATAACAGCGTGAATGTGAGCAACAGTCGCCTTTGTTTATTTGTACTATTCTGCTGTTATTGGACTTAAGTGCGGCTTTTGATACAGTGGATCATCGTATCCTGTTTAAGAGATTAGACCTTGAGTTGGCAGAGATTGGTTTGCATCATGTCTCACAAATAGGAATTGTACAGTGGAAATTGGAGAATTTTCATCAAGCTCAGTTCCCGTCACCTCTGGGGTGCCCCAGGGCTCAATTCTGGGTCCAATCTCATTTTCTTTATATTTACTCCCTCTCCGCTTAATTTTTGAGTCCCTTAAAGTCTCATATCATATTTATGCCGATGATACTCAGCTCTATTTTCCTTTAAAATCAGGTACTGATTCAGTGTCCTCTCTGCTAGCTTGTCTAGAGGACATTAAGGTTTGGATGGGCAATAATTTCCTTCAACTAAATCAGAAAAATACTGAAGTTATATTGTTTGGCCCTTCACACCTTTTAAATAAGCTAAGTTCTACCCTGGGCCCCCTTCGAGAAAACATCCTCGCGGATTTTTAAAGTTAAAAATCTGGGAGTTACCCTTGACCCCGAGTTAAAATTTGACAAACACATCAATTCTGTAGTTAGAGCCAGTTTTCTGCAGCTTAGGGGACTTCGCAAGCTTAAAACTATTCTGAGCTTTAGTGATTTGGAGACCGTTATTCGTGCATTCATCTCAACCAGGTTGGACTATTGTAACGCTCTGTACGTTGGAATACATCAGTCTAGTTTTAGTGTCTAGTACAGAACGCCGCGGCTCGTTTTTTACTAGGGACAAAAAAGAGAGAACATATCACACCTGTGTTAGTGTCACTTCATTGGTTACCTGTTCAATTCAGAGGTGGTTTTAAGGTTTTAGTATTTGTATATAAATCACTTCATGGTCTTGCCCCTACTTATATTTCAGATCTTCTCCATTCCTACTCGCCCGAGAGAACACTTAGAACTTCCACCCAGATGTTATTAAATGTTCCAAAATCTCGACTTAAATCCAAAGGTGACGGGGCTTTCTCAGGTCTTGGTCCAAAGCTCTGGAATTCCCTACCATTGTCTATTAGACTATCCCCTACTCTATCCACATGTAAATCTTCTCTTAAAACATTTTTTTTTCTCAGGCATATGCTTAATTTGATCATATTTTAGCTTTAATTTTGTTTTATTTTGCATGGTAATGTTTTGTTCTGTTTTCTTTTGATTTATTTTATTAGTATTTAAATTGTATTGTATGAGGATGTTTTTGTCTTGTGTGTTGTGCAGCACTTTGGTCAGCATTTATGTTGTTTTAAAGGGCTATATAAATAACCTTGACCTACTATTAGCCTGCTAGCCGATGGAGCTAAAGATATAGATGAATGGACGATGCTCAGAGTAATTATACTTTTAAACAAATTAAGCATATGAACGGACCCCAGCTGTCTTCCTAGGTGGTTTTTGGACAGTCATTGATAGTTTTCAAGGCCACATAGTATGATTTCATGGGCTTTAGACCTAGGTAGCCCTTCTAAACATAATATCTCTCAATCCAGATTGAAATATCTTTGACAGGATCGTATTTCTGACTCTTCGAACAGGATGATATTGAGGAGAACTCCAGTGATGGCAGTCAAGCCCCCAAGAGACGCAGGATGGGCTCAGGGGACAGTTCCAGGAGCTGTGACACATCCAGCCATGAGCTGGGGTGAGAGCTCATTACACACACTCTTCCTATTGTACCATGCTGATCTGTAAATTACTTTCAAGGCAAGACACACCAGATGAATAGGGTAAACAAATAACTAATAGATATCAATGCTACCTCAGTTGATTCATTAGTTTTTGTATTACATTTTTTGTAATGTATATTAAACCTTTTCAGTCTCATGTTTAAACATAAATATGCAAGTGAGGCATAATCTAATTAAATATGCAATCATTTGCATGCATTTCCAGAGCATAAATCTATTCTTCATTTTGGTTTCTTATTAGGCTCAAAGATTTATACAGAGGGGATTTAATTTATCTCTTTTTATCACTCCTTAAAACGGAAAATACTGTCAATTTCCTGGTTTTTGTGTTTTTTTGTTCCTCCCTAACCGCCAGAACAAATACGTGCGTTTTTAGGAATAAAACGTTGTTAAACCAGGCGAATGACACATGAACAAACCCCTGTATAAAAACCTTAAGAATATAGATGGGATTAAAGCTGAAAAGTTTGGTGTTATGTAAATGCTGCTGAGTGCAGAAAGAAAAACTCATTTCGAGAAAACGGCCTTTAAAGGTATATATTGTAATAGAAATCAAAGGATGCAAAAAGTGCAATAAAAGAAATACAAATTCAAGTGTATTTTGCGTATTTGCTTTCCACTAGTCTGACGCAATACTTTGAGATGCCAAATAGCCCAAAATCTCAAAACTGACCAGTGCATAACAAAATGTTTTTGTCTGTGACTTGTCTTATGAAATTATTTTCTCAAGTAGTGTGGGCGCTAAACGGTTCATACGATACGGGTTTAGTTTTGTTATGATATTAATTTTTAAAATACCGCAATACTGGTGTATGTCGCTAAAACAACGTTCGGAATGCGACACTGTTTGAAAGAAGTCCCTTTTCACTGTTGCACTGTGGTGAGGGAACAGCTGTATTTGTTACTAAGCGTGAAAGTTCAGAAACTTAAGCTGTAGAACTAATAGAACGTGATATGACAGAAGAACTCATCCACAATATCCTCATTGACCGCCACAAATATCCACCGCGTGCTGCCATCAGCTCCCGCGTCTCACATGCACACGGGCGCGACTTTAGCACTAGATTTAGCATTTTTCAGACCCTTTTAGCGGCTTTTTTCCACAGAATATTCATAATGACAAACCTAGTGACTTTTTTGGATTAACCTTAGCTATGGTTCAGTTGGAATATTTCGCCAGTGCTGTCCCACGAACGCGAGGTCTGACTTTCCCGGAGAAGTGTACCCTCTCTCGGCGTCTGTTCTGTGCAGTGAGCGGCAGAGAAGCAGCGCATTCAGTTGGCCGCACCGCAGCCGACTCGTCAATAAATGAGTACAAAACAAAGTTTCCTAGCACCTGTCGCTCACTGATTATTAGGAATTATAAATATGAGCGTAGTTCGTATGTTAATATCACATGCACTTTTTTGTTTGTTGTGTTTTTAGTTTGTTACTCAGGACGCAGGCAGTGCGCTGCCTGAGACAAAAAAGTAATATAGCCAAAAAAAACGCATAGCCGCTCTTTAGTGTAGATACATGTTGATTTTATCAGACAATGCCGCAATTATAAATGAGTGACTCCTGGTTAACGTATTAAAAGGGGTCGTGTTTAGTCACTATTTAGTGTGGTATTTTTTGACAATATTCACTCATCATGACAGTAAAATAGGGCATTCTAAGTCAATATACTGCAGTATTTACTCAGTAATCAATCAGTAGAAAATATGGTTAACACCCAGCCATGCATGAAAAAAAAATACCATAATGTACCGTGAAAGCGGTAAAATTTGTATAAATACCGTGATATACAATTTTGGTCATACGGCCCAGCACTATTCAAAAATATTTCTTACCAGCCAGTATTTCGCTTGCTTTCTTTCTTTCTTTCTTTTTCATTACATTAAAATGTATTCCCTCCTGACAATGAAAATAGTTAGCTGTTTTTCTTTGCACCATCATATTTGACCTATTTGGCTACTAGGATTTCTGTGAACCCTCACCTGTCACCTGTTTGTGGCTTTATTGGCTAGCCAAAAATCTAGTTTTTAATCTTTATTTTGATGCTTTTACTGTTTATTGAGCCTTGCTATTTCATTACAGACCAACATACTTTCCTGCAGAGAATCTGACGGAATACAAATGGCCCCCGGATGACACAGGGGAGTATTATATGTTACAAGAACAAGTGAGCGAGTACTTAGGAGTCACTTCATTCAAACGGAAATATCCAGGTGTGAACAATAAGCCTCTAACTGTCTGCAGAGGAAAAATTGAACTGAATGGTTTTCACGTTATTGGTCAAATAGTGGTTTGGTTTTCAGATTTAGTTACAAATGCCAGAGATGACTTTTTTTGTATTGTGCTGTCCCAACACCCTCTCTTTTTCTTCACCAGATTTGGAAAGAAGAGACCTGTCTCACAAAGAAAAACTTTATCTGAGAGAACAAAATGTTATTACGGAAACGCAGTGTACTTTGGGTAAGAATTCAATCTTTCTCATTTCCGTTTCTTGAGTTTGTGAAACTAATAATAATAATTTTGTAAAACTGATAACATGTAATTCTTTATTCTTACCCTGAAAATATCCAATGTAGTGTCAGTATATAAACTCAAATGCTTTACTTTTCCAACAGAGTGGTTTAATTCCTAATTTGCTCCACTTGGCATTTCAGCTTTGACTTGTATCTTAATTTATTGTAGTAGTTGTAGTAAAAAGTTGAGTGTAGTTTGAGACCCCTATAATGAAATTGCTCCCTTCTCCCTCAGGCCTCACTGCTCTGCGCAGTGATGAAGTCATTGATTTGATGATGAAGGAGTATCCAGTCAAACATGCAGAGTACTCTGTCATCCTCCAGGAGCGAGAGCGCCAGCGGATCACTAAAGAGTACTCTGTGAGCACTCTTAGTGCGGTGAGTACACACACTCTTGATTTTTATAGACTTTAATATACTCTATTATTTTTTTTATTTTTGGAAAAACTTTTTAATAAGGTTCATTAGTTAACTACTTTACATTAACATGAACTAAGCATGAACAATACTTCTACAGCATTTATTAATCTTAGCTAATGTTAATTTCAACATTTACGAATGCATTATTAAAATCAAAAGTTGTGCTTGTTAACATTAGTTAATGCACTGTGAATGACAGTGACTGACAATGAACAACTATTTGCATTAACTAATATTAACAAAGATTAATAAATACTGTAATGTATTGTTCATTGTTCATTCATGATAGTTAATACATTAACTAATGGAACCTTATTGTAAAGTGTTACCGTTTTTTACAGAAAGAAATAATTTATTAGCAATGACACATAAATTGATCAAAAGTGACAGTAAGACTTTTATAATGTTACAAAAGATATATTCACAGAAATGCTTTTTGTCCCCAAAGAATCCTGAAAAATATTACAGTTTGCATAAAATATTTAAGTAGCACAACTGTTATTTTTATTTGAAATGGACGATAATAATCAGACAGTTTCTTGAGCCGCAAATCAGTAATCAGAATGATTTCTGAAGGATCGTGTGACACTGAAGACTGGAGTAACGATGCTGGAAATACAGCTTTACCATCCAGGAATTAATACAAATTTGAAATATTTCAAAATATTATTAAACAAAATATATAAAAAACAAATTCTACTGTATTTTTTTTTTTTTTTTTCGATCAAAAAATGCTTTTGCTGATCAATTATAGATATATATATATGATATATAAATTAGTATTTTTTTTTAAGAAAGGCTGGTGGATGCAGGAATAATGATTACGGTAATACTGGTTGTACTTTGCTAAAAGTCTGTGAGTCCTAATGGTCTGACTGTTTTCTTTTTTAGCAAATGCAGCAACAGAATCCTCAAAAAGTTGAAGCCAGTAAAGTGCCCGAGTACATAAAGAAAGCAGCTAAAAAAGCTGCCGAATTCAACAGTAATTTCAACCGAGAGCGGATGGAGGAGAGGAGGGCTTATTTTGACCTTCAAACACATGTAAGATGTGCTCGTATTCTTTAATCTGATTGTGTACTGCGGTGTGTAAAATGCATGTAAAACTGCTTTACCACCCAGAAAACCCTAGGACCTGTCTAACAATATCCTGGCAGCACCTAGCAATGACTCTGAACACCTAAGCAACCACTTATAGACCTTAAGCCTGTGTTATACTTTCCGCGAGTCCGCTAGGGTCCGCTATGGTATGCGTGATGTAAAAATCCCCGTCATCGGGGAGTGTGAAACAATTTTGAAAACACACTTTTTTTCCCAGGTCTCATTGCTTGTTCGCTTTTTTGCTTTCACCTGTAGATTATTCAGGTACCTCAAGGAAGATACAAAGTCCTCCCTCCAGAAAGAACCAGGACCGGTCCATACCCAGTTGCCCTCATTCCTGGACAGTTCCAAGAGTACTACAAAGGGTGAATTCTATCCTCCACTGTACTTGAGAACAACGCAAGCCTTAAATTTGTTCTGCGTTCTGACTGGGTTTTTCTTGCCTCATCCACGTTTGTAGGTACTCTCCAAATGAGCTCCGCTACTTGCCCTTGAACACAGCTCTATACGAGCCTCCACTGGACCCAGAGCTGCCTGCCCTGGACAGTGATGGTGATTCTGATGATGGTGAGGATGGAAAAGAAGACGGCAAAAAAAATAAAGGTTCCTCGGTAAGTTGATTTCATGTAACTGCCTGTTACTTATAAAAATTCTCAGTTGGTTTAGTTCATTCAAATGTGATTTTCAGTCTATAGTTGGACAATTGTAAAGATATCTAGTGCAATTTAGTGTCTCAAAAGCAACCGCGAATTATTGAATGTATTTATTTATGCATGTATAAATGGGTCCATTTGGATTTCACTTTAAAGTGAATAAGAAACAATGTTTGCAATACAATTTACTTTTATAATCTGACATTTCCGAAATCCAAAGTGGTATTCAAAGAGGAAAAATGTAGGCTAGGACAAGTATTGTTAATGTTAACTTAAAAGTATTGCAAATCATTTCTGATCATTGAAATAATGCTGAAATCTAAATATGAATATATTTCAAACTTAAACTTTTTTCAGTTAGTTGCCAAAGCAACATTTCTTGTTATTTCTTTTTTTACTAAAACGACTAAAGCTGAAATAGAAACTAAGGCAAAATGTACATATAAAAAAAACTAGTGAAAATGACAAAAGCACATAATAAAAGTGCTAAAACTGAAACAAAAATATGAAAAGACAAGCTATTCAAAATATTAATAAATACTCTATAGAAGTATAGCCTAAATTGGATCATGAAAAGTGGTCTCTATATGAAAGGGGACATCATCTATAAAGGAAAAAAATGACTTGTGGATAATAGGAAGTGTATTAAATTATTATTTTTTTTTTTCACTTACAGGACAGTTCATCAGGAAACACTTCAGAAGGAGACAGCCAAGACAGTGGAATTCAATCCAAAGTCAAGAGCAAAGACGCCACTCCTCGCACCGTCCAACACAAATCTGCCCCTGGGTACAAGGTAGAAGAAAAAAGCCCCTGATCTTTTTTTAAAATAACCCAGCACCTCTCTTCTCCCCTATTCGCCACCCCTCTTTTCCAGCACTTTCAGCAGAGAAGTACTATTCTTCGGATGATCAATAGTAATGGTCACACACTTCTCTACTCTCTCTCTCTCTCTCTCTCTCTCTCTCTCTCTCTTTTCACACACACACACACACACACACACACTCTCCCCCTGGTGGTCATAGATCGGGACTGCACGTGTCAATGGAACTTGTTGTCAGGTTGAAGACTGGCACTCATTTTTTTCAGTGACAGTTCCTGTGTTCAGCACAGACCTTTGGAGCAATAACATTTTTGTGTGGTACTGCTGTTAGTTTAGTTTTTTTTTTTTGCTGTGTTGCACTTGTGAAGGTAAATGCCCTCATAAAATGAACAGTACTTCATATAGCTTAAAATACCTCTATTTATCTCGCTACCTGCCTGTCGGTTAAACTGAAGGGCATGTGAGCAGTTTCATTTGGCTGCTAAACCTAAAAAAAAAAGTGCTAATAATCCATAGATATGAAACGGTAGGAGAAATATTAAGGGTGCACTCAGTAATGTTTTCCTTGGTTTACAAATGTATAATCATAAGAAAAAAAAGAATTGAATATGACTTTTGGAGAATGACTGAAGACTGCAGTAAAAAAATATTTGATTCTACATCAGGGGTCCCCGAACTCGGTCCGGCAGAGTTTAGCTCCAACCCTAATCAAACACCTGAACCTGCTAATTAAGGTCTTACTAGGCATACTAGAAACTTCCAGGCAGGAGTGTTGAGGCAAGTTGGAGGTAAACTCTGCAGGACACCGGCCCTCCAGTACCGAGTCTGGTGACCCCTGGTTCTACCGGACGAGTCGTCTCCTAGGGTGCCGCAATGTTGAGATCACATGACCAGCTGGGTGTTGCAACCCAACCAAGTTACTAGTAATAGCAATAAAAGAAGCACCAAGCACGTTTGCAGTAACGTGAAAGCACCATAGAAAGTTATCATATGTCTTCATAAAACTTTAAAAATAATTATTCCAACGATGAAATGTCATTAATCCCCGCTGATAGTCTAAAGGGAAGTTCACCCAAACCTCTGGGAACTCGAAAGAAGATATTTTGAAGATGTGGAACCCAGTTTTGGTTACATTGACTCATTTTATGGAAAAAAGTCATACAGGTCTGGAACAACGTGAGGGTGAATAATTAAAGAAAATATTCATTTTTGGGTGAACTATCCTTTAATATCTTAACAGGGGTTCCAAACTCGTTCCTGGAGGGCCGGTGTCCTGCAGAGGTTAGCTCCAACCAGCTCCCAAACACCTGCCTGGAAGTTTCTAGTATGCCTAGTAAGAGCTTGATTAGCTGGTTCAGGTGTGTTTAATTGGGGTTGGAGCTCAACTCTATAGGACACCGGCCCTCCAGGACCGAGTTTGGAGACCCCTGCTTTAAACTATGCCTTTAACCGTTAAACAAACTTACTGAGTGCACTAGCTTTATTTGTCAGCCTAGTGATGCTTTACTCTCTTTCAGGCATGAAATGGTTATCAAACTATTGTTTGGTATAACATTGTCAAACTGAATATCAGTGGTTTTCTACACTGACTCTATGGGCACCTTAAATATGCTTGATATCTGTGTTTCCTTTGATTTACTCTGATTAAATCGTGCAAGTTGCTTTTTTTTCTTGTCAAAATGCTTGCTGGATCAACAAAAGGTTTACCTTTACACATGACAAATTATCCACAATACAAAACGAAATTTATACAAAGTAAAGTACACTACACAAAAATTTGGCAGTGTTATATTGCAAGAAATTATTTAATAACTTGCCCGCATATGCTTGCATTACATTTCTGCTTGCTTAGATTATGCTTTGTGCAATAGGTGCGTTTTTTCCGATGGTTTAAATTTTCTTGTTTGAAAATGTTCATTCTTCTCTAACGTGTTCTTGTGGGGAAAAAATGTTTGCATATTGTTATTGGACAGTTAAACAATTTTAAGATACACCCCCAGCTAAAGGCTCATTTTAGCCCCATCTTCGTTATTAGTTTCCTTCGTAGCTGTGTTTTCTCAGGAAGTGTGAGCAGTGTAAACTGTCCCAGGCTGTTCTCCAGCAGTATGCATAGTAGGACGATTTTCTGTTTGCATAAGTATCCGGATGACCTGCTACATATGTCAAAGAATTCTGCCAGTACACTACAGTGCACACTGTTTCCCACAATGCATTGCACTCTAACGGAAGTCTGATGAATTCCAGAATTAAATGGAATTATTTTGCAGGATGAGAACTATACTGCACTCATATGTAATGTTATACGGTCATGTGACAGTAGGCGTGTTTCCATTACAGATTTGCGCAAAACTTTGGCGATATTTTATAAATGTCGATAAAAACGTATTGCGAAATGACGGCGTTTCCATTAACCAATGTTATGCGACTAAAATATAACCTTTTGCCTCTCGCGATAAGTCATGGCAACGGATTTTGGCTATATTTATTCAAAGGAGGCGTAAACGTGTATCTTTACAGAAGCAGCACAGAGAGACTCTTCAGAAAAAAGCGTGGCGGCGGCTGGAATAAACGCAAGCATTGACTAGAGTTCAGCTTCAGTGGCCGTATCACTCTTCAGAGGCACACTGCCACCGCAGCCGTGGTTGCAGTGGTAAAATTGTCAAGAATGAATTGTAGAAGCCCTATATGGAGACCAGCCACGTATGCAAAGTGTTTTTCCATTTCTTGGAGGGTTTATAGTTAATGAAAGAATGATCATTTAGACTTTTTACATGCGCCATGTGACCTGTAATGCAGAAAGAAAAACAAAAAAAAGAACGTTTTTTCCATTGCAGTTTTGCGAATTATTCCTTTTCGCATTGCCTGAAAAACCACCTCATGCGAGCATAAACTTTTTTTGCGATATATGGACGTTTTTGCGAAATTGACGAGTTGCCTTAGGCGTATTTTCAATTAGCAATTTTCAATTTTGCGGCAATTTGAAGGGGGGGCGGTAAATAGAAACGCGACTAATGTATCACACTCTTGGTCGAAACGGTGAGTTTTAAAAGCATGTAAGTTTGTCCGGATTAAAGCTGTTACACCAAGGACGATTAACGGAGAAGAGACAACTATTATCACAAACCAGTCTCATGAAAATACGTACCTCTGGGTACTTTTCTGCAACACTGTTTTTACATACCTTACTGCACGTTTCACCGCAGTTTAAAAGAGAAATGTCCACTGAGTGGCGCAAAAACACGGGTTCAATACCGGAACACTGGCACGTGTATACGTTGATATAGGCACGTAGTGCTGTGTTTTTATTACGTTGCTTCAGGTAGGTATTGCGGCGGTTCAGAATTCAAATATCAGGGGACTGTCGCTAAAAGTTAATGATCTATCATGCTGGAAGTCCTCGGCCTCTCAACTACGCTATAGGACTTCCTGAGCTACCGACAAACCTAGTGTCGATGAAAACCCATTGATATGAAGCTGGATATGTGCGGTGCTAACGTTCAAAAGTATCAGTTTTCAAATCTCCCAGCATATTAAACATTTTTTGAAGTCATAACATGATATTCTTTAAGCAATTGTGCGAAAATTGCACTTTATTAATCGAAACTCTGTTAATTTGTGTGAAAAGGAATAAAAGGTGTCGGCGTTTTACTGCCTCTAGTGTTAATTTCAACTGGAAACTGCAGTGAATTGTACTGTATGTACGTGTTTCGCGAGGAAAATGTGCCCGACGGGGTGACGTTTTTTGCCAGAGACAGATTGAGATATACAGTGGGGAAAAAAAGAATTTAGTCAGCCACCAATTGTGCAAGTACACCCACTTAAAAAGATGAGAGAGGCCTAATATTTTCATCATAGGTATACCTTAACTATAAGAGACAAAATGAGAAAAAAAAAATCAAAAAAATCACATTGTAGGATTTTTAAAGAAATTATTTGCAAATTATGGTGGAAAATACGTATTTAGTCAATAACAAAATTTCATCTCAATAATTTGTTATATACACTTTGTTGGCAATGACAGAGGTCAAACGCTTTATGTAAGTCTTCACAAGGTTTTCACACACTTTTGCTGGTATTTTGGCCCATTCCTCCATATAGATCTCCTCTAGTGCAGTAATGTTTTGGGGCTGTCGCGGGCAACATGGATTTTCAACTCCCTCCAAAGATTTTCTATGGGGTTGAGATCGGGAGACTGGCTAGGCCACTCCAGGACACTGAAATGCTTCTTACGAAGCCACTCCATCGTTGCCCGGGCGGTGTGTTTGGGAACATTGTCATGCTGAAAGACCCAGCCACGTTCATCTTCAATGCCCTTGCTGATGGAAGGAGTTTTCACTCAAAATCTCACGATACATGGCCAAATTCATTCGTTCGTTTACACGGATCAGTCGTCCTGGTCCCGTTGCAGAAAAACAGCCCCAAAGCATGATGTTTCCACCCACATGCTTCACAGTAGGTATGGTGCTCTTAGAATGCTGAGTTGCATCCATTCTCCTCCAAACACGACAAGCTGAGTTTTTACCAAAAAGTTCTATTTTGGTTTCATCTGACCATATGACATTCTCCCAATCCTCTTCTGGATCATCCAAATGCTCTCTAGCAAACTTCAGACGGGCCTGGACATGTAATGGCTTAAGCAGGGGGACACGTCTGGAACTGCAGGATTTGAGTCCCTGGCGGCGCAGTGGGTTACTGATGGTAGCCTTTGTTACTTGGTCCCAGCTCTCTGCAGGTCATTAACTAGGTCCCCCGTGTGGTTCTGGGAGTTTTGCTCACAGTTCTTGTGATCATTTTGACACCACGGGGTGAGATCTTGCATGGAGTCCCAGATCGAGGAAGATTATCAGTGGTCTTGTATGTCTTCCATTTTCTAATAATTGCTCCCACAGTTGATTTCTTCACACCAAGATGCTAACCTATTGCAGATTCAGTCTTCCCAGCATGGTGCAGGTCTACAATTTTGTTTCTGTGTCCTTTGACAGCTCTTTGGTCTTGGCCATGTGGAGTTTGGAGTGTGACTGTTTGAAGTTGTGGACAGGTGTCTTTTATACTGATAACAAGTTCAAACAGTTGCCATTAATACAGGTAACCAGTGGAGGACAGAGGAGCCTATTAAAGAAGAAGTTACAGGTCTGTGAGAGCCAGAAATCTTGTTTGTGTGTAGGTGACCAAATACTTATTTTACAGAGGAATTTAACAATTAATTCTTTACAATTCCTACAATGTGATTTTCTGGATTTTTGTTTCTCATTTTGTCTCTCATAGTTGAAATGATGAAACTCTATGATGAAAATTACAGGCCTCTCATCTTTTTAAGTGGGAGAACTTTAACAATTGGTGGCTGACTAAATACTTTATTGCCCACGTAAAAAACTATAGCAAACTATATTAGCATCCACACCAGTGGACGATAACGTTCTGTTTATTATATAAGCATGCTGCAGTTTTGTTGTCTGCTGCTTTAAATGCTCAAGCTCTTTAAAGTCAGGTGGATTCTGACTGACTGTCGATATTTATATCGTTCATCTGCTGGAAGAAATCTTTCTGAATGCGATTCCAATGGCATTGTTCTTCTTGTTATAGTCGTGATATGGACTTACCTAATAGTCATATGATTTGAACGAGTTGTCATCTTTGGGGTGAACAGTGTTACATGCTTAAGGTGTTTTCTATTGCAGTTCATAATCTTGTTTATTATAGGAAGATTTTTTTTTGTTTGTTTAATATGGCCATGATATCAGAGAGGCTGCCATAAGTGTGTTTTGGAAATTTGAAAACATTACACTTTAAACAATATGACCACGTTTTAATCGGATTTGAATGCGGTGTTTTAGTCATAAATCACTGCAGTACATATGAAAGCCTTCATTTATTTAGAAGACGGTAGGTACAGCTTCTGTTGATCCTCTCACTGTACAGTTTGCTGTTGGCTGATTTCCATCCCTCTTTCATGCAATCTCTCGAGTCTTAAGTGTGTTTGTAGTTAAACAACATTAAATGTTCCTGTTATGTGATATATATATATATATTTTTTAAATGTAATTCTCCTAGTTCAGCTGATATTTTCCTACTGTGACAGAATGAAGGATTTTGTCCTTTCGTTAACATAACTGTGAGCTTCACTAACATCTAAATGTGACTTTAACCTGTAGCCTGGCTCTGCCTCAGTTTGTTTTTCCACAATGTTGTCGCTGCTTTTTTTCCATTTTTATGGTAGGGCCTTTGACATGTCAGTATTTAGAGTAACCTTTCAAATAAAGAGGTTTTAAAGAAATTAGACTGTAGAGAGATTTCTTAATGACTGTGAGCACTGAATGAAAGTGTAAGTCTGTTACAAGTAGCACAAGAACATTTTCTATTTTGTGTGTTTTTTTTATGCACTTATGTTACACTTTACATTGGCTTTTGCTTCTGCCAATTTGTTTATTGGGGTGAGACACCTTTCTTTGGATTATCTATTGTAGCAAATATGTATGTAATTATTGTGAAATATGTTTTGTAGCTTCCTCTATCCAAAGCACACGAATTTTGAACATTGCAATATTTTCTGCATTGCTAAAAATGTTTTCTTGAGTGTTTTAGTTTTACTGAAATGGTCTTCGAGATTTTGAATTAATTTAAGTGGTCATATAGTGTGTCAGTCTTGATTATAAATACTGTATATTAAATACATTACTGTTAAAACGTTTGGGTTCAGTAAGAATTGGTAACAAATGTTTTTGAAAAGAGTCTCACCAAGCCTGCATTTATTTACAAAAAAAAAAAAAAATTCAGAAAAAGCTCATATTTTTGAAATATTATTACGATTTAAATGAAGTTGTCTGTCTGTTTAATAGACGTTACTCCAGTCTTCAGTGTCACATGATTCTTCAGAAGGCATTTTAATATGCGGATTTGCTGCTCAAGAAACATTTATTTTTATCAATATTGAAAATATTGCTTTTATATTTTTGTGGAAAACGGTCACGATTCTAATGAATAGAAAGTTCAAAAATCTTTTGTTGTTCCATTATAAATGTATTTTGCTGTCACTTGTTATCAACTTAATGTATTCTTTCTGAATAAAAGTATTAATTTCATTAAAAAAAAATCTTGCTGACCCCAAACTTTTGAACAGTAGTGTTTTATTGTGATTTCTGTCCCTTTTTTTTTTTTTTTTTTTTTTTTTTGTTTTTTTTTTTTTTTTGTTGTGTTTTAAATGTGTATTTATACATTTATATGCATTAACCATTCTTAAAATGTAAATATTAGGCTATTATAATACCTTTTTAAGATCCTGCATCCAGTTCACTCTGGTATTTTTACAAATTTAATTTTAAAAATCGTAGTGGTTTTGATTCAAGCATAATATCACATGGTGTGTATGACCTTGGTTGCCTTGGCGTTTATAGCATTACTCTGCCCTTGCAGCCTAAGGTCATTCCCAATGCTATATGTGGCATATGTCAGAAGGGTAAGGAGGCCAACAAGAAAGGCAAACCGGAGGCTCTCATCCACTGCTCCCAGTGCCAGAACAGCGGTAAGTCCAAACACTGCCTAAGGCAGAGTTTACTATCTGTTTAGTATCTCAGTTTAGCCAGCATGGTTTAAAACAAGTGCTAAAAAAAACACTCAAATCAAATCAAGATATGTTTAACTTATAGTATTAAGTTCTTTATACCACACTGCTAATGTTTGTTCCTTCACTTCATCGAAAAATGTTAACTGGAGGACGCAGGGTCACGGTCTCTATTGTCTTGATTAAAGAAACCGTTATGTGTTATGATATCGAAATTTCAAGTCAGTGAACCTGTTGGATTGCTCTGGTCGTGTGTGACATTGTGAGTATATCGGAGCTGATGAGAGGCCTGACTTTGTGTTCAGGTCACCCGTCCTGCTTGGACATGAGTGTGGAGCTGCTGTCCCAGATCAAGATGTATCCCTGGCAGTGCATGGAGTGCAAGACGTGCACCGTGTGCGAGCAGCCGCACCATGAGGAGGAGATGATGTTCTGTGACAAGTGTGACCGAGGTTTCCACACCTTCTGTGTGGGCATGGACTCCATTCCTCTGGGTGAGTCTCTGACTTACATTCTTTCTTATATGTGACCCTGGACCACAAAACCAGTCTTAAAGGAACACTCCACTATTTTGGAAAATAAAAATAGGCTCATTTTCCAACTCCCCTAGAGTTAAACAGTTGAGTTTTACCATTTTTCGAATCCATTCAGCCGATCTCCGGGTCTGGCGGTAGCACTTTTAGCTGTAGCTTAGCATAGATCATTGAATCTGATTAGACGTTTACATCTCACTCAAAAATGACCAAAGTTTCTATATTTTTCCTATTTAAAACTTGACTCTTCTGTAGTTACATCGTGTACTAAGACCGACGGAAAATGAAAAGTTGCGATTTTTCTAGGCCGATATGGCTAGGAACTATACTCTCATTCGGATTAATAATCAAGGAACTTTGTGCTGTGTATTCAGGACGCCTGCTGCACCCATGGTACGGCAGCAAAGTTCCTTGATTATTACGCCGGAATGAGAGTATAGTTCTAGCCATATCGGCTATTATTCCTGTGATGGTAAAGCTGAATTTTAAGCAGCCATTTTATTCATATGACACATCATTATTATAATATATATCTTAATTATATCTATATATATATATTGTGTAACAATTTGAAAGCTTGTGATTCATTTAATGCACCCCTCTTGAATAAAAATATTATCTTCTTTAAAAAAAAAAAAGAAGGTTAATAATGTTAAGCTGACAAATAAGGACTACTGTCTCGAGAATAAACTCTGGAACACAAAAAAAGGGCTTTTTTAAAATAGTATTTATCTATTTTAGGTGAGGGTCAAGTAGTTTTGTTATAATAGACTTACAAATATTGTTTTATATTTTTGCTAGTGAGTGTAAATATAAATATAAATGTGTCCTGTCAAAGGGATATTTTTGAACAGTCCAAAAGGCCAATATTCCATATCATTTTTTTTCTTTTTTCCTCTCACTCACAGGTTGCTGGGTCTGTGATTTATGCAACAAAGAGTTGTCTACACCTCAAAAGAAAGGAACAACAAAAACACCAAAAAAATCGAAATAAGATCCAAAAAGTCGACCAATTTTTGACAACACTTTGGTATTCATTTCTATTTTTCTATTATTTGAAGTCCATATGTGTTTTGTATGTTGCATGAAATTTTTTTAATGTTTTTTTATACAATTGTTTCCGCTTTACATAAGGGTTTTTGTATTGTTTACTTGTTTAAAGTAAAGTTGAAAACAGATTTTGTGTGTGCGTCTTACTGTTTTTGTTGTTGCTCACTCCAGTTCTTAATAATTCTTTCTTAGTGACAGTCATAATTCAGCCCTGAAATGTCCTGCTGCTGCAGTAATTGTACAGCATTCTAATGAGCAGCAGGAGGAGGCACAGCCTGTTTTAACTACACCATAACAACACAAGTCAGCCGTCTCAACTTTCCCTGTCTAGTTAATGGGACTGTATTTTTTGTGTTGTGTAGCAGATGGCACGTGGAGGTCAATAGTGAAACAGCAGGTGACGGCTGCTCTGCCACCTGATAGGTGTGTTTGAACCACAAAAGACACGCCAACCTGCTCAGTGCTCCCTGGAAAAGAGACACTTGTGAAAGCCTCGTCACAAAGGATCCAGCTTTCCGTTGAGCAGTCAGGGTCTGTTTTGACCGAGCCACAGGTGATGTCTGGCCGTTTAGAGTCTGTGTTGTGTAACTAGATCCAGACAGCATCAGATAACTTTTCAAAAGCTCTCTTTTGGAAAGAGAATGATATGCCGGCCTTGAAGAAAATTAGATTTATGCAACCAGGGGGTAGTGTATGCCGTCTTTGGCTGTTCTGATCAAAATCTGACAATTTTTACAGCGTGTCCTATTAAATTTCAACTCGGTGTCCATTGTGTTTCTTATTGGCTTCGTAAAGTTTAAACTTTTGGATGCGTGTGCAGATAGCTAATAATGAATCATGGTGTTAGCTACATTTAAAATACAAATTGAATTTGCATTAGACAAAATATCAATAATAATATACACTACTGGGGAAAAAAAGTTTGAGGTCAGTAAGAATTTGAATGTTTTCGAGTCTCTCGCCTCACCAAGACTGGATTTTTTTGATCAAAAAAAAAAAAAAAATACAACAAAAACATCAATATTGTGAAATATTATTACAATTTAAAATAACTGTTTTCTCTGTTAATATATTTTATAACGTAATTAATTTCTGTGATGTTAAATCTGAATACCGATTCGCTGCTCAAGAAACATTTTAACATTATTAATGCTGAAAACGGGTGCTTAATGTTTTTGTGGAAAGCATCATGCAAATTCCTTTCAAATAAATACCACGTTGTTGGATATTTTATCTGATGCAGTGGTATTCAGATGTTTAAATGCTGTCGAAGTGAAATGTAGAATATTTTTAACTTATTTTTGACGAATGTGCGGTGAGGTTTCAGGCATACAGTAAAAGTAAATTAAGAAATGTGGTCTAAATAGTTGGACTGTTTTACTGTTTACACGCAAGGTTATTTGACATGTGAAGGAAGTAACATTAAGGTGGGAGAGGAGCTGGATGGATGCCACCTTCATTGCCTATTGCGGTAATACATTAGAAGAGTCCGTTTACATTTAATTTTACTTTAGTGGTGTTATTATCGAGAGCTTCAGAGTTGCTATATTTGATCAAGAATGAACTGAGATGATTTGTGTTCAGACTGCACCTTGGGAACCAAACGAGGGGCACACTACTCTGGTGCAGTTCCCTCGTAAAGAGCAGGGAGCACTGGGTCGTTTGCTAGCCACGATATATGTACACTGTGTATATATGATAAATATATATAGATAAATACTAATTTATTATAATATATATATATATTAGCCTAGATTAATGCATTGGATAAACATATTAAACTGCCATTTCTAAAGAGTGTTTTTTTTTTTGCAGAAATTACTTTATTTACCTTTTTATCCAAATATCACAATTAGGTCAAAGCAGATATGAATTTGAAATCATTTTGCTACTTTAGTTTTAGTGGATGTCACAGTGTTTACCGTTTTTGCTGGCTTTTAACATTGAGAAGGCTTTAATAATCTTTGTTTCTTTTTGCTCTCTCACTCTCTCTCTTCTCTAAATTTCTGTATCCTAAGTAATTAAGTTGAAGTGCAAGAGCAGAGTATATTTCTAAAAAAAATCAGTTATAGCCTTTATATTAGGCCTAAATGCTCCTTGAATCAGGGTATCTTCCGTCCACTCAATTTTTGTTTTAATATTGAAATATGAAAAATGAAAAACGGGCACATATTTAGTTTTTCAATTATTCAAACAAAACGAAAAAATCAAGAATCCGGCTTAATTTTTTGTTTTTACATTCAGGGATAGAAAACGAAATAAACAACTTGAATATTCGATCTCTACATGCGGGTGGGAATGAAACGCCCCTCTCTGCTAACTGGTCAACCAAACATTACAACATAATAATAGTCCTAAAAAAAACCTTAATAATAGTCCTCCGCTTCTATTGATTCTTAACATGTTTATTTCTACTACATTTTATCTCTTCATCAAACACCCAGATTAATGAATGGCTTGACACAAACCATACTGAAGCAGAGCATTTTGGCCCTAGGCATGCCTGTTTTATTATAGTTATCCACCCATTAAAATCTGTGTGGAAAAGCTGCGCGACGCACTGCAGCACGGGGAGAATGTATTGACCACTATCAATTTATGTGAACATACAGTCATAACTTTTGTTTTAGACAATACGCTGCAGTTTAGACAAAGGAGGAACTTAAATAATATTACAGATATGAAAATAAACGAGTTTGTGTAATTTACCTTCACAGCACATCTATTAGTTTTCTATTTTGAGTTTTATTCATAGAGCACTTTAAACAAATTTAGGAAATCATCTGTTATTATCCCACCGGCATGGGACTATTTGTTCCTCACAGTGATTGTTTCAGTGATTGACTTTAGTGAAATTTGAATTCGAATTAGTGAATTTGAGGTGAAACTCGTTTGAGTGTATAAGAAACTAGCCAAACCTGAAATAAAAACTTCGAAAACAATAAGCCATGTCAGCAGTATCAGGACAATTAATTCACTAAGGGGACAACTGATTTTCAGTTTTTTATGCTATTATCTATTTTATTTAATTGTTTTACCTTACCTTTTTTATGTCATTTGACTGTTAAATCTACATTAAATAAATTAGGAATTACATATGACAATAGGCTGTCAATTCAGTATCCCATATCCAAATCGTATTAAATGATTATAGAACCTGGGTGAAGATGCTTTATGTATTTACATTAATGCTGATGATAAGATGGCTTAGTGCATACAAGTATAATGAAATTAGCTTAATGTTTATACAAATTTTTAATAGAAAATATGAATAAATTAATAATACTTGAATTATGTAAAGTAATATCGCCAATAGTGGGCTGTAAGTCATGTGTTAATAAACGGATCTTTTATTCAATCAATTGGTGTCAAAATGCTACTTAAATTCATTCATTTAGGAAATAAAATCAATTGAGGTGATGTCTATAATAATCTGGTAATTGACCTTATGGTTGTCTATAATAATGGGGTTTTTCAAAAAACTGATTCATTTAGGGAATGAACACCACTCGTATGTGCCTACTGCAGTCAGTAGGACACAACGGTCTGTGACTTGGGTTAGGTGAGAGGAAAATAACATTGTGGATGCCATCAGTTAGCTGGCCCAATTACTCCTATTACATTAATAAACTCAGTTTATTGTCTAAATACCTGTGTTCAATAAATTAATAGTGGTCTGCGCTTGTACGTTACAATACATTATTCCCACGCTGCAGTGCATCGCGCAGATTTTCCACACATATTTTAATGGGTGGATAACAATAATAAAACAGGCATGCCAAGGGCCAAAAGGCTCTGCTTCAGTATCAAGCCATTCATTAATCTGACTGTTTGATGAAGAGATAAAATGTAGTAAAAATAAACATGTTAAGAATCAATAGAAGCGGAGGACTATTACTAAGGTTTTTTTTAGGACTATTATTATGTTGTAATGTTTGGTTGACAAATTAGAGAGAGGGGCATTTCATTCCCGTCCACAAGTAGAGATCGAATATTCAAGTTGTTTGTTAGTTTTCTATCCCTGAATGTAAAAACGAAAAATTAAGCCGGATTCTTGATTTTTCGTTTTGTTTGAATAACTGAAAAACTAAATATGTGCCGTTTTTCATTTTTCAGATTTCAATATTAAAACAAAAATTGATTGGACGGAAGATACCCTGATTCTCCTTGAATTGCAAAACATGCGCATATTCATTTGAAAGAGTCACAGAGTTCAAATGCGCTGCATGAGAGGAGCGACCCTCTCTTTCAGAGCTGGCAAACTTTTGCATGATTCACAAATCGAGCTCTTTAACCCTCCACACAAATTCCCCGTGCAGTCGGTGGGTTTATAAGCAATTATGGCTTTAGGAATAGCCAAATTATGTCAAACCATCAGTCAAGCCATAATATCCTGTGGTCAAAAATATTTTAAATGCTAAGACTTCAAAAGCAGAATAAATACCAAAATGCACTTGTCATTTATTGTGATAGCTAATGCTATAACTTATATAGCCGCTAGTTATTAACCTACATAATGATAATTATTGGAAAGGCCCATAAGTATAACCACCTAGAAACTGGATAGCAACATGCTAAAACCATTCAAAACATCTTAGAAATAATAGGGTATGAGGATAATAATTCTGATGGCTATGGTTGGCTAATGTTAAATTGATGTTCAGTGAATTGTGTTTTACTGTAATCCAGAGCTGTCCAGACCTATATCTAAAGGTGATGACGTAACAGAAGGTGATAGATATTTTCTTCTGTATTGAGTGAAACATTATCAAAAAGAAGTGGTGCGCTTCAGTTCATAAGCTGTTGATCGGATGGAACATTTTAGCATACTTTTAAACAGAGTAGACTTGCTTATTACAGAAATATAGTGCTTTAAAAGTACAAGTTGAATGTAATGTTATTGGACACTTAATTGCATAATATTTGCAATTGCTTGCAATTATATGAAGTGTTTTTGACATAAGTAGGACTTGAATACATCTTCATATGTAAATTCATAATGATTTCTATTGTCTTTGAAATATGGTTAAAGTGTACTGCTGGATATATGGGGCAGTATTTATGATAAACTGAATTTAATGTCATTTATATTAAAGCTTATCGTGTTTTTTTAATATAGGCCTATTTGTAATCACACATTTGCAAAATGTAATTTATTGCACTTCAAATATATTAACTTTGAATTAGGGCTGTCGTTTTAGCTCGTTAATTTAATTCATTAGTTACGGAAAAATAACGTGATTGAACAAAGTTAACGCAAATAACGCACCCACCCCAGATCTGATCTTCATCTTATATTTCATACAGTTGACTGTTGACAAACATGATGCAGGGTAACAACTCACTGCGTGATGGAGCCTATAATGCAGTTATATGCCCCTTAAGTTTAATATATTGGGGCAAAAAATGCCCCGTATGAGTTTTTGTCTCATATTTATATCATATGATAACACGAGCAGTGAGAGCAATATCACACGAGTGCTGTTTTTGTCTCGATTAGCACGAGTGCAAATATGATTTTATACAACAGTTCAGTAAATAGGAAGTTAATATTGTGTTATATTTTAGATACAATATTGTCTGTTGTTGCACAATTTTGCCAACAAAATATTACCTATAAAGCCACAGCAAAACTGTTGTGCATCTCCGAGCAGCACAGCGGAGAAGCAGATGCAGAAATGCATTAGTTTCTGAATGAATCCACGTTTTGAACGAATTTGGTGAACCAATGATTCAATGGCCCATTCATAATCAGCGGTTTGAACGAACCGAATGAATGAATGACTCAATAACTTACTCAGAAAGATATTTAAATATCAAGAGAAAGAAGAAAAAAGGGATAGTTTACCCAAAAATAAACATTCTGTCATCATTCACTCACCCTCAAGTAGTTTCAAACCTGTATACATTACTTCTGTTGAAGTTATTTTGAAGAATGTTGGTAACCAAGCTGTTTTGGTTACCAATGACTTTAATTGTATGAACAAAAAAATACTGAGATGTTTCACGATTTTCTTTTATGTTCCATCGTTTATATTAAGTTATTTTAGCCTAAACATTTGTGTGTAATAAATTTAATGTTCTCATTTAACACAATAATGGCTTTAAAATGATCTTTTTGCGGGTATTTTCACAGCCAGATTTCAATTTTGCGATTAATTCGATTAATCGCCACATCATGTAATTAATTAGATTAAAAATTTTAATCAACTGACAGCCCTACTTTAAAGGAATAACACACTTAAAATTATCAATCAAATTACTTAAATGGCTTAGTATGTTAAACACATCAAAATAAGTGTACTTATTTAAAGCATGACAAATGATTATTAAAACATGATGATTTAAAAGTTCCTTAAAAACTTTTAATTTGACATTATTGCAAAGTTCACTTTTTAAAAGTGTGTTAAGAAACATATGAATGTGTACTCTCTTCAGGTATGCTTAAGTAGCATTTTATTTCAATAATGTTATATTATCTGCAATTACAGTTTTACAAAACATTCTTTAACATTTTTTGAAGTATACACTATGAGTGCGGATTCAATACAATAATGCACACTTATTTTCATAAGGAGAGGCAGATCTGAATGTGATGAGATGTGAGCTAGTAGTCAAATGTACTAAAGAGGTGGAGTTCAGTGGACGAAATGATTGGACAAGTCAGGCACATGTCACTACAGAGAAATCTGTCATTTCAACAGAAGATCAAGTTTTTTCATTTTGAAAAAAAGAAATGTATCAAACACACACTATTTAAAGGGTTCACCCCCCAAAAATAAAAATTCATCATGTCAGTTCATCATTTACTCACTCTCAAGTCGTTCTAAACCTGTATAAGTTTTTTCTTCTGTTGAACACAAAAGAAGAACAGTTGATGGTAGCCATTGACTTCTATAGTATGGGGGGAAAAATACTATTGAAGTCAATGGCTACCAGCAACTGTTTGCTTAAACATGTTCCTCAAAATATCTTGTTTAGTGCTCAACAGAAGAAGAAAGAAAGTCATACAGGTTGGAACAACATGAGGGTGAGTAAATGAAGAATTAGCATTTTTTGGCTGAACTATCTCTTTAACCTCTAAGTAGTATTAGGGTTACTCACGCTCTTGTACTGCTGTCTGACCTGTGGCCTAAAGAAGTAGTGGTTGTATCGCCATACGAGTATCATATTTAAACAGATAACCACAGGGAATAGCAAAACGCATGCCATGGTTTTAAAGGGGTCATATGATGTGATAAAATTTTTTCCTTTCTCCTTGGAGTGTTACAAGCTCTTGGTGCATAAAGAAGATCTGTAAAGTTGCAAAGACTAAAGTCTCAAATCCAAAGAGATATTCTTTATAAAGTTAAGAGTCAGTCACACCTACCTAAAAAGGCTCGTTCTAACACACCCCCACATAACTACCTCACTATGTGGAAATATTAGCAAAATGCAGCCCAAATGTGCACGCAAAGAAAGAAGGCATAACTTTATTCGCGCTGTAGTATTGTTGCCGCTTTCCGCCATGTCCTGAAGACGCTTATTTGTGCTTCATTGTGAAAGCGAAACTACTTGTTGGTCTTCCAAAAGAGGATGATATCGCTTCGTCATGCCTAGAGCTGATCCTGCTGGTGCTGAGGAAATACATCAACGTAGTGCTGTGGATCGCCGGATCAGCTTTCACTGTGGACATTATAAGTTCTCTTTGTGGGGTCGTCACATGTGGTTGCCGCTCTTTCGTCGGATCCGCCGGCTGCGCCGTTCTCCACCCCGCCGCCTCTGCTCACTCTAGCCCAACCTCAGCTCACTCTATCCCGGCCTCAACTCACGCTAAGCCGGGGCTTCCCCTCAAGCTAGGCCACTGTGTTTTTCGTTGTGAAAGCGAAACTACTTTGTTTGGTCTTCAAAAGAGGAACCAACCGACTACAAATCAGTGGTTAAGTGTATTTACAACACTTGTTCCAGAACAGTTCAACCCAAATAACCAGATGTGTGCAGCACATTTTATGGAAGACTGTTTACTGATCCTGGGAGAGAGTGAGTAGAGTAGAGTAGACTACAATGCCGGCTGTTTTGACTCATAGACTGTAAGTACGTTTTCATTTAAAAGGATTTGCCACTGATGATTCAAAAACGCGAGTTTTGAGCAGTGTAGAGAAACGCTTGTTGTTTGTCATTTCTCCGATCAAATGCAGACATGGTTTTATGTTTACGCGGCAACGATGCAATGCAAAGCAACGCGTAAAAACACAGTATAAGTCAATATAATCAGTAATAATGTCCCCACTGGATGCAACAAACGCCTCGGTGTAATGGGTTTTAATTTTTTTGTCTCGTCGCTCCGGCCGGGAAACGGCATCAACAGTATGGTGAGGGGCGTAACATTTCCGTCTCATGCTTGAGGTATTCGGCGAATCACAACGCATTGGATGGCTGGCCAATTACAGCACACCTCGCTTTTTCAGACCGATGAGCTTTGTAAAAATCGACGCGTTTCAAAATGCGGGGCATAGAGGAGAAACAACAATGTACAGTATGTGAAAAAATGTTTTTTTTTTTTACTTTAAACCGCATAAACGCATTTCATTACACCAAATACACAAAATAATGTTCTTTTTAGCAGCATCATATGACCCCTTTAAATGAACAGTTTTTCTAATCCTTGCATACTGACTGGACAGCTGGTTAACAAATAACAAATACTTTCCCCCGTTTTCTGTTTCTTTGGCGCTAAAACTGCTCTAACCACAAGACAGCAGTTAAGCAACGGAGAAACTCATTCATATTTGAGCAGCGGGCTTGTCGCTTGGGCACCTGCCTCTCACCTGTTGCCCCGTCACAATAGAAATGGCTCTGTCTCTTTGCTTCTGGGACGTTGCCACTGAGGTCAGTTTGTGCTGTTAAAAGCTGACACCAGTTGTTGATGGAGTTGAATAAAGGCAATTTATTATTTCAGTATGCATTTGGACTCTTAACAATAATGCAGAGCAAACTTTCTAGGGAGCGATATTGGTGGGTGAGGAGTGATGTTGTTCATGGCTGCTCGCCCGTCTTGCTGAAGTGGAACGCCGGCTGTTGCTGTGGGCCAAAACAAGGACTTGGAGATGTTGGTACCTCAAGTTGGTACTGATGCTCATTTCGAACAGGATGGCCAGTGGCCACTGAATGTCCAGGGCTCAGTTCCAATAGAGCGCAACATTCGGGCTCTGGAAGTAAAAAATCCATTCATTTTCTCCATAGGGAAAGTGATTTTGAATGATCGCAATTACCTTTTTTTTTTGCTTTTTTTTTCAGAAACGGGCTTCCATAATGTTGTGATTCACCTTGTAGCTGGTTGGTTTGATTCATAGCTTAATAAAGACTTTTAAAAATCCTTATGAGAAAAATCTATGGAAAAAATACTTCTGGAGCCAAGGGTGCTGAGAAAGTGGACAGACACTAATGCACTCTAGTGAGCTCCCTACGTAGACAGTATTCTGAGGATTCATTAGTGCCTTTCCTACATAAAGGCTGTGTTCAGAAGCTAGGTATGGCTGGTTTCCAAGGCAGCATGTGTTATTTGCAGAGAAGGCAATCCCAGAATGCATTGCGACAAGCTCACTGAAAGAAACTCCAAGATGGCGGATGCTGCAAGAGCGATTCTGATTATAAATAAACTGATAATTAAATCAATACTCTAAGTTATCAATCAATGTAATTAAAAAATAACAAATTTACTTAATATTTGTATATGTTCTGTGCATTTTTATGCTTATAAAGTGCAAAAGTTGGGATCGGAAAGTATAAATTACTACTCATTTTCTCCATATAGGTGAATTGATTTTTAATGATAACTCATAAACCTTCAAAGACAGCCCTACTGTGAGCTACAAGGTTGTTAATTGATGGTATATGCTTAGATGAAGCATCAGCTCCCTTTATTTATTTAAATAATCCCGTTTGACAGTGTAATGCCTGGTGAAATGCTCTTGAACTACTTGTGTGTGTGTGTATATATATATATATATATATATATATTTCTGTCATGAAAACTCTCAGAGGGATTGGCATGGTAACGTACATGACAATGTTAATGTATTTGGTCTTTGGGGAATAGATCTGCTACGCTGCTGCTGCTGCAGAGCAAGTACCAAGACTTGCTACCGCCAATACATCCACAACATGCTGCTGTGAGCATGTAAGAAATATTGCTGCTGCAAATATAACATGCATGAAATAACCCCCATATAGCATGAATCACCTCATAGCAGATCTATACAGGTGGAGCTGGGGAAGGTGGAGGGTTTCTGAAGCAATCTGCAACTGCTACAGCAAGCACTAGTCATATATTTGAATGTTGAGCAGCGAGCTCATTGGCTACCGATACAGGAGAGAACCAATCAGCTGCCATGTGATAATGATGTCATTAGGTCAGCTTGAGTTTGACCTATCGGACTGCGCCATCTAGATATATATATGTGTGTAATTTGTGCAATATATGTGAAATATTTTGTTTCTATATATCTGATCAACATCTTTAAATTAATAGTTTTATATTTATCTGTAATTTTCTATTTAATTATAATCGCAATGCTTTATGGGATTGTAGTTCTTTTCCTCATTAAAGTCATTAACCTTTGTATTTTTGTTTGATTTCCATATACTTTTTGCTACAAATCAAAGTTTGTAATGTTGTGATTCACCTCACTGCTGGTTGGTTTAGTTAACGGCTTGTAACTCTTTAAAAATGACTTTACTTTAAAAATGCCTGTGGGAAAATGAATGGAAAAAACCTGCCCTGAGTTGTGTTTTAAAACACTTTTGAGGTACGGACAGGATGTCTATGTAGGTAGTTGGCAGAAAGGCTGCTTGCTAGGTTTTGGAACAGGGCCCGGTTTTGGTTTTGGGTGCTTAACCAGCATATGGATACGTACTTGAGCTCTTCTGCCAAGTTTATCTTTAAGGATACAAAGGCTGGCATAATAATGTCATATCGCATTTCAACTTCCCTAAAAGGTATGGATTCAAACACCTCGCAGTCCTTAACTGAACGTCACAGCCTAACAGGTCCGTGCCCTGTGAGTGAAGACAACATATGGACAATGCCCTCCCTTCCTGTTTCAAGGGAATGTTGTTCTGGCTGGGTGGACTCCTGGGAAGGGGAGCGCTACCTCTGACCTCTGGGAGAACTCATTTACTCTGACCCACAGCGAGAAGATGATGGGATCTGCAGAAAAGGATGCAGCTAACCAGCTGTCTCTGGCAACACACCGCAGTCCTATAAGAGCCCAATGATGGAACGTTCCCCCTTCTGAGAGGAGCAAAAGAGCCACATCCATTATCACCCTTCTTTATTTTATCCCATACCATTATACACTGTGATTCTCCACAAAAGCTCCATCATTGATAGGTTCGGCTCTAAAGGAAACATCTGAAGAGCTGCAGGAAACTTGAACATGAAAAATTGCACCTTTCTGTTATTAAACATACTCATCATATCTGGGCAGACGGGGTGGTGTGACTTTAAAAATATGTCAACTGGTAGAGAAATTTTATGTTATTATTTTATTTACTGTTTGTTTGTTTGTAAAAATACTACAAACCTGTTAATCAGGTTAACTCACCATATACAGGGATTTTTTTTCAAAATGGTTTGACATGGCATTTTATGTCATTTTATTTTAAATTACAGTAAAATGTATGGTTTTTAGAAAATGAATTCGTAAATATATAAACTACTGTTCAAAAGTTTGGGGTCAGTACGATTTTTAATGCTTTTGAAAGAAGTCTCTTGTCACCAGGGCTGCATTGATTCAAACAAAAATACAGAAAAAATAGTAATATAATGAAATATTATTACACTATTCTATTTTAATGTAGATAAAAAGAAACATTAGAAATCTTTAGTAACATTACTGTCACTTTTGATCAAATTTAATGTATACTTGCTCAGTAAATGTATTTATTTTCTTTACTTATTGACCTCAAACTTTTGAACAGTGTATTTAAAATATGAAATAGTAAAAATATAAGCCAGTTAACAGTATAATTATATTTAACAGTACAATTATATTTTGTCTATGTTTTATCTAAGTTGTATTAATATATGAGCAATTTCTAATTAAATGAGATTAAACATTTATTTCACTGGATTACAAATACAGGTATAATTCTTCAACATATAAACATTTGTAATTTTCATTTAATTGTCCAGTAAAAACAACTTTATTTCGACAGTTACTATGTTACCATGTTGTTGAAATGACTCTTAATAGAAGATTTTGCTCTTCCATCATTGCGTGTTTCCATACTTTAATGCATCAAATGGCTTTTAATTAGGTAAAGTTTTGCCCGTATGCCTTTGGCCCATGTTTTACTGCTCCCTTTTGCTCGGGCATGACAGCTGTGGGCCTGACATCACTTCCCAGCCCTGGGAAGCCATGTGCTGAAGATGTAATTCAAGTAGCCAGTATTCACAGACTCAGGCACATCTTACTGGCCCGTCACACGTCCTTTGAGATCTCTCCCTGTCTGATGTGCCAATAGGAAAAGGTGTTTGTAGAAATTTGAACTGTTTATGTAGAGTTGTGCCAAAATGGCCCTCTTGTGTAAAGTAGCCTATATACATGATATTGTTCGTCATGATTTATAAAAGTACATCTTTGCCAGACATTGCAGGAATAATAAATATTCATTGCGAACATTGCAAAGTAAATATTTAAAAGATGCAACAGAACCTTATAAGGCATATTTGAAAACAGGATTTTTTTTTTCTAGAAGCAAACTGTATGGGAAGCAGTCTGAAATGTGAATAGACATAAAATACATCCTTAGATGCGTCAAAATGCATTAAAAAGGTTATAACCCCCCACATTTCAAAATACGTAAATAGTAAAATAATAGAAATTTTGACTTTGATATGAAATTAACATGTAACTTCTTTAAAATGTAACATCTTTATTGTCAATTTAACGTCTTTTGGTACAGCCTTGTCGAATACAAAATATACAATTTAATATGTTTTGCTCAATTATAAGAAAGAATGAATCATCTGGGAAACACCTCAGTCAGGTCAACACACTGAACCTTTGCACAAAAGCTCAGTGCAAAATGCTCTTCAGTAACAGCAGGGACTTCACTGGATTCAGCTTGCACTTCATGAACATAAATGAGAGCATATGTTTGTATGCTGGTTTACATTTCATTTCAACACCATATGTGATCACACAAATGGCACAATTATCCATTTGTCTGCTGTGTGTACTTGTAGCATACTTCAGTAAAGTATATTTATTTTTTTAAACTGTACTTGCAGATAATATATTATTGAAATAAAGAGCCATTTAAGTGAACACTCTCTGCATTTTTAGTGCACTTTTTTGCTGCTTGTTTTTGCTGCAGTATTGCTGCTTGCAATATTGACAGAGAAATCTAGACATTTGTGACAGAAAAATGCATTAAAGAATTCAATGGAGTTTGGATGGCACCCGGTGGCTGTTTGTAGTATAACGCCCTAAATAAAATCTCACAGGAACCTACATTTTTTTATATATCAACTTCAAATTTGGAACATGACTTATTTAGACATAAGGCTTTACTTTCTTAGCAATTTTAGAGTAAAACATGTTATGTAAAATATTTATTATATATAAAATTAATATAGTGCATTTTATTTACAGTAAATTTAAACTTCTATAATTTTTTGATACTTAATATTTTTTGAAAAATTCCACTTTTGCAATAATCTTCTGATTTTCTTCTTTAAAAAGAGACCAACCTCAGCTCTGTATTCCAAAGTGTTCATAAATTACAACAATTTAAGTTTGGATAGTGCACTCTCATGCCTATTTTAAAAAATGGGGGGTAACAGTTAAAGGGTTAAACAGTATGTTGTTGAACACCTGCATCTGTTTAAAAGATCTTCAATGAATTCTCCTATAATTATAAGAGCCTACTGTAAATGTTGTCTTCATTATCATATCGGCAACACTTTATTTTAAGGACCTTCTCCATATTAACTTGTTTAGTCGCATTGCCACATTACTAGCATATTGGCTGTTTATTAGTACTTAAAAAGCACATATTAATGGACTATTCCATTGAGATACCTTAAATAAAAGACCACACCTAAATTAAAACTAACTTACTTAACTATAATAAACAGCAATATTAGGAGTTTTTCAGGAAAGCTCAGTTAATAGTGAATATGAATTCCCTATTCATAATGTGTTAACTCATATCATCTACAAATTTATTTAGAACAGCCGCTGTTTTCACATTTAAAGTCCAGACTCATGTTTTCCTATTAATGATTGATTAAGTGCAGTGTGTCCAATTCTAAGACAAGATATTATGCTGTCTTCCCTTCTGTTCCCAAAACTTCCCATCTCTCTTCCAACTAATATCTGAATATTATATAGATGTCATCCTTTATTCTAACTGTCCCATTTTATTTACAGCACCTTTTAATTAGTCCTTTTACTTCCAGTTTACTCATTGGAACATTTTTTGTCATACTCTATGTCTGAGTGTTTTAAAGGGGTCATATGATGCAAATTCAATTTTTCCTTTCTCTTTCTACTTTGGAGTGTTACAAGATCTTGGTGCATAAAGAAGATCTTTAAATTTGCAAAGATTAAAGTCTCAAATCCACAGAGATATTCTTTATAAAAGTTAAGAGTCCACGGACTCCACGCCTACCTAAAACGCCTCATTCCAACACGCCCCCACATATCTACCACACTATGTGGGAAGATTAGCATAACGCCGCCTCAAATGTTCACGCAAAGAAAGAAGGCGTAACTTTTACTCTCACTGTAGTATTGTTGCCGCTGCCGCCATGTCCTGAAGACGCTGTGTGATTCGTTGTGAAAGCGAAACTACTTTGTTTGGTCTTCATGCCTAGAGCTGATCCGTGGCTGGTCGATAGGGAGACCCAATACATCAACTGTGCTGTGGATCGCCGGATCGGCTTTCTCCGTTTTCACCGCTCCTTCGCCGGGATTGCCGTTCTCGACCCCGCCGCATCAGCTCACTCTTGCCCGGCTTCAGCTCACGCTAGGCCGCTGTGTTTTTCGTGAGAAAGCTAAATGCTTTGTACAGAATGACGTAGGTGGAAAAAATGTGTTCTTAACTTTAAACCGCCCAACATACCCATCACCTACTAAAACAATTGCGTAACACCAAACATCACAAAATACTGTTTCTTTTTAGACATATGTCATATGACCAATTAATGCTGTTTGATCCCGACCACCTCATTTCCTACACTGATGCGGCGGTATATTATTACCCTTCTCTGATGTCCACCAAAAAGACTTACACTTATATTCAGATCAAAGGGTTGACTTGAAGATTTTCACAGTTCTCTAAAACTTGATAGTGATGAAGAAGGATTCCGAAATCTCTATGACCACTATGGTAGCATTTTTTTATCTCTCTTCACCACTTAGTGTAGAGCACATCGCACAAACCTATGGCTGGCATGCTGACTGTCTGTGTTTCTAGTCGCTTTCGCAGATCTGTGTGAATGGGGATTGTTATGACAATCATCTGTGCATGAAACCTTAAAGAAGAACTTTTCAGTTTTTCAGTACAATCGTTGTCATGTAAACGTACCCTTAGAATGATTTCTGATAGTGTGTGACACTGAAGACTGGAGTAATGATGCTGAAAATTCAGCATTGCATCAAATAAATAAATTACATTTTAAAAATATATATTAAAATGGAAAACAGTTATTTAAAAGTGTAATACTATTTTACAAAATTACTGTTTATTTTTGGTCAAATAAATGCATATCAGTGCTACTTAAACCTCTACTTTACCCACATTTGCCTTTTCCTTTGTAACTTTCACACTACTTGAAATCCTCTCTTTTAAATGATTCCACTCACTCCGCAAACCTCAGCTAATATCTAAAAACAAGCAGCAAACACTTGCCAAAGAAAACACTCTCTACCGTTTAGTACAATTACCCAATTTACCTTGCAAACAGCAATCCATCTTTCTCAGTCACAGGTGTCAGATGTAACAGACAGACTAAAACGTATTCATTCACATTGTTTCATCCTTCAAGAAACACATCAGCAAAATTTTGCAAAGCAAGTACCTTTTTAAAACACAACAAAAGATTATTAACACAGAATGATTCAAAATGTACTTTTTTGACATTACAAAGTGCACTTTTTAAAAGTGCATAAAAAATGCAGAGAGTGTTCACTTAAGTGGGCCTTTATTTCAATCTCTTATATGGAAGTAAGTTTAAAAAAAATATATATATATATACTTTCAAGATCTGAAGTATGCTACAAGTACACACCTCACAGGGGTCAGCCCAACTGGAATTACTGCATTGACAAATCAGCATCCAGGATTGTTTTAATAATGTATAAAAAATAGCGTTATTTGCAGGGTAGCGAATCGTTTATTTCATTTCATTTTATGAGAACTGATTTATCAAGTCTATAATGAACTCAGAAACACGGGCCATCTAATCCCCGGCACATTTACAAAGGGCTGCCAAAACAGGCAGGCTCCCAGGCCACTGCATGGATTGTGAGGAGCCATAGACAAGAGCTGGAGACCCACTGGGAGGAGAGAAAACATCGGCTGGCCCTGTCTGACACCAGGGGTTAGGGGGTCAACCTCAGCCACTGTAGGCAGCTTAGAAGAGAGGCTGTCCCCTCTCCCCCCAGCACCATCATTTTGAAGAGCAGGCAGCTGGCAGGTGTCAGGAGTTACAAAGGGCCATCTGTGCGCGGAGAACTGTCCCCACCATTCCCTCGCCTGCTACTTCATTAAACTTTCCACTTTATAAAGCCAGTGAGCTGGCTCCAGCAAACTGACCAGAGAGTGGGACATGTTCCAAAAGATGTTTTCTCCCAGCATGCCCCACTTAGTCAGGAACTCACACAACTTTTTTGTACTATTTGTACTAAGTTGACAACAGCAAATGATTAAAAGGGTAATCATTTTTTAATGTTAGGGCTGTCATTTTAACAAGTTAATTTAGTGCAATTCATTATTTAAATTATTAAAATTAGTAAAAAAATTGTTGACATGTTTTTAAATTCCATTTTTAAATATTTATTTTTTCATTTATGAAAGGACAGGTCATTGGTCATTGTTTAAAGAGATCATTGGTGGAGACCTTTTTTTTCTTGTGATCATGTGTTTTATGTACAAATTATATCCTCCATAAAAAGCATAAAAAACATAGAGAACCATATAAAAAACAATGATTAGTTTTGTGAATTTTTATTTTTGTTTGGAGCATAAGAAACGAATGGGGAAAAAAGTTATTGTATTCATATTTTATGCTATGTCTTTGCAAACACCAGGACCAAGTATTTTTTTTTGTAAAAAGACAGAAAAGTAGTGTTAGGCAAACCCTAAAAAGCTACCAAACTGTGTTTTTCCCACCTCAGTCATTAATGTCCTTTTCTGGTTTTCAGGCTATTGTTGAACCAGCTGGGTACACCGTTGCGTTTTCGCGTTGCATTGCATCGCGCCGTGTAAACATAAAACCATGTCTGCATTTGTGATCAGAGAAATGACAAACAACAAGCGCTGCTCTACACTGCCCAAAAAACTCGCTTTAAATATGAACTAGTAAAATAGTGGAAAATCCTTTAAATATAAAAAACTTACTTACAGTATATGAGTCAGAACAGCCGGCATTGTAGTCTACTCTACCAGGAAACAGTCCTCTAGAAAATGTGCTGCACACATCAGAATATTTGGGTTGAAGGTGTTCTGGAACAGTGTTGTAAATACAACTTAAACACTGATTATAGTTGTGTCCTCTTTTGGAAGGCCAAACAAAGTGTTTCGCTTTCACAACGAAACACACCGTCACACACGGCGGCCTAGAGTGAGGAACGGCCGGAGGGCTAGAGTGAGCGGAGGCGGCGGGCCTGAGTGAACGGCGGCGGGCGGGCGGATGGGGTCGGACGAAGGAGCGGCGGCAACAACAATACTACAGCGAGAATAAAAATTACGCCTTCTTTCTTTGCGTGAACATTTGGGTGGCGGTATGCAATGCAAATTATTCCCCACAATAGTGATGTAGAATGTCCTTCTTGGGGGCGTGTTAGAAGAGCCGTTTTAGGTAGGCGTGGTAAAAAACTCTTAACTTTTATAAAGAATATCTCTTTGGATTTGGACTTTAGTCTTTGCAACTTTACAGATCTTCTTTATGCACCAAGAGCTTGTAACACTCCAAAGAGAAAGGAAAACTTGAAATCGCATCATATGACCCCTTTAATGCAATATGTGTGTGTAAAATATCCATAAATTGGTAATCCCATTCTATACCGTGTATCTACACATTGTACACTGTAAAAAATTATTAATTATTTAATAATTAAGTAGTTAAGTTACTTAATAACTTAATAATTAATTAATTTACAGTATATTTGTAACAGATCGGCCAGGCTCCATCACTACCCAATCACAACGATCCCTCTCACCCGAGTTCTGAGCACCTGCACCTGTCACCAATCAAGCACATCATTACCAGCCTGCATAAAAGCACACATCTCAGACACCCTCACTGTCCGGTCTCATATACACGTAGAGGACTCAATGACTTTGCTACTGCTTCCATTTGAATACTTCCTGCATTACTTACCGCCTGTGTTCCTCCTAGTATCTCCTCGTCTCCAAGTGTCTCCTGTATCCCCTAGTTCCTGGATCGCTGAGGTGTGTGCTCCTCCTGCCCGCATTCCAGCTCCTGTAAAGCCAAAGACCCAGATTACCCCGCTCATCATATCCTTCGAACGATTCCCTCAACATCACATCCACTGAACCCTACCCCAGTACTCTCTGTCACCAAATAAACCTGTTTTATATATACTAACCTGTTGCGTCAGACCTCTTCCGTTACAAAGAGGGCCTGTACCACTACAGTAAAAAACTGTTAATTGGTTATCAGTAAGTTTCCATACTATATACGGTGGATAAATGTAATTACATTTAATGTTATTTTACAGTAAAATACTGTTAAAATGACAGTTTTTTTTAAGTGAAAAAGAAAAAGGCATTGTATAATTTACAGTGAAAAAAACGTAAATTGACATTCCCAGAATTCCCTCTGTTACATTTCAAATTTGATGTTTTTTTGTTGAAGTAACTATGTTTCTTCTTAGTTTTTTTTTATCAGTTGTGTACATTAGGGTTTTATCTTAAATCTAATGTTGTTAAAGTACTGTTTATTGCATTATTTCAGTATCATGTGGGTTACCATGATGGTGTTTAGTGTTTGAGTGAATGACACCGTGCACCATTCACTATTATATATATATATGAGTATGGCCCTTACGTTGTGGAAGAGTGTGGTGATGGGCTTTGGTTCATCATGTGACTTCTCATCACCACCAGTTTTTGGTGGTTATCAGTATTACAATGGTTCAAAACAGATATTAGTATTTCAATATGTTGGTTTATTAACATTAAATCAGTTAATGAAATAAGTTTTTTTTATTGTGACTTTAAGTTAAGCATGTAAAACCTAAAATGTTGCTACCATATTTTTAACGGTAAAGTTCTGGCAACCACAGTTTACCGTAAATGTCACTGATTTTTTTTTTTACAGTGTACAATCTAATTTGCAATTAACATGGTCTTGGGGCAACATGTAATGGAAAAAAGTGCAATAATGGGAGTAATAACTTGGCAACATTTTCATATTTCATAGGAATATTGATCTATAATTTAATTCCCTATTGACATATTGTTTCTCCCCAAAATGTCTGATTTACATGCTGTTTGTCCTGGTGTCCTCTACAGAAGACATGTATGATGATTGATGAATATGGGAAATCTGATTGCAAAATTTTGGGTTCATATGAGCAGAACTTTCAGAATCTGAAACTGGATCAGATTCATTTGGATTGACAAAAACAAAATAGCGCATGTAAACATACCTCATCAGATCGAAGTTTCATTGTGGTTGAGCTCAGTCGGACTGATTGGTGTTTGCCTAAAAGTTTTTCAGTCTGATTGAGCCATCAATCTGATAATAGATGAATTATTTGGTTGAATATAAATGTAGCTTTCCAAGTTTAATATTGGGCTGCTTTTCAAAATTTTAACATAATCGGCTAATTCACTGATTAATAAGTTTATTCATTCAAAGTAGTTTTTGCTATTATTTTAATATATATATTTTTAAATAAAAAAAAATTTACAGTTTACAGTTTGATTTTAGTGGTAGATTATGGCAAAATATATAAAAATATTGAATATGAGTATGCACAATTAAATAGTCAATATCAGCTAATATAGCACTAGTGAATTACAGACTTTTTTGAGCTGTCTGCCTTTTTCCCAGGTTTTTTTTAAGGGGGGGGGGGTTGAAAAAGTTCAATCTGTAACAAACCTGGATGGAAAGGGTGGGCTCGGATATGGCGGGAATATGGCCACATTAAGAGCGTCTCTTCTTGCAATGTCAAATAGGAAATGGCACAGATTCCAAGGAAGCTGTCTTGTTCCTGACCCATAATTTGGGCAGACCCTCCTGTGATGCTGAAAATCCTTTGGAACCGTGCAGCCCTCTAGACAGAACCATATATCCATGCAAATTATTGAGGGGTGACTGCTGCTGTTGTGTTAATGTGCATCTGTTTATAAAAATGATCCTGAACAGCTTACGGGATGCTAAAGGCTTTCTAGAAATCCGCCTCGGTGACATGGTTATCTCATTAACCTGCATTTACAGTTTGAAGCTGATATTTTAACAATTTGACCTACTTTTTTTCATTTTATCCTGTGCATTCATACAGTCTTTGGTAATGGATTAAAAAAGCAATTAACTGAGGTGTAGACCTGACCCTGAAATTTAGGAAGCTAGTCTTTTCCTTAAACTTATTTTCATCCCATTTCCAACATGCATTCCTCCAGTAGTCACGTTAGCGTCAGGGTGCTTTCCAGTGGTTTGGAAGCTCACATACCATCAGAAACAGGGAAGTTCCTCTTAAATGTGACTCACACCACTGATTCTATACTACAAGGCCACTATGGTGTAGCCATGCAGACAGTAAAACAGTTAAATATCAGTAATCGATACATTCTGTTAGCATGCCTTTGAGAAAAAGAAGTACACTTTAGCATACTCTTAAAAAGAGTACTTCTTAAGGAAATAAAAAGACTATGCCTGGCGTGAACAGAATATAATGATTTGAATGCAGTGACACATACTGCATGTTACTTGCAATTCAAAGAACATGCATTATAGTTTACATATTAAATGCAATTAGACGGACTTAAGAGTACTTTTTGACCCACTCAAGTGCATCTTTATATGTAATTACCTAATTACTTCTATCGTCTGGTTAAAGTATGATTAAATATGGTTAAAGTGTACTGCTGAATGTACTGACAAGCGTTTATAGCAAACTAAAATATACTTTCTTATTGACATATGTCATGCATTTATGTATATTTGCAATTACACATTTGTAATGATGAAGTTGCAGTTTAGTACACTTAAAAATATTAAATAAAATATGTAACTTTAAATACAGCTAAAATTATAGTTGTGTACTTAAGTCTGTTAGTCAGTGAACACATCTTGATGCATCTCTTTAAAGCATGACAAAATATTATTAAAACATGATGTAAAGTGCACTTAAATGTTTCATTTTACAGTATACTACAAAGTGCACTTTTTAAAAGTGTTTAAAAACAACAACATTATCATGAATGTACACATTCAATACAGTTAAGTGCACTTTTTCCACCAGAGTATCATCAGAGGTTTTAAGTAGGACATGTTTAAGTACTCTCAAGAGTTAATTTTAATAGAAATATTAATCATTTTATAATTGTGTCGTGATAACAAGTAAAAGGTTTTGTGAATAGATGCCCCAATATGCCTGAAACACTGCCACTGTATTTTTACAGTAAATTTCTGGCAAGCACAAAAGACACTTTTTACTGTACATTGAAATAAAAATGGCTTTTCTCTCCGAAACTGAGGTAAGACGGAAATGGTACTTTCTTGTATAAAACATAATAATCCAATATTATTTTTTATTTACAAATTAGTTTTATTTACAACTCTTTTTTTTACAGTGTACATTTAGCATATGTTTAATTTTGTTTTTGTTGTATATGAAAAAGAAGTAGCTTCTTGACATTAAGATGGTATTTATGGCTTACTTTATTTATTTTGCATTTTTAAACTACTTCGCAGCACAAGTTCCATGACAATAAAACGAATCCTGAGCAAGCAGAAATCGTCCCTTACAAATCACACAGTTTTGCTCATTATTTAGTGGACTTTATTTGGCTTCTAAGCTCTTAGAAGTCATTTAGGATAATACTTTTGTCTTTTCCCCCCCTGTTTCTTTCTCTTTTTGACATTGCTGACAATGCTGGCACACACTGCTGGCACGGTGAAGTCCACCCTGCTGTGAAGCGAAGCCTGCTGAACACTACCAGCAGCGAGACCTCTAAAAGCCCAGATAGCATTTCTCAGTTCCTCTTTCATTGTTTTCAGGTTTGAAGTCACGGTTTGGTTCGCTGAAATGATTCGTTTCAGACCATGAGAGCAACAACAGGACAAAAATAATGATGTCATTAAAGCAAATAAAAATCCATCAACATTCAGAAGTGAAAGGTAAACACTCTACATTGTGTCAGGTTCAATCAGACAGTTTATGGCTGTGGTTGTGTTTGCATTAGCGTTTCTTTTTCCCCTTCCCTGTGCAGTAGATAGAGGGCGGATACTGGCAAGGGCTTCCTCTAGGTCCTGATGCACTTCCTCAGTAAAACTTTTAGCCAGGCCTCATCAGGCTGAACAATATCAGAGGCATTCCACTGGAACAAATGCGCACACACACACACAGAATTTGAGAAGGTTTAGCTGTAGACTGACTGAATCATTTTTTTTTTTAATATAGTTCACAATGATTGTGTACAGCAGGGATTCCCAAACTTTTCTGTCAGCCAAACCATCTTGACATAAAAGAATTACTTGAAGTCAATGACGTTAATGACGTGACATGCAGATAAACCAATGAAATGTTTATTCTTTTTGGTATTTTAAAGGTATGTTGTTTAGATTGTTACAGGATTATTATAGTTCACTTAAACTAAAACTAAAACCATAAAATGTTTATTGAAAGCAATAACTGACTGAAATAAAAGAATATGAAAACTGATTAACACTGAAATATGCATTTCTCATTTTCATTTAGTTTAGCTTGATGTACTAAAATAAATAATATTAATAAACAAGAATTCATAATAGCGTTTAAAATAAAAACTCGACAAAAACAAAACAAAAATGACAAAAACTAAATAAAAAATAACACAAAAACACAACAAAACAAAAAAAAGACTTTAACTAAAATAAAAATTGAAAATGCAAAAAAAAAATTTTTTAAGTATTAATAAAAACTGATATCTCAATTATACTAAAATAACTCTATACTGTTGTGATTTTAAATTATTTAGTATGTTTACATTTTCATGATTTAATTCATTATTCACTTTACTTTAACTCACAAACCCTGATCTAGAGGAATCTAGAGAAAGAGATATTGAGTATATGAAATTAAGCCTGCTTTAGTAAGATTTTTTGGCATTTTTTAATGAAATTACTCATTAAGTGACATTACTCTTGTTTTAGATTTCCATGACTGTAAAAAAAATTGTATTCTATTACAATTCATATGCAATGCATATTAAAGTAATTTTTGTAATTCTGCGTAATTTTTAATTCAGTGACTCTCATTAGATTTCTGTTACTGTAATATAATTTTTTTTTTTACAGTAAAAGCATTTTAATATAAAATTACTGTGAGGAAACTGTAATAATACTGTAATCGTTTTTTTTTTTTATTCAAATGAGTAAAAGTGATTATTCATTATTTATTATAATATACTTTATTTTTCCTTTTGATTTTGAAGTGAAATACCACCTGAACATGTTCTTAACAGGTTTTGTGAGATTTGCTCACTCACACTTATTTTGTGTTTGATGACTTTAGTTTCACCGCTGCTCTTGGCTCAATTGTCGTCTGCCTGTCAGTAGCCAAAGAAAATAAGCTAAACCGAAATAGTGAGTGGGCAAGTGGAAAAAGAAGGACGCACATAAAAGGGGGACCCCACTTATGCCCGCCGGTGACAATGCTGCAACCCAAGTGGAAAGAGCCACAAAATCAATGACGCCCACTGCAGTGTGAGCCGCCATGCGTGCAGAGAGTGAAAAAATAAGCGTGTATCACTTGCGCTGAAAAAGCCTGTGTGTGACGTTCCGTGAATAGAGTCCTCTGGTGCTGAGTATGGGAGGAAATGTGAGTCCGAGTGACTGGTGTTATTGATTCCAGTCAACAAATGAGTCCATGTAATCCGTCTGCCTTTATTCCGTTCACTTGGCCGAGCGCTCTCATTAGCCCCCCGTGAACGGTCAACCTGTCAGCAGGTCGGCTCTCCAACCGACTGACCTCTGACTCCGGCTCATTCTTGGAAAAATTAAACCTCACAAATGACAAATCCGGGCATGCAGAGCTCCCTGTGCCGCAGACGTGCTCCAGCTCCTGTGCCCATTAGGCAGGGCAGGCAGAAACCCCCTGTCAGTGGCACTCGCCGGACCTCTGGGAGCGTTAACGTTCATCCCTCTTGACAGCAAGCAGAGGTCTCAGAGAACAAACGCCCGGGCTGGGGAACGTGGCGGGCTGATCTGCTCTGACAGTGCTGCTTTGTGACGGGACTTAGAGCAAGTGCTCTCTGTTTGTTTTTGGCCCAGTGGAGAATGTCACCGCAGAGGGAAGGTCGCATACCAAAAGGTGCCCTGCCATCAGTGAAAGCTTGCTGCTTTTGCCGCATGTTCCTCACTCTGTAAACTCTTTCTTACTACCTCCAATTTAAAAACTGATGTTGTCCCACACAATTTGCACTACAGATGGAATACATCAAGTCTAGCAGCTTGTTGAGAAGAGGGGTGCTATTACTTTTCTAAGTGACCACACTTGGGATTTTCACTATTGGCAGACCGATATATCGGTCGATTTTTGGCATTATTTAATTATCGGTACCAACCACTACGTTTTTCAGTTTGGTTGATGTATTGCTGTTGTAATAACTTTTATTTTGGCAGCACTGAGAAAGCCAGCGCCAGTTTGTCAGAGCTCCTATAGAACACAACAGTCGAGTTCCGGAAGTACAAACTCCATTCATTTTCTCCATAGGGAAACTGATTTTTAACAATAGCTGATAAACCTTTAAAAACAGAAGTGTTTTGAGCTCCGAGGTTGTTAATCATTTGTAATATCCATCTTTTCACCTTTTTTTCAAAATAATTGTGTTTAATAGCAGAATTTGTGGTGGAAAAACTACATTACCCATGATGCTGTGAAGAATATTCCACCAATCAGAAAGTCACAGCAAAGAGATCTTTAGCTCCGCCCACTCCCATGAAGCACAGCAAATTATGTAATTGAGTCAGTCTCGCTACACTTAAAATACAACGAACTTGAACTTGAACAATGAACTTAAAATACATTGTTTCTAAAGATACAAGAAACAACTTAAGTTAATAGTTTTATATTTCTCCATCATTATCAATTCAATTAATGTCAATCACAATCACAGAGCTTCATGGGATTGTAGTTCTCACTAAGTACACATTATTGTACCATTGACATTTTGTCGGATTTTCATTTACTTTTTTGCTTCAAATAATGGTTTGTAATGTTGTGATTCTCCTTATAGTTGCTTGGTTTGGTTCATGGCTTATAATGCTTTAACAAAGACTTTTTTTTAAATCGCTATGAATGGAAAGAAACATTTACACGATTTGAAGAAGTGGACTGGCACTAATGCACTCTGTTGTCTGTCTTCTTAGTCTCTGTTTAACAGTTCTGACTAATAAATTATTAGTCAGCACTGTCTAACAAAGAATGTAAACAATATACGAAAAAGTATTATAGTGTTTGTTTTTGTATTATTAGTAACAAAAAGGTAAATGCAACTGCATTCAGCAAATACACATTTATATAATTTAATTTCTGTAATAAACTTTGTTTAACCAATAAACATTTAAATCCACAAACTTTGCAAATTCATGTATTTTGTATACATATAAACACACATATTTTGTGTTTGATGACTTTAGTTTCACTGCTGCACTGGGCTTAATTGCCGTCATCTTGTTAATCAGCTGCCAAAGAAAATATGTTGGCCAATATTTGTCGTCGTTGACCAATATGTTTTTTTGTGTTTAGCTGATGTGTCAGGAGTGGACTTTTATTTTGACAGTGCTGAGAACATCAGCGTCTAAACATCAGAGCTCCCATTCTGCATCTTCATTAGTTTACTGTCTCTGTTTAAAGGGGTCATATGATTCGATTTCAAGTTTTCCTTTCTCTTTGGAGTGTTACAAGCTGTTCGTGAACAGATAAGATCCCTAAAGTTGCAAAGACTAAAGTATCAAAAAGAGATATTCTTTATAAAAGTTAAAACTCGTCCACGCCCTCCTAAAACACCTCGTTCTAACACGCCCCCACATGTCTACATCACTGTGTGGGAAGATTTGCATAATGCCGCCCAAATGTTCACGCAAAGAAAGAAGGCGTAACTTTTATTCTCACTGTAGTGTTGTTGTTGCCGCCGCCATGTCGTGGAGACGCTGTGTGTTTCGTTGTGAAAGCGAAACTACTTTGTTTGGTCTTCCAAAAGAGGTGCACGACTAGAAATCAGTGGTTAAGTTGTATTTACAACATATTTTATGGAGGACGAGGACTGTTTCCTGGGAGAGTAACTACCTTCCGGGGCGCACAGTCTATGATACTGACAAATAATGCTGACTCACAGCCTGTAAGTACGTTTTCATATTAAAGAATTTGCCACTGATGATTCAAACGCTAGTTTTGGGCAGTGTAGAGTAGCGCTTGTTGTTTGTTTCTCCGATCACAAATGCAGACTGTGGGTTTTTATGTTTACGCAGCGCGATGCAACGCGTGAAAAGACAGTATAAGTCGTTATAATCCTTAATTATGTCCCCACTGGATGCAACAAATGCCTCGTTTATAATGGGTTTTAATGTTTTTGTCTTGTCGCTCCGGCCGGACAGGGCATCACAGTATGTTAAGGGGCGTAACATTTCCGTCACACGCTTGAGGTATTCGGCCAATCACAGCACACTGGATAGCTGGCCAATCACAGCACACCTCGCTTTTCAGAGTGATGAGCTTGCAAACCGATTTTCAGAAAGGTGGGGCGTAGAGGAGAAACAATAATGTACAGTATGTGGAAAATAATGTGTTCTTTGATCCTTAAACCGCATAAACACATTTCATTACACAAAATAATGTTCTTTTTTAGCAACGTCATATGACCCCTTTAACACTTTTGACTAATAAATTATTAGACGGAACTGTCGAACGAGGAAAGTAAATGGTATTCCTAAAAGTATAGCGTTTGCTTTTATATTATTAGTAATTAAAAGGTAAAACCTATAATATTTTCTCATCTACAGTCAGCATTCAGCAAACATTTAAATCATTTAAACAAGTCTTTGAATATCTAATAAACGTTTAATTTCACAGACCTTGCAAACTTGCGAATCCAGCTGTGAGATCGTCTGAAGTTTGCATTTGTAGACTGCATAAACATTTTCTTTGTGATTCAGATGAGGACAGGAGAGTTCAGCTGTCACTGTAAATTAATGTAAAATTAATTCCAGTAATTTTTATGCATGTGTTTTTATTATCTTATCTATTAGCATCAACACTGAGCATCAACCATCAAAAAATCATTATCGGTTGACAACCAATTTTCACCTGCATGATAAACTGTCATAAATGCCACTTCTAGAGACCTGAACATCATGGAGACTTTGAGATGGGCCATTTGACCCTAACAACCACACAGCAACACCCTGGCAACCACCCACAACGTTGCTATGTTGTCACTGGGTGAGTTGTACACAAGCACTGTTGCATTATCTTCAGAAAATACAAACAATCTTCTGTATCATAATGCTATTTTAACAGGAGAAGTGATGTTAAAAAGCAGACTTGCATTATGTTTGGGTGTAAAATGATGATCTTCTAATCCATACACAAATCAATGGCTTTGTTTTTACTGTGTTTCTGGGACTCGAGGGAGGAAACAGGCAGAGTTTCCTGCAGCAGTAACACTGCTCGTCTGCTATCACTTCTCAGCATAACCCATCTTAATCAGCAACTCTCTGTTATTCTACCACAAGAGGAAGCATTGCTGTTTGCCTGGAAGGTTGTTCTAGCAGCCTGCAAGAGGTGAAACACTTCAAAATGAAACTTTAGAGAATTTAAAAGAGGCCCCAGAATACAAAATGAATTTTTCTTGGTACACTCTCACAAAATAAATTGTTGTAAAAATTGTACGTTTAGGGATACAAGAGTTTGTCACTGGGGCAGTACCTTCAAAGGAACACCTTTGTACCTTCGTTACCCCTCAAGGGTTCATAATAGTACCATAAGAATACATATTACTACTCTAAGGTACTAATATACACCCTTTAGGGGTAATGAAGGTACAAAGGTGTCCCTGCACAATACAGTGATGGTTAAAGACAAAAGTTTATATTACAGTTTTTTTTAAAATTGCTTAGACACTAAAAGTGGAAGTTGAGGCCCACTCAGTGAAACCATTCACTCATAAACCTAATCTTTAGACAAAGTCTGCAAAACTACCAGCACAGTGCTTTAAACTCAGTTTGCTATTGTAAAACAAACATTTTGCAAAACTCTAAACACAGTTCTTTACATTACGCACATCATTCAAAACTATATATATATATATATACACACACACACACACTGAATATGCACACAAGCCAAGTCAGAAAGTCAACTTTATTTCTAAAGCACTTTATACTTTATTCAATATTATCCAAATTAAAATTCTGCTGTAAAGCAGCTCTAACAAGTCAATGGTGTCATTACACAACTCAAGACAGTTTTGTATTGATTCAGTTTAGTTGCATAACTGTGTAAATTCATCAGTTGTACAGTCATACTGTATATACAGTGTATATGTTCATATATGCGAGCTATGACAAATTCCTGTGCACTCCACTGCACTCTGAGCAAGCAAAAGACACACAAGAGAAGTGTTTTTTACATTTTTCAAATCTGTGTGTAGTTTGACGTGTATGTGGCGAATTATGTTAGAGTTACTACGCAAAATATCATTTTTAGAAGACTTAAAATAGTTTTGAAAGAAGTGTTTGCTTTTGCAAGATATGTGTGACGTTTTGCATGTTTTGCATGTCTTTTGGTTTTGCATGAGAAATGGAGCCATAGTTCAAAAAACTATGTTTAAGCATTAAAAAACCAAAAACTTTTATATATTTCTAATTATAGAATATTTATGGTTGCTAAGCAACAGGTGTGCTATCAGCTGTGTTATCAGGATTTTACAATAGTTTCAAATACAGCTCATCCAAGTCAGCATTATTCTTATCTTTTGATTACGCTTCATAAATTTCAATAACTTTATTACATTTACTACATTTTACTAAATGTTACTATAAAGCAGTATAGTAAACTGCAAAGCAAATACTGCTGATTTCACTAAAGCATTTAATAGTGTTTTGCAAATAGCTTTGGCCCAATAGCAATTTGGACGTGTGAATAATACGTAATTGAAAAATTTAAAAGTTACTTTTGTTATTATATAATTATTAATAATTTAAATACATTTCCAAATATAGGCTGTTTATGGTTGCAAAGTGTGTGTTTATCAGGATTTTACAACACTATAAAAAATCAACTGCTCAAAAACGTATGATCGTTTTATCTTAAACTGACTTGAGTTGAACCTCATGTAAACTTACAAAATGAAGTTGAAATTGGTTCAACTGTTTTGATCAGTTAAAGTAATTGGGGGGACATGTTGCCATGACTTATTGCTCTTTTTTTTTTCAAATGCAGCTCATCCAATACGATTTTATTTAAATTATTGCGATATCTAGATGATTTAGTTAATTGGAATTTAGCTGATTGTTAAAAGCAGATTTACACTTTCAGATGTGCAGCTTGGAAAATGTGTCACTGCGTGTGTTTTTATCTCTTTCTTGTCTTGGATGCATTGACTGTGTCATTGTGCAATATCTGCCCTGTATTATGAAGTCTTGAAAGTAAGTCATAATGCATTGCAAGCAGCATATCTTAGGTATTTGTTTTCCAGACAACACTACAGTTATGCTAAATATGCAGAAATAAAACTTTTGGGGAACGACTGTAAATACACGTCATTGTTTGAATGTGTTTGACCGTGTCTAGTCTAAGTCTATGTTGTCACAATGAAGTCTGTAGGGAGGAGTAGAGATCGGGCCCTGCCCCCCTTGTGCTCTTCAGTCTCCCTCTTCTCATTCTATTCATATTTAGATGAAAGCAGGCCTTCTCTGTCTGCTTATTTACATACTGGAGGAGTGCGAGAGCTCAGAGCTGCCATCACTGTGGGGAGGGGGTTGAGGATGAGAAAATGCCAGAACAGGCCAGCAGTTTCCAGGGCAGGGACGGTGCAATGCTAGTCATCCCATTATAGGGTGGTGCTCACCATCTGTTCGCTGTAGTGCTATAGCAGCCTATAGACCAGAGTCAGTATAATTTTTTATTTTTTTTTATTCATACTTTTATTCTGTAAGGGTGCATTTCATTGATCAACAGTGACAGTAAACACATTTTAATATTATTATTACTATTTTAAATGAATCAAAGAATCCCACAGATATTAAGCAGCAAAAAGGTTTTCAACATTGATAATAATAATAATAAATGTTCCAGCACCAAACCAGCGTATTAGAGCGACCAAATGACAATGAAGAGTGGAATAACAGGAATAAACTAAATTTGTAAAATATATTAAAAATAGAAAAACAGTATTTTAATTATAAAGTATTTACTGTATATTTTTGTATCAAAAATAAAAGCAACCTGGGTTTGAACACATACACATAGAAAAATCGTACCAACCTCAAACGTGAAATGGTTAGTGCATTTATTATTATTATCATTATTATTATTCGGTGACTTATAAAAGTATTTTTTAATAACCCATTGTTTTGTTCACAGTTTGGATGGAATTTTTTTCACTGACCTTGTTGCAATGCAGTATGGGATTGTATTTTTCAGTAATACATTTGAAATCTGTATTTAGATGAACTTGTGCACGGTATGCCCTGGTTAGCCAGCAACATGTAACAAGACGCAACCTCCTTAGAAAACAACACTGTAATCTATTTTGTCTAACGTGAGTTTGGTTCCAGGTTTCCCTGTTGATGCTGTGTGGCAAAGAAGCCCCCCCACCATCCCCCATCCCCCCCATCATTATCGTGTTATGGCTTCGGTCCACTCAAATATTTATTCATAAGCACTAAAAGAATTCAAACAAAGTCTGTGTAAAGAGGATCACAGCAAGATGTTGCTATATGGCAATTTTCTGTAAACACAAAGCTTCCACCCATTCCATCCAAGTGTTGTGCAAGAGCCTGTTAGCAGGCTTCCCTCCTTTGTCCCTCGCTCTAAAGAATTGTCATTCATTGTCCTGAAAGTTACAAACCTCAACTTTCCCCATCTGGCATTGGAAATGATTATCATGTGAAGAGAGCAGGGCATTCAGTGGTTGTGGTCATTAATCAGGCATCAGTCCACTTGTCCAGTCCCACATATCACGCTTGAAAAGAGTCGTGCACCGCTACTCCCCTCTCAACAGCCAATCACAAGCCACGTGTGGATTGACACTTTTTATTTGGTGCTGAAAAGCCAAAGTCTTTGAGTCGTACAGTAGACTTCCTGTGTTTCCGTGACACTCGGTTGCCATCGGTTGAGAGTTATACTTCGATTGAAGTCTCTTGAAGTCATTATGCCGTGACCTTCACAGGTCACTGATGGATCTTCATATTCAAGACCAGCAGCTGCTTATGACTCCTGAGTTTGGTTCACACAGGCCAAATGTCAACACATAACAGCCATAAAGAATAAGTAGCTATTAACTCTTTGTGACTACTACATTTCACATGCTCTTAATTTGCATTTGTTGGTGTCTCTGAGTCTTTTCTGCATGGCTTTTGAGCTCTTCATGGAAGAATGCATATTGCATATGCATATTTATATCTTCTGCACTGGTGGACTCATTGAAGTGCTCTTCTTAAAGGCACTCATGTCATTATTGGGTGGCTTCGGCTGTATTTTTTTCTTGATCCGTGAAAATCTTGCGAATAGAGATGTCACCAGGGCCAACTGAACATGACCTGGGATTAGACAGAGCTGCACGTGTCAGTTTCTCTCTTCCTGTTTAATACATAGCAGCTTTGTTTAGCCAGTAGCTGTCATTCTTTGGTTCCGATTTTGAATCAGTGACATGTGTTTTTTGTCATTCAATTTTGATTTAATTTTAGAGGGTTATGATAACAAAGAGTGCTGCTCTATACTCTCACAACTCCTCAAAAAGAACAAAAACATTATAACCCAACACACATGGGACTCAAGAACAGTCAAGAACAGTCAAAACATTAAATATTGCACAATACAGGCACTAGAATATAATGGAAAAAAGATGCATGAAAGCATAAATAGATAGATAGATAGATAGATAGATACTAGCTAGAAGATAGATAGATAGATAGGATCGATAGATAGATAGATAGATAGATAGATAGATAGATAGATAGATAGATAGATAGATAGATGGATGGATGGATGGATAGATAGATAGATAGATAGATAGATAGACAGATAGATAGATAGATAGATAGATAGATGGATGGATGGATGGATGGGAGATAGATAGATAGATAGATAGATAAAAAAAAGAATGGTAGATAGAATGATAGACAGAATGATAGATAGATAGATAGATAGATAGATAGCAAGATAGATAGATAGATAGATAGATAGATAGTAGAGAGATAGATGACGGATAGATAGATGGCTGGATGGATGGATAGATATGGATGGCTAGATAGATAGATAGATAGATAGATAGATAGATAGTCAGATAGATAGATAGAAATAGTCAGATAGATAGATAGATAGATAGATAGATAGATAGATAGAAGATAGATAGATAGATAGCTAGAATATAGTAGATAGATTAAAAATAGATCGATAGTAGATAGATAGATGAGGGCTTGATGGATGGATGGATACAGTAGATAGCTAGATAGATAGATAGATAGATAGATAGATAGATAGATAGATGGATGGATGGATGACGGATGGATGGATGGATGGATAGAACAACAGATAGATAGATAGATAGATAGAAGATAGATGGATGGATGGATGGATGGATGGAGGATGGATGGATGGTGGGATGGATGGATGGATGGATAGAGAGGATAGATGGATGGATGGATGGATGGATGGATGGAGGATGGATGGATGATGGATGGGATGGCTGGTACAGTCGTAGATAGATGATAGATAGATAGATAGATAGATAGATAGATAGATAGATAGATAGATAGATGATAGATGATAGATGGATAGATGGATAGATAGATGGATGGATGGATGGATGGGATACAGTAGATAGATAGATAGATAGATAGATAGATAGATAGATAGATAGATAGATAGATAGAGTAGAAGATAGAAGACAGACAAGGACAGACAGACAGACAGACAGACAGACAGACAGACGGACTGATAGACAGATAGATAGAAATTTAACGTCTTTCTCAAAGAACGTTCACAAAGAACTTTTAGAACACTCTGAAACAATTGTAAGTACACCAACATCAATCCCCGCACAATTTACTGCTGTCTGTCTTTTGTAGCAGAAACTCCTCTGCTATTATTTGTGTGCATGCTCCATTCGCCCCCTGCTCTAATTCTTTTTTACGCTGGACTTGGAATATGTGCTCCACTCTAACGGGCTGAATGCTAGCTTTAGAGGCATCTGTCGCTTATAGTCTTCACAACATCTGCTGCTATTGCTCCTCTTTCCCAGCATGCCATGGGATGTCGTTTCTCCCAAAGGTGGCCTTTGTATGCACCATTGTCAATCCAATCATTGTCTTCTACCGGCAGTTCCCACGATGCAGAGGAAGTTATTGCCATGCCTGCAGACCTGTTGCCACACAGCAACTGTCAGAAGTGAGCTTCTTATCATAGACAGCCAATCTGTTTTTCAATATCATGCATAATATAACCATTTTTGATAGAGAATTAGTAATGAGCAGCAAGAATAGAGCTGCTGCATAATGCTGTCAAATAATGTTTGAATGTATTGAAATGCACGTGAACTGGACTGTGATGCCTGGGCTACACATTGTTATTATTATTATTGGTTCATGTCTCTGCATCAGCATCATGTATACTTGCTCTATGATGACACTTCCAGGAGACTCTCATAAGAGAGAGGAGCATAGGGGGCTCAAAGGCACTTTGACCTTTATCTGCCACAGTGCCCCAGTCACCACAGGACTAGATGTGAAGACACAGCAGATGTTAATAATAAACTTAATGAATGCTGGCCCCTCTTTTAGAGCTTGTGAAGATTTTATTATAGGTATTCTGGAACGAAAATGTTATCCCCAAAATTAAATATATAAATGAATAAGAATATTTATTTGTTTGTTTTCTTGCTTACTTTCTTACTTACCTACCTAACTTACACACTACAAGTCAAAAAAATTGAATAATATTGTTTTTATGTATTTGAATGAAGTCTCATGCTCACACCAAGGCTGCATTTATTTGATCAAAAACATGAATATTGTGTAATATTGTTACTATTTAGAATAACTATCTTTTTAAATATATTTTTAAATGTAAACCTTTAAAATGTATTCCTGTGATGCAAAGCTGAATTTTCAGCATCATTACTCCAGCCTTCAGTGTCACATGATCCTTCAGAAATCATTCTAATATACTGATTTACTGCTCAGTTGTTATCAATTGTTATGGGGCCACAGTATTCTAATAGTTCTTATTATTCATGCGATATCAGAAATATTTTGTCTTTACGTTTCTCTTTTTAATACATTTTAATATTTGATCTGATCTTTTCTTTATTTTTTATTTACCCATATCCTCATATATGTATGTATGCATGTATTCTCATATAATTATCAATATTGTGCTGGCTTACTATATATATATTACATTATATATATATATTCTACTGTCTAGCGATTGCCCCCGCCCCTGTCCTCTGCATTCGCTACCGCTTTTGATCCCCCGTGACTAGGCCGTTAAATCCCACCCGGGTGACATAATAAACGACCCTCCCCCATACCAAAAAATATTGCCCAAAAGTAACGTTGAACCTTGCAACACATCTACCATCAGAGCAGGACTTTAACTGTAGTGACCACGCATACGCCAAACCACCCACCCACCCCCCCCACCCAACCCCCCCCCATAAAAAAAAAAAAAAAAAAAAAACAAAAAAAAAAAAAAAAAAAAAAAAAAAAAACAAAACAAAAACACCCCCCCCCCACCCCCCCCAACAACCCAAAACAAAAAAAAAAAAAAAAAAAAAAAAAACAAAAAAACCCAAACCACCAAAAAAAAAAAAAAAACAAAAAAAAAAAAAAAAAAAAAAACAAAAAAAAAAAAAAAAAAAACCAAAAAAAACACAAAAAAAAAAAAAAAAAAAAAAAAAAAAAAAAAAAAACCCAAAAAAAAAAAACAAAAAAAAAAAAAAAAAAAACAAAACCCCCACCAAAAAAAATAGGGAAACAATAGAACAATATGAAAATTTGTAGTATTAAAATTTTATATAGCCCATGTTTTTATAAACATTTTTTTAATTTACAGCTTAGGCAATAACGTTGACAATAACGTATATATTCAACATACGTTGTCTATGACCAAAAACTATGACCAAAAAGGTAAGAAGATATGTTTTCACTGGACTTTTAAAATTTGCTTTGCTTGAGAAAAAAAAAAAATACAGTTAGTGTTTTTTTTTTTTGATTTAGTCGAGTTGGTTTTGAATTAAACACAATGTGATTTTCAGCAAATCATTGAGAACGCACTATAATCCTGACGAGTCATAGCAACAGAGAAGAGGCGAGAAAGCTGCGGTGAATCCGCTCACCCGGAAGCAACCATAACTGACGTAGATTAACAGAAAATTACTGCCGTTTGGCAAAAAAAAAATATTTTACGTACTTATTCCTTACTCTTTAAGCTTTAAGTTACATTTCAAATGACAAGGGATCAACTTATAATCATGTTTATATGAATTATCCCGTGAATTTATTCTCTCAAATGGCCTGGGTATGCGGAGCAATCGCAGCTTATATGGACGGAACGCCACGAGATATATATATATATATATAATAATATATATATATATATATATATTATATATATGGGTGTATTCTATATTGGAGATATACATTTGGCATTGCAGAAAGTTAAGAAAAAAAACTTTTCACTAACAGATTTTTTTTTTTGAGAACAGTCCAAACAGTCCTTACATTCCGTCACTTGAAACTGAAATAATATTTCACCTATGCATACCTTTAAAATAAAAACCTTCACAGAACCGTCCACTTTGAGCAAATATTTGTCATCTGAAAATGTATTAGGCTATATACAATATCCAGTTAAAAAAATTAATGTTGTTGAAATATAAGGGTGCAAAAATAAATCAATAATGTTTAATAGATTTTAAACAACAATTTTATTTTTATTTTTTTTGTGAAATAGTTCATAAACAGAGTTGACCCTTTAAGTAACAGAATTGTAAAGTAACAGAATTGACAATTGTCCGATGGACTGTCAATTCTGTTACCGCATTGTCAGCATTGTTACTCTACCTTGGTAACAGAGTTTGATCGTAACAGAGTTGACCATTTTCTTAATTTTTTGCCAAAAAACTTCACTTGCTGGCATAAATGCTAAGAGCACATGGCACTAATGAAATCATGATTAAAAGGCTTTTAAATAACACAAAGTGTGATCGATGAAAAAAATCTGTTTTCATTTTGATATTGTGGTAACAGATTTGACACTTTATAAAATAACTCTTGGTGTAAGAACTTTTAGATTAAAATATTTTCTTAGAGAGAGCACATAGACTTTTCAGTGCTTCAGATCTTAACAGTGAGGGAAAGTGACATCATTTCCTATATCTTACATAGTTGTGGGAGATAATTCCACTCATTTAAAGGCAAAGTATGGTACGGTAACAGAGTTGACGCAAGATTTACGGACATTTTTATAAGAAAAAAGTTATTTAAAAAAAATAATAATGTTGTAGAATTAGGTAAATTACTCTTTAGGGCTTTTATAAATAAAATGAATGAAATATTACAAAAAGAAAAGTACAATAAAATATTTTGATTACACGATACATGATGGAAAAAATGCACTGACTAATTCGGACAACAATAAATCATGATTTTCAGCTATTTAAGACACTTTTTACAAAAAATATTATATTGCTATGGACTGTAACATCTTGTAATTCATAACAATGAGTAACACAGTATTAAAATAATAAAAAATATAACCATTTGAAAAAAGTAGAAAAAAAATAATGACTTCGGACACCAAATGTACCTGCAATTATAGAATCACTCATATATATATTAAGCAGCACAATATTGAAATTATAGGAATAATCATGTTTATGAGCAGTAAACAGCATATTAGACTGATTTCTGAAGGACACTGGGGGGACATGAAGCTGGGTATGATGCTGAAAATTCAGCTTGACTACAGGAATACATTAGGATATATTTAAAAAATAATAATACTAATAATAAAGTCAGTACATTTTATATAGCGCTTTTCTAGACACTCAAATCGCTTTACATTGTCAGGGGGTATCTCCTCATCCACCACCAGTGTGCAGCATCCACCTGGATATATTCAGTATATTTTAAATTGTAATATTATTCACAATATAATTGATTTGCTGTATTTTTATCAAATGCGTACATGGCGGGAGTTTTTGGCCAGTGATGTATATATTTATCTATGTTTTGTAATTATCAGAAAGTCACTGCCTTCAAGAAGTGAATAAGCGTGTGAGGCTGGCGGCTGCTTACTTCTTCAGCTGCGACAAGCATGGGTCTTTCTGTGTGTGCTTTAAAAAACAAAGACGCCACCCTCTCCAGATCAGTGGCTTTATTTTGGAACAGGGTTCACATCAGTCAAGAGGTCTTTCGGTCCCTGATGGAGAGTGAGAGTGATTGATGATCTCCAGGGCCTGAGGTGCACTGTCTTCTCCTGGCTGGGTGGTCTCTCCTGGGCAATGTCAAGGGGCACTTTTGGGACAGAATGGAGGAGGTCATTAAGTGTCCTCTAAACCTACCTGGGTAGAGTTTAAGATAAATAAATCCTTTCATCAAACTTTCAAATAATAACACATCGTGTGGCTTGCACAAACACCCAAAGCCAGTTTGAACTCCATAAATACCTGACATTTGATATAGTTCATTTGGCTAAACGTGTGTCAATGGATAAGTCAGATGTTGTGGTCAGATGTCATCAATGGAACCGCCACATGTTTGAAGTGAGCACATTCCTGAAGATTTTCTAGCTTGGAGTGCTTTCGACACATGTAGTGAAGAATATTTACATTTTCAGAATTTTCTGCTAATGAAAACAATACTTTCATTAGTTGACTATGCTCTTTTGTAGTATTGTATAAAGCGCTATACAAATAAAGGTGACTTATATGTGCCATATGACAGAATATAGTCTACCATTTAATGGGAGAAATTTGTCAGTATAAATTTGAAAATATGTGCCCCTAGCAAGTCGTGATAACGAACTTGCATTAAATCAACATTAAATCATATTCAGGCCATTTACTTTTCAATGCACATTCCAGATCCAAAAAAAATGTTCATATTCATCTACACTCTTAAGAAAAGAAAAGTTCATTTGAGCATACTTTTCAAAAGTGTACTATATTTCAAAAATAATATACTTTAAAAGAACACACTTAAGCACAAACTGAATGTAGTGTTTTTGAACATGTTTCAGACAGTGTATGTTAAATTCAATTAAAACAAAATAGTTCAAATGTACAGTATATCAAATGCAGTTAGCTGAACATTAGAGTGCTTTTTGACCCAATAAAGTAGGACTTAAGTACATCTTAATGCGTGATTTCATCATTTCTTTTATTGCAATTATAACATTACAAGTGTGCTGTCAAATGCTAAGCATTTAACGTAAACTAAAATATCCTTACATGCAAAACTACACAAACTAAATAATGTAGTTTCTATTGAAACATGTTTGCTGTGCATTTTTAAATGTATATGTAATCATATATTGATAAAGGTGAAATTTAAAATATAATTAGAAATATTAATTTTAAATGTATTATTGAATAACACACAACAGTCAAAATTTTAATCAAGTATCCACCTTTTTCTTGTCATAAGAATGGGCCCGCGCCATTTGTAAATTCTATGGGTTTGGCTTCCGATCCGTACAGCTGATTTTTAGCTGAAACAAAACAGTTCGAGTTGCATGCTTGATATGAACGTGGTGTGTCTTATCCTATTTATTTTAATTATTATTTAATTAGAATCACACTTGATTGTTAGTGCAACAGTTTTATGTTTACTCGAGTTGATATACGTTGCTACCTCGTACATCTTACTACAGCGGCTAATGATCCGGACGACTCAGACTGACACTCCACCAATACGATGCTGTACGATCCCGACGGTGAAGAAATGAATCGGTGCGACTCAAAAGAAACAGAAACCCAGTGTTACATTTTGTTTGAAGCCCCGTGACAAAGTTTCGCATATAAAATATTCCAATTAAAAGTACTTTACAGCTTAAAACTTTTCATTGGAAATTATTACCAAATTGCACTAAAACTGCATTAAAGGGGTTAATGAAACAGGTTTAAAGTGTTACTTCTTCAAGTACCCTAAGTGGCTTTTTATTTATTAATATTCTATCTTTGCCAATACAGTTTTTTAACATATCTATAGTAAAATTTTAAGGTTTGAAGTACACTACCAAGTGAGCCTTCAATATATTAATAAATCAGCTTACTTATCAGGTCCCTCTCAACTTCAAAATGCTCGACTTCATCCACCGCCTGATAAAGCCACATGTTTATGACAACCATTACCCATGTGTTCAAAATGTGTTTCAGAAGGATTTAACCAATTCAGAATTTAGCTGTATTAAAAATCATTTCTGTTTTTATGTTTAAAGTGGTCATATGATGCGATTTAAATTTTTGTGTTACAAGCTCTTGGTGCATAAAAGAAGATCTGTAAAGTTGCAAAGAAAAGTCTCAAATCCAAAGAGATATTCATCATAAAAGTTAAGAGTCAGCCACACCCTCCTAAAACGGATCGTTCTAACACGCCCCACATATCTACCTCACTATGTGGAAAGATTTGCATAACACAGCCCAAATGTATACGCAAAGAAAGAAAGCATAAATTTTATTCTCGCTGTAATATTGTTGGCCACCATGTCGTGGAGATGCGGTGTTTCATTGCAAAAGCCAAACTACTTTGTTGGGGTTCCAAAAAAAGGATGATTGATTCTGCTTCGTCATGCCTAGAGGCTGACCGTGCTGCGCTGGGAATACATCACTTAGGCGGTGAGCGCCGGATCGGTTTTCACCGGGGACGAACCCAGGGGTCCGTCAAATGTGGTTGCCGCAGGCAGCGGATGCTCCTTTGTCGAATCGCCTCCCGCCGCGACGTTCTAGGCCGCTGTGTGTGACGCGGTGTTTCGTTGTGAAAGCAAAACTACATTCTTTGGTCTTCCAAAAGAGGACACAACAAATAATCAGTGGTTAAGTTGTATTTACAAAAATGTTCCAGAACAGTTCAACCCAAATACTCAGATGTGTGCAGCGCATTTTATGGAGGACTGTTTCCTGTTCCTGGGAGAGTAGACTACAATGCCAGCTGTTCTGACTCAAAGACTGTAAGTACATTTTTTATATTTAAAAAAATTTGCCACTGACGATTCAAACATGAGTTTTGAGCAGTTTAGAGTAGAGCTCGTGTTTGTCTTCTCCGATCACAAAGCGGAAACATGGTTTATGTGTCCGCGGAGTGAGTTGCAGCGTTTAAAAACAGTATAAGTCATTATAATCAGTAATTATGTCCCCACTGGATGCAACACATGCCTCATTTATAATGGGTTTTCATGTTTTTGTCTCATCGCTCCGGCCGGACAGGGCATCACGGTATGGTGAGGGGCATAACATTTCCGTCACACGCTTGAGGAATTCGGCCAATCAAAACGCACTGGATAGCTGGCCAATCACAGCACACCTCACTTTTCAGACCGATGAGCTTTGTAAAAATCGACGCGTTTCAGAAAGGCGGGGCATAGAGGAGAAACAATAATGTACAGTATGTGGAAAATAATGTGTTTTTTAACTTTAAACCGCATAAACACATTTCATTACACCAAATACACAAAATAATGTTCTTTTTAGCAACATCATATGACCCCTTTAATGTTTTATGTGAAGCTGTTTTTGTACTGAATCACATTTATCATTCATCTGTTATGAATAACCTTTGTCTTTTGGTTTTTGTCCATCAAGTTCCAAATAAAATGACAAAATAATCAAAGTGCATTTAATTTGCTAGATTATCTAAAAATGTGCCTTTCCACATGATTATTTAATAAAGAAATCTTTTTTATTGAATCCGGTAAAACGCTCATGATAAACATGCTTTTTAAAGCAGTAAAGCAAAAGTGAATAGCTTTGATAGAAGAGGATGAAAGTTGTCCTCCAGTCCCAGATGTCACATTGGTCCGTTTTACTGACATTCTGTGTACCAACAGTGGCTCTTCCACCCACTGACTTCTTTTTGTTTGCTCTCAATTGTCCTGGATGAAACAGTTTTGTTCCCCAAAACTTCCCTTGCAGGACTCTGAATCGCTTCTCTACCAAAGCAAATGAGATCTAAGGGCCCAGGTTGCAGGAGTTGAAAGGGGGCGGCTCTGCATTGTGAGGACTGACAGGTGACCACTACGCCTGAACAAAGCTTGGGTCATCGCTGTGGCCAAATCCCTTTACGGATGCTCGTGTTCCCCTCTCACACCAATCTGTCAAAATGTAACTTGCCATTGAAGGGACTGGCAGCAGAAAATAGCTTTATAGGGACTACGCCAAGCAGAAGTAAGGTTGCGCATACAGGCCGATTGCGAGGCATATCGTACACTACAATCACTCACCGCTTTCCAGAACAAAGAAGAAAGACAGTGACTATACGACAGAAAGAGAAGCTATAATCTGTGACGAGATCTGCCTGTGAAGTGGAAACACTTAAACAACCAAGCTCAGCTGAAATTCTTCTCTTGTCATGTAAATGTACTTCACCATGAAACGTCTTGTGCCGTCATGGTAGCGTCCTGCATATAAAAGACATAATAACCAGAACAGAACAAAGCGTCTGTGGTTAAACAGCACATGGAAACGCTATAATATAATATATAGCCTGAAACAGAAAAACATGCCAAGAAATAAATGAACAAAAAGTGAAAAAACAGGATCGGCTTCACAAGTTTTTATTGAAGAGTCCTTACTAAAAGAACATTCTGCGTGGAGTGCCACAATCAGAACATACCTGAGGATTGGAGTGGGATTTTGGACCAATGAGATTTCACTGTGGGTGGAGCTATCCAGCGTTTACAACATCTAGACCTTCACATTTCATCATTAAGGTGAAAAACTGTTCATTACAAACTGTACAATGAAACAATATTTGTTTTATGCATTGTTCAAGGTCATATATGCACAGATCTCTATGCATTTATAACACTATACTTTGCGTTATATTACCTTAAATTTCAGAAAACTAGTTAAAGGGATAGTTCACCTAAAAATGAAAAAACTCGCTGAAAATGTACTCACCCTCAGGCCATCCAAAATGAGCTTGTTTCTTCATCAGAACAGATTTGTAGAAATGTAGCATTACATCACTTGCTGACAAATGGATCCTCTGCAGTGAATGGGTGCCGTCAGAATGAGAGTCCAAACAGCTGATAAAAACATCACAATAATCCACAAGTAATCCACACCACTCCAGTCCATCAGTTAACATCTTGTGAAGATAAAAGCTGTGTGTTTGCAAGAAACAAACAATCATAAATCATAATATTGCTAATAATTCTCCAGCAAAAAAGTTTTCACTGGAGGAAGTGCTAAAATGGATTATGCATCTCGGATGGCCTGAGGGTGAGTACATTTTCAGAAATGTTCATTTTTAGGTGAATTATTCACTGCTGCGTGAGTGTTTCTAATGCAACGGGGATGACGGCAAATTTGACATCTTTCTTTAACATCTCTGCTTCTGACTGTAATCATTCTCTCAATATTTCTTTCATCTTTTTGGAAAGTCATATAAATGCTATCATGGATTTTGTATTTTGCCATTGGATCATATAATATTTCAAAAAATATATTTGTTGCAGTTTCTGTTCATCACTAGAGGTTTACCCAACTATGATGACTTTTGCTTCTGAGAAAATGTGCATCGCATCTTTTGGTCTTGATTGATTAGGACAAGCAAATGAGGAACAAAACATGGAATTGCACTGCAGTGATAAACAGAAAACTGAATAAAAACGGTTACCACTAGAGCTTACCGTATTTTTAGTGCAACTTGTAATCATATTTAAACCTTTCCACCCTGAGCCTGATGAGACTATTAAGAATATTCTGAATGTTCTTGTGCTTTTTTTGTTTTTAAAATAAGATTATAGCATACAAATTTTGCTAACGAATAACACACCAAACACTGTTGAACACACAACTGAAAAAGATCTGATAGAAGATATTTGCCGCAGGCTACTGAGCAGTGTGTCAGGCCTACACTGAATGAAGAAACAAAAGAGCTGCTTTAGGCCTGTCTCCTGATTTTTTCCAACTCAGCGAAATCCTATTGTGCGAGTGAAAAAAAGTTAAGTTAAAAGCTTAGCGTGGTATGTGAAAGCAACTGTCCAACAGTTGGGTAATACCAGCGAATAATTTTCAATGTATCCTCCCTGAACCCACAGCCAAATTCTCGACAAATTCTACACAGCTCAAGTCACTTCGAACCTTTACGGTTATTGATCTAAAGGAAATATCAGACACAGTAAAATAGTAATTAATTACTTTTTACATTCTGAAACAACTTAAGCAATCATTATTGAACTTTTAGACCATTGTATACCAATACTCTGCTTTACCTGGCTGCTATCATTTCACAAACACATACATAATTTACATACAAAGTCGGAAATTAGGTATATGATCTATGAAATAAAAATAACAGCATAGTGTGAGTTGACAGTTGCTAATGTGTCTAAAAGAGTTGTTCTGTACAAAAATGGTTGGCTGATGATGTTGTCTCTTTTTTAAAAGCATGGCATAATGTATGCGCTTATGCTCTGGAATTGCAATTTCTTAAATACTATATATATTAGATGAAATGTCATATCACCAGTAGAATGACTTCATAATGCTATTCAGTTGTCTGCTCAAACAAAGCAAACCTAATGGCCTCCTTAAATATCTAGTTTGGCTTGCAGATTGTTTTGAATTGTAAAAACGAAAGTACTGCATATTTAATTCATATTAGGATGTTAAGGGAGTGCTCCTGTTCTCCGTTTGCTCTATACAATTCACATAATGAGCATGGCTACAGCTTTGACAGAAAACATTCGGCCAAACAGAAACTTCAACCAAACCATTTGCAAAAAGTGGTTTTGATGTTTTTGTCAAAGAGCTCTTACATTCCAAAAATATCCTGCCATCAAGATCGAGGCTGTAATTTGTGATTACCGGGTGTGTCTTTGTCTCACTTAGTGAGGTAGAAAGGAAAAACAATAATTTCGTCACATAAATCTGGAGATGAATGACTCAAAGATGGCAAACAGTTCAACTCAGTAATATCTGACCAGTTTCTTGATATTTCATACAGGATTTATTTGGAAAAATATTAAGGTGATTTTTTTTTCATGGGCAACGGTCATAAAAACAATTCCTGTAAATTTTGACAGCATGTTTAAATACATTTACATTAGAAAACAGTCACATCGACCCGAAGTGCCTTATTTACAATAGACAAATTTGCAAAATGAAAGAGATTTTAAATTACATCAAACTTCACACACACGAGAAAAGAAACCACAAACACGCCGATCACAAATAACGCTTAAATAAAAGAAATACAAGCTTTCAAAAAAAACAAATCAGTCACAAACATAATTGATGGCAGTGTTTTTCCTCTTCTGATCTATGTAATGATCAGAGAACTTCCAGATACACACTGCAGTCAGTGCATATGCATACACAGTATCTGATTCAATTGTGTGTTAAATACATAAAAAATACAACCCATCATAGTGCAATGAGGTAAAACCGTCCCTACAGGAAGTGCAGCGAGTCCATTTGGCACGTTCCTGGGAAACAAACTTTGAGAGTCCGAGCCAGTATGGCCCAACGTCCTTTCCTGCAGTCACTGTGTTTACTTCAGTTGAGAACCAGCTCATTCTGAATATCACCTTCAACATAAGTTTCACAGCAGCAGTCACATGGAGGAAACCTTCCCTCTGGTTTGAGCAGCATTACTGGAGTAAAACCTCCTGTAGAACGAGACGAGCTACAGCTCCATTGTGGTGTTACACCTGGAACAAGAATAGCATGAATTTAGCGTTCAGAAATCTAGATTTGCAGACTACATTCTCATGACTGCAAGCAGGGCTGTGCAAAAAATCGAATGCGATTTTAATGCTCATCTCATCAGTAAAGCCGGTTCTGTGATTAGTAGTAAATCTCCAGCACGTGCTTTCAGATGGAGCAGCATTTACTACACAGAGCTGTATATCACCGACAATCTACGCAAAATCGCGTTCATAATGGGCAATGAATTGCTTGCGATTTTGAAAGTATGCTCCATCTGAAAGCACGTGCTGGAGATTTACTACTAATCACAGAACCTGCTTTACTGATGAGATGAGCATTAAAATCGCATTCGATTTTTTGCACAGCCCTAACTACAAGCAAAAGGAAGGTTCTCGGCTTACCTCGGTTGCAATAATACATTCATCCTTCTCCTCTGATAAAACAAAGACTGACTGGTACTTTGTGTCTTTGCACAAAGATTCTGTATGTTTCCTCTCTGAAGAATCGCTGAAAATAAAAAGAAGCAACGTTAGTACTGCGTAACAACACCCAACGGCCATCTTTAGTAACCGAAATCCACACGCAACAATATTTACCTTTTTAAATGATGCCTGTGTTTCTCCTCTGAGTCGGAATCGACAGCCTCACATTTTGTTTCTTCGCTCTTCTCAGAGTCCTCTTTTCCCAAGTCCTCCTGCTTCAGCTCATGAACAAGATTGTAATCCACTAGCGAGTAACGAGATTTGAATCCGTTTTTTTCCCCGCCTGTGGCATCGCTCTGAATGTCCACTTTCTTGTTGATGTTCTTCACTTGCGTGGATCCGATGACGCTTACGGACAAGTCCTTGTCTCGGCTGCAGTTGTTGGTCAGGTTATTCATGGTCTCGATTTCGCTATGGCTATCGATCTGCTGGCTCCTCTGCTGCAGCTTAAGACGGATGTAGATGACCAAGATGGCGCCGCCGATCAGGACTAAAAGGACTAATATAATCCCAGCGCAAACCGCCATCCAAGGAAAGGCACCATCGTCCTCATCATAAGAGAATCTTTTGTCGGCTCCCTCAACGCCTTGTCCCTGTGGGTTCTCTGGGAGCAAGAACTGACAGTTACGTCCTCCGTAACCCGGGATGCAAGCGCACACATAGCGGCCGTCCCTCTCATGACAAGTGGCACCGTTGTGACATGGGTTGTGGACGCACTGGTTGACCGCAGAGGTGCAGTTCTTCCCGGTGTATCCAGGCGGGCAGGTGCAGGTGTAGTCGCTGAGTCCGTCTTGGCACGTGCCGCCGTTCTGGCAGGGATAGTTGGCACACTCGTCAATGTTGTCTTCACAGTGCGTTCCAGTGAAACCCTCAGGACACTGACAAAGATAGGAGTCCACGAGATCTAGACATTGAGCCCCTGGAGAAGAAGTAGTAAGACAGAAAGCATGAGACAACTGATTCAAACAACCCACAGTCAGCATTTGAGGCGTTAGAATGGGAGCAGTCAAAGTACCGTTTGAGCAAGGGTTGGAGCTGCAGTGATCAATCTTCTTTTCACAGTTGAACCCAGCGTAGCCCATCGGGCACTGACAGAAGTATCCTCCTTCGGGGTTGTCAGCGCAGCGTCCACCGTTGAAGCAGGGGCCGTCGGCGCAAGTCGTGGCACTCAGCTCGCAGTTTCTTCCATAGAAACCAGGAGGACACGTGCAGCTGTAGGTGTTTTCAAGATCCTTTGAAATCCAAGGAAGGGTTGAAAAGAAGTTAGGAAACTGAACAAAACTCAAGTCATAAACAGAGAATGAAATATATCTACTGCAACTCACAGTGCAACTGCCTCCATTTCTGCACGGGCTGCCAGAGCATTCGTTGACCTCAATCTCACAGCTGTCCCCAGTGAAGCCAGGTCTGCATGAGCAGGTGTAGCTTCCCTGGCCAGTGTTGGTGCAAGTGGCCCCATTCTGGCAGGGTTTGTGATGTGTGCAGTAATTGAGATCTGCGACGCAAAATAAAACATGTAGGTTAGTCTCCTGCTGCGTCTAGTGTCAATGGACAACTCTAACAACTTGATCAGCTACTTAGTTTACGGTGTCAAAGGCTCACCTTGGTTACAGAAGAGGCCTCCCCAACCCTCTTGGCAGTTGCATTGCCATGGCTGTTGGCAGGTGCCATGCAAGCAGCCCGGATAGCGGATGCACTCGTCACAGTACTTCCCACTAAATCCCACTCTGCATCTAAAAACATCACAGAGGAACTGTTAGTATGTTGTTAACTTCCGTTGCGATGAAACACAGAGGAACTGAAAATCTTCGCTAAGCTTACTTGCATTCGCCAGGTTTGTCGCAAAAGCCGTGGTCTTCATCACATCCCGGAAGACAGATTGCTGTAAAAAGAAATATGCATTTATCAATACCAGTTCATTTCTGACACCACTACTATTCTAGTACAGGCACAGCCCCGTGTGTTTACCAGGCTGCTCACCCGTACTTTGAGGATAACAATTTTTTTTTTCTTTTCGCTACCATTGGAAGGACACTCTGGTTAACACAGTTGCACTCATACAAAAGCTTTCCAAACAAAAGCCCCCTTTTTCCCCTAACTGTGGGTCAGAAGTCCCCTTTTTCACTTTGTTCATCCAACCCCCTCCTCATAACGTCCCAGAGTCGGCGCAGATAAGGGTGGACAGCTGGTGTACATGGTGCCAGTGCAGGACAGCTGCTCTATTGTCTACCTTCACTCTGCAGCTGCCCCCTTCCAACAATACCTCACCGCTCTGAGCCAATCAGCGCCGAGCGCACTGCCAAGTAACCAATCAGGCGTCACATTTAATCTATGGCACGCGTGCCATTATTTGGCCAACGTCCCTCATTTAAATCACACAAACGCCTGTTGCAAGTTGCAACCATAGCGACGAAGTTTGTTGTTGTTGTTGTTTTTCTCGCGAAATACCGAAACATGCGCACTAACAATTTTCAAATACAGGCAAAATAATGCTGTATATCCTTTGTAAGTTACTTACATTCTGTGCAGGCTCTGTCCCTTTCCTCCGGAGTTGTTTGTTGTGTTGGTTGTTTGTGTGGGCAGATGATTTCTCCGCGCTCTCCGCAGGTGAAGTGGCCGAAAGTGTCGTCGCGGGGGCGGCAGAAGACCGAGCAGCCCTCGCCGTAGTAATGCTCATCACAGACGAATCTGTAGGAGTACTTCAGCTCTGTCCTCCCACCAGCCTGTAGATCCTGGGACCATTCCGCGCCCACCGTTAGGTGCCTCTGGGTGGTCATACGACTGAGCAGACGCTCTGGGCTTTCTGTGGACGGTTTCATTTCAGCGTTATCTCCTTGCTGCATAGCGATGGCTTAAAACGTTCATCCCCATTCAATGCATTTCTCCTTACCTGTCGACAGATCGTCGTTGGAATCGGTGTGCAACGCTTCGATAATCAGCGAAAAGGTTCCCTGCAACATAAAAAGGGCGTGTTGATATGAATGAAATCGACAAGCAGAAGCGCATTCCTCCACAGCTCCCCGTTTCTTTTTTTTTTTTTTTCTCCATTGGTAATCGTTGTCTGTGTTCTGTTGGGAGTGGCTTCAGGTGTGATCGCACTGGGGATCCAAGCCTCATTTCTCCGATTTCACACTTACTTATTGCAGTAAACTGAACGGTTTCGCAATTTCACACTGAGCTGACAATGTGACTTCTCCCGCATCTCCACTAAAACCTCTAAATACCCACATATGAGTCATTATTGTGGGTTTTTATATGTTAAACATGCGATAAAACCTACACATGCATCCAAATATAAAGTATAATGTATAAAAGTAAAACACTAGCTACTCACCGGCCATGTGAATCCAAATGAGAACTGGATGGGGTTGGTGAACGAGCTGTCAGGATAGCTCTCGGGAACATGGAAGGAGTTTGATCCGAGCACCGGGGTAACTGCGCCACCGTAGGTGCATGGAGGATCTGGAGATACATTGGCTTGGTAGTGTTTCAGGCAAATCCTAAAAAAGGTTCTGCATTCACACTGCTGAGCCTCTGGCGCGGATCCTTTACAGCAGTTTGCGTTGCCTGTCACCCCTTTCTTGTTCAGAAACTCCTGCAACTTCAACTCGAAAACCCCAGAGCAAAACCCCTGGAAAGAAATTGAAATTGGATTCAGCACTAAACGTTGCCATCATAAGGCAGACATCTATTGTGAGATCCTTGCTCACATACGTTAAAACAGACGCTGACTTTAATTACCTGGCTCATCATGACACAAAGCAAAGCAGCTATCATGAGTCGTCCCATGGTGGAGAGGATCTGAACGATGCTGTTAAGCTTCCACGGGCCAGGCACTTGTATGAGACCGTGTCTCAATGAATCATTGAGACTCGAAGTTCTCCACTCAGTGGCAGGCAGCTCTGGTATCTGATGCTCTGTTGTTTTCACTTTATCTGCTCGTGCATGCCCATCAAAGACAAAAAAAAAAATCAAGCAATTAAATCCTTATAAAGAGGAAACCCCGATGCGCAAAAGGGGGACGAGCTGGAAATTCCCTCAGGAGACGATTACTCCAAGGTGTCAAAAGTTTGCAGTCCACTTGCGGATTGTTTAGGAGGCCGGAAAAAATGCAGAAACCCCAGGCGCACGGTTATGTGCGCGTGTATCGCTTCTTTTCCGATGTATACGAATGGCGTGGAGATGATCCAGACTATCCTCCCGTACTCTTGTTTCCATGTGAGAGAGACTGACTGGATTGGTGCCTGTTTAATGTCCCAGTCCTCCTGCAGCCGGTTATATACAGGCAGCGCCTGCTAGGGTAATGAGATGCAAATGAGCTACTCCCCAATCTGGCTCTGGTTGTCACAAAGGGACACTTTTCAATCTACACCACCCCCAACCCTCCAAGAAAGAAAAAAAAATCGGCAAATGGTCACTGAGCTGTAAAACGTGCACCTCTTTGCCACTGGGAGTGAGTGGAGAGAGAGAGAGAGAGAGAGAGAGAGAGAGAAAACATCTAATTTACATACAGGAAAATAAGCAACCTCGAGAATCCTGTACATCCCACTCTGACATGAAACCACAAATTGCATCACACAATGCAGGAATGTCGCGTTCCTGATAACGGGACACAAGTACAGTACCCCCCCCCCCCAGCATGACTTCACAATGAAACCTGGATGTGTCTGTTGTCATATAGACATTAAAACGTGCAGCTTACATCTGAGGGGGTTTTGGGGAGCTAACTTTTTTTCTGTTTTTGGATTCATTTATTTTGACTAAATGAGTTGTTAAAAGTCATTGTATAATGTTTACACAAACATATTTGCGCTTTTAAAATGTTTGTTACTGTAAATGCTAATAATACAAATAGGAGGCCACATGAAATGTTGTAAACATGAAGTAAATAACAAGAAGCAAAATAGAATAGCAAACAATCATTCTTTTCATTCATTATTTTAGTTAACTGCCTCGTGTTGTGTTGTGGTGTGTGTGTGTGTGTGTGTGTGTGTGTGTGTACTGGTTTTTCTATTCTGGTGGGGACTTAAACCTGAATACACACAGACTCATGGGAACTTGTGTCACGGTGGGGACCTAAATTGAGGTCCCCACGGGTACAAAAGCTTACAGAATTAAGCTTTTTGAAAATCTAAAAATGCAGAAAGTTTCCTGTGAGGGGTAGGTTTAGGGGTAGGGTTGGTGTAGGGCAATATAAAATATGGTTTGTACAGTAGAAAAAGCATTACGCCTATGCAGATTCCCCACAAGGATAGCAAACCAGACATGTGTTTGTGTGTGTGTGTGTTTTTATGGTTTATGGGACTCTCCATAGGCGTAATGTTTTTTATACTGTACAAACCATATTTTATATTGCCCTACACCAACCCTACCCCTACACCTACCCCTCACAGAACTTTCTGCATTTTTAGATTTTCAAAAAACTAATTCTGTATGATTTAAGCTTTTGTACCCATGGGAACCTCAATTTAGTTCCCCACCGTGACACGAGTCCCCATGATTCTGTGTGTAGTCAGGTTTAAGTCCCAACCAAGATATATAAACCAGTACAAACCTTTGTGTGTGTGTGTTTGTGTGTGTATTTGTGTGTGTGTGTGTGTGTACTGGTTTATATATCCGTGTGGGGACTTAAACCTGACTACACACAGACTCATGGGGACTCGTGTCACGGTGTGGACCTAAATTGAGGTTCCCATGGTCAAAAGCTACAGAATTAAGTTTTTTGAAATCTAAAAATGCAGAAAGTCTCCTGTGAGGGGTAGGTTTTAGGGGTAGGGTTGGTGTAGGGCAATAGAAAATACGGTCTGTACAGTATAAAAACCATTACGCCTATGGAGAGCCCCCACAAACCATAAAAACAAACCGTGTGTGTGTGTATGTGTATATATGTATTCCTAAAGTAAATAAATAAGATCTACTACTAAAACATTTTAGAATATTTTACAGTAAAATTATATTCAATCTTTAAAAATAATATAAATAAATATAAGTAATAAAATATTTCAAATTTTGGTCAGGTACATTGCAATTAACCGATTTGACCGTTACATTTGACTTCCACTGAATGTTCACTAACAATTTTACAAGTGGGAATGAACTAAGTCGAAGTAGGCAAAAAAATGCTGGCGCCTCGCATAATTAGGTCATGTAAAGCGAACATGCATATCCTTATGAACCTGCTTTGGGTTTTTAAAACACTTGATTTCAGTGGTTTGAGTTTTGGTGACTCTGTGAGTTCTCTAAGCTGGATTGTAAACGCTGAACTGGTGTGTGTCGTTCGCGTGGCTGTTTGTTATTGTCTCTCTCTCTCTCTCTCTCTCTCTCTCTCTGTGCTCAGCTGTATGGTAATTCTCACAGCACCTGCTCCCCTCACAATGAGCCCCCCTCTCTACACGTCATCCCCGACTAAAGTACCTAGCAGCTTCTGTTGTTTTGGTGTTTTATCAATCATTTTGCGTTTAATTTGACGAGGACGTTTCCGATGTTTTCTTTTATTCTTTCATATTGTTAAATGAATCCAGCTCTCGCTCTTTTCGCTCGGTCTCGCGAGCGTTTGTCTGTGTGGATGTGCGAGGGTGGTCTTCATTAGCGCGTTAATTAAAAGCGCTCCAGAGGAATGCGACAACGGTGCATCAGTTACGCGCGATCGGTTTGGGCACTTGATGAACATTGTTTAGAAAGTGATTGACTCCTAGTTTAAGCACACATAAATACTTGTTTTTGTCGAATGCGTTTCCTGAACCAAACATGGACTTGGACAATGCAACAGGTGTCAATAGCAACACACTCCGGAGTTAGTTATTGAACCGCTGGCCATAAATAAGAGCGGAACCGTGTCACACACAGCTATCATCACACTTTCAGCCTGACGTTGCACACATTTCCCGATTACCCCAGCAAAGCATCACTGAAAACCCTCAGATTTATGCCCACTTCGCTTATTCTTTTCGAGCATAATTTATGCCACGCGATTCTGTCCTGGTTAAATCAAGCAGAAAGCTCCTTTCTCGCATCCCTCCTCTTTTCTGAAGGTGGACTATGGGGAGACTGTTTAACTTAAGTGTTTCTATAGGGGGCTGTTGTACTTTAACTCCTGCCCACCAGTAGCTGCGACGAACAAAGCCGGGACTCGAGGTCTGACTCTTCATCTTTCTTTGCGCTTTAATTTCCATTGATTCTGAATACAAGGGGAGCCCTCGGGGACTCTCTCTGAAGACGCGGACAGCCCCCCAAGCCAACCATCTGCTCCCAACCAAATGGCGTTTTTTCACATCGCAACTGCATGTCTCTACTGCCTCTCCAGGCAGCGCGCAGCCGCGCAGCCGCGCAAACGCAGGCTTCTCCAAAATGAGACTGGAAGCATGCGCGCATGAATGCCGCTGCTGGGCCATATGGTTAGGGAAGCTGCAGGAAGTGGCCGTGGGAACACTGGCAGTAACGATCGCAGTAACGGCTTTTGAGATAGTGTCTGCCAATCGATCGATCAAATTAAGTAGAGCGCGAATGTTTCTCAATGAGCTGTTTTTCCCACTGAACGCGCATTCCTATATACGCAACAGGAGACGCGGAGGCGATGAAAGTGTCGATGCAACATGCATGTGAATACTTATTTTGTGTTCAGGAAAAGGACAATACAGCATAGTAAGAGTAGGTTCCCCATCATGACGCAGCAAGCACTTGCACTGATTAAAATAACAATGGATGTGTCGCGTGGCGCACTCATTATGATCTGAAGCAACAACAAGCAAGAAGAAACATTAAAACGTACAGCGAAATAGATGCATCCAGTCTAGGAAGTTGCTTAAGTTGAATTAAATCTAGTTTGCCATTGACTATATTGGTGTTTTCCTGATTTAACAGCCCTGATAGGGTTTTGAGTATAAGCTACTAGTGTGCGTTTGTGTGCATGAGAGAGAGAGAGAGAGAGAGAGAGGAGAGAGAGCAGGAGGGGTGAGGCTTGAGGACTGTCGCGTGCCATCGTCCTTTAGGGAACATCTGCCCCTTTCCCTGGGGTGGTTTTGTTTATGTGAGAAACTTTGGTTCAAAGAGGAAGAAAAATCAATAACTGACCCAAAAACTTGCGTGGCTTATGTAGGCTACTTTTAATGTGGGGCGTTGTCCGTTGTTATTTGTTGATGTATATTCATGTTTTGTTGAGTGTATTTATGGATGTGGGTGGTCGAGGTGGTGATATCGCGTTGTCTATTTTTTTTATATATATTATATTTGTATTATACTTATTTAACACATCTGTTATTTCTATTATGCAGGTATGATTCATAGCATAAATCATTTAAATGGGGAGGAAAAGATTCTAAACTTAAATGCATGGTTTTTATCACAGCTAATTTTACAGAAAAGAACAATAATAATAATCCCATATCAGATTGTGAAACTGTACAAACAGGGATTGACCTACTGTACTAAAATACCTGCAGCCTTATGCGTTTTAAATCCTTATTCTGAATTGAATTCTAATAAATTCTAATTCTAATAAAGATTCTGTAAGACTATGCTATGCTGGTGTTATATCAGTGCAGCCTAACAACATACGGGTGGCGATACAGTGCACAATAATAAACCATTACATAATAAACTAATAAGCAGAATAACATAAAACTTCATCACTCTATTTCTTTATTTACTAACACAGTTCTCATATTTCAATTAAATGCATTTCTTAAATATTTATTTATTTTTACAGATTTGTTATCGAGCAGAGTATTTAATAAAACGTCAATTATTTCTAATATATGTTTCAGCTGTGGTCTTCTTTTTCATTTACACTTTATAAAGGAATACGCTGATTGGCTGCTGAGATCCTCGCGCCGGAACAGGAAGGGAGCGCTACATTGTAAACATCAGCGGTTTCGGCTACTGTAGCATCCGTGCTGCTCTGAGCGAGAGAGCGCTTAAACGCTCACTAACGCGAGTATTCTAGCTAAACTATGCGTGACATCCCACCCTTCAAGTAGTGAGTCGGTTTTTGCTTCTTGAGCAGCACTGGGTTTATTAATAAGTGTGACATTAAGCGATAAAGGACTGTAGTGTTCTATATCTTTACTGACAGCGTCGCAGCAGATGTGAAGGGTTTTTTGAACATGTTCATTCATATTACTTTAATTATGCTAATGAGTGAGAGAAAATACATGTACAAGATGATTATTTGATAACTATTTACAGCTTAAACACTTTGCATTTTAATTTTGGGGACATGGGACATAACAGTAATATAAAATGTATTTATATATTGGCAAATCTAGCATTAGCTTAAATAAGTGCATGATTAGAAGTTACAGGATGGATTCTGATTTTAATATGGTATAAATTGTCTGGTCAGACCAAAAAAAAAAGTGTTGATAAATTAAGCATATCGTAAATGACCTTATTGAAATGATTTAAAAACCGTGTAAAACTAAAGGAAAACTGTTATGATGACTTGACAGTGTGAAGTAAACCATACATGTAATACATTTACTTTAGATGAAAGTTTACCATATGAACTTGTGAAGTCTTTTTATCTGAGAATCTGAGCAAGATTAAGTGAGTTTACCTTAAAACAAGAACACGTACAGGTGCATCTCAATGAATTAGAATGTCGTGGAAAAGTTCATTTATTTCAGTAATTCAACTCAAATTGTGAAACTCGTGTATTAAATAAATTCAATGCACACAGACTGAAGTAGTTTAAGTCTTTGGTTCTTTTAATTGTGATGATTTTGGCTCACATTTAACAAAAACCCACCAATTCACTATCTCAACAAATTAGAATACTTCACAAGACCAATAAAAAAAATTTTTTAGTGAATTGTTGGCCTTCTGGAAAGTATGTTCATTTACTGTACATGTACTCAATACTTGGTAGGGGCTCCTTTTGCTTTAATTACTGCCTCAATTCGGCGTGGCATGGAGGTGATCAGTTTGTGGCACTGCTGAGGTGGTATGGAAGCCCAGGTTTCTTTGACATTGGCCTTCAGCTCATCTGCATTTTTTGTTTCTCATTTTCCTCTTGACAATGAGAAACAATTGTCTGGTGAGTTTGCTGGCCAGTCAATCACACCAACACCATGGTCATTTAACCAACTTTTTTGGTGCTTTTGGCAGTGTGGGCAAGTGCCAAATCCTGCCGGAAAATGAAATCAGCATCTTCAAAAGCTGGTCAGCAGAATGAAGCATGAAGTGCTCCAAACTTTTTCTTGGTAAACGGGTGCGGTGACGTTGGTTTTCAAAAAAAACACTATGGACCAACACCAGCAGATGACATTGCACCCTAAATCATCACAGACTGTGGAAACTTACACTGGACTTCAGTCAACTTTGGGCTATGAGCTTCTCCACCCTTCCTCCAGACTCTAGGACCTTGGTTTTTCCAAATGAAATACAAAACTTGCTATAATCTGAATAGAGGACTTTGGACCACTGGGTAACAATCCAGTTCTTCTTCTCCTTAGCCCAGGTAAAACGCCTCTGACGTTGTCTGTGGTTCAGGAGTGGCTTAACAAGAGGAATACGACAACTGTAGCCAAATTCCTTGACACGTCTGTGTGTGGTGGCTCTTGATGCCTTGACCCCAGCCTCAGTCCATTCCTTGTGAAGTTCACTCAAATTCTTGAATCGTTTTGCTTGACAATCCTCATAAGGCTGCGGTTCTCTCGGGTTGGTTGTGCATCTTTTTCTTCCATGCTTTTTCCTTCCACTCAACTTTCTGTTAACATGCTTGGATACAGGCACTCTGTGAACAGCACTTCTTTGGGAATGAATGTTTGTTGCTTACCCTCTTTGTGAAGGGTGTCAATGATTGTCTTCTGGTCAACTGTCAGATCAGCAGTCTTCCCCCATGATTGTGTAGCCTTGAACCAAACTGAGAGACCATTTTGAAGGCTCGGGAAACCTTTGAAGGTGTTTTGAGTTGATTAGCTGATTGCATGTCACCATATTCTAATTTGTTGAGATAATGAATTGGTGGGTTTTTGTTAAATATGAGCCAAAATCATCACAATTAAAAGAACCAAAGACTTGAACTACTTCAGTCTGTGTGCATAGAATTTATTTAATACACGAGTTTCACAATTTGAGTTGAATTACTGAAATAAATGAACTTTTCCACAACATTCTAATTTATTGAGATGCACCTGTACCTGTCACTGTAGTATGAACATTACTTTTCTGTGTAAGTAATTATTATTGAACTATTCAAGCCTCATGTTTTTATTTATTTATTTATTTTATGAAAATTCAGAGTAGAGATCTGTTGGAAGTCTGTTGAAGAGTAGCTAGCTAATACAATACATTTATATTTAGTGACCATACTGATTTATTGCTTAACATTCCTTACTACTTCTTAAAGTGGTCTTTAAAAAGTCTTAAATTTACCTTCATTAAAACCTTCAGAAATCCTGAGTAAAAGTAGCGACACAGCTGTGAAACTCTTTTTCTGCATGGACATAGTGATAATGTAGTAATGTTTCTTTAAACATTAAATTGCATATTTTCTAAAGTTTGATGTATATTCTAATTTATATACATTATTGACTTGACAGGTGCATTGAGATTTTAGAATGTCATAATTTTGATATAGAGAAAACGGTGAATTTCCATTCATGCATGCACTTTTATGTTTGATTTTAGATGCATGAACTTGCAGATGAGCTTTCACACAGCTGAAGATGGGTGTGAAGGGCTTACAGTACTTTATGGAGGGATGTTGCCCAGACTCTTGTGTGCCAGTGGACCTGAAACAGATGGCAGTCGATCATGTTAAAGCCCATCCGGACAGTACCGCCACAGTAGTAGTGGACGGAATGGCCTGTTTAAGATACTGGTATCGCTGTCAAGCCTGGGTCCATGGCGGTCAGTGGCAAGAGTATATGCATATCCTTCAAGAATTCCTGGATGCGTTCACGGCTGCAGACATACGTTTAGTCTTTTTCTTCGACGGAACGGTCGAGGAACAAAAGCGGGCAGAGTGGGTGAAGAGGCGGCTGAGAGTCAACCAAGACATCGTGAGAATATTTCAGCACATTAAGACTCACGGCCAGCAGCCGAACAGCAGAGACCTTTTCTGCCTTCCCTCCGGACTCGCAACCTTCTCCAGATTTGCCCTCAAAAGCCTCGGCCAGGAATCACGGTGCTCTGTTCGCGAAGGAGATTATGAGATTTCCGACTACGCTTTGTCTCACAACTGCATGGGCATCCTTGGTCAAGATACAGACTTTGTTATCTACAACACAGTTCCATACCTGTCCATCAATAAACTCAATTTAAACAACATGACAACAGTGCTGTTCTCCAGAGAGCGGTTATGCCATGTTTTGAAGCTTCATATGACTGACCTCCCTCTCTTGGCCTGTCTGTTGGGCAATGACGTCGTGCCTGAGCAGCAAATGGAGCGTCTCCGCAACAGTGCTTTGGCGTCATACCGAATGAAACACAAGCAAGTTCAGGGAGACAAGGTCTATGCTGTTGCAGACTTCATTAGCGTTCATCATCCCAGCAGTGAGGGAACATTTGGAGTTTCCTCCCTTTCGTTAGTTGAAGCAGAGAAAGAAGCTTTAGAAAAAGGCATACGCTTGTATTTACTTACAGGACAAATGTCCCCTTGGTTAGAAAGCAGCCGTGCCTTTCCTGAGTCTGTGTGTTTGATGGGCAATTATGTACCTGGTGACATATTACAGGTAAAAAGGAAAAATGCACAGGACACATTTAAAAATATGGGATTTAAAATACACCATATGGTATTTTTATGGTTTATTAACATTTAGAAGTTTGCTGATAATGTAATTTTGTCTTTTAAAATATAGTAATAAAATGAGAGAAAATGCAAAAAGGAAACATTTTCACTCAGACTTTTGGACCCCACTGTATTTAACAAAAGCATCAGACCCACCCGAAGTAACATGGCTTTGTTTGTACTCTTACTAAGTGTTTCCATGTTTCAGGCAGCGATGGAAAAGCACACACAGGCAGAGTGTTTCCTGGTCTATAATGTGCTATATGATGGGGTCGTGGAGTGCAGTAACACGTTGGAAGATGAGGATGAGGTGGAGTTACCCCCGCAGGCCGTCTTATATCTTCCTGTCCGAGAACGCATCTATGGCCTTTTACTGCCAGTGCAGCCAGGTGTGTTTCGTTTCTGTATTTACTTAGAATTTATGGGAAAAATCATGTTTTATGATGCATTTCTGTTATGTTGTAACTTGTTTGCAACTGATGCAACTTGTTTGCATTACGATCTAATGTCGATTTCTCCAGTATAAATAAAGTAGTCTGCATAAAAGCATTACAAATATTTCCCAGCAGTGTTTGCTGTTGTTAAATAAACCCATTAATTGAAATAAAGATGAGATCAAATATAAATATTAGATAAAAGTTTTTCATGGAAATTAGAAATCCTGCTTTGGCATCAAACTGAAATATAATGTTTAAGTTGAAATATTAAAATGACTTAAACTGAATAAAAAGACAATTTTTAAAAAAGACACGATTTAAAAAAACTTAAAATGAAAAAATAAGACTGGTTTTCTGAGCTTGACATAATTAGTCAAATCTTTAGAAGTCATGGAAATTTCCATGTTCATTAAAAGTTGTACTAATTACGTTTGACTACTAAATTTTTTTATTGGCTAGAAACTGCTTAAATTATTATTTTTATAATTATGCCTTGGTCAAACTAGTAGTTAAGGGAAGGTGATGTAGAATTTCAAGTGAATTTTTTGAAGAAATCTAGGCTGCAAGACTGAAGATGTTATAAAGTGATCTTTGGATAAAATTATTATTATTTTAATTTAAATATTATTTGTATATTTCCTTAACGTAGGCATTCTGTTGAGGTATAGAAATATAGGCTGTTCTCTTACTGTGCTGTTAACAGAAAATAAATCTCCATTGCTCTGTAGTATTCTGGGAATTGTCTCGTTTCTGTCCAATATTTGTGGTGTGGGCAAATATGTGGTGAACGTGCTGTTGAAAAGAAGGGCCAGACCTAGGGGGACAAAACATATCAGATTTCAAACAGTCGAGACTACACTGTAATTTTGGAAAGGCTGTGTCAGTCAAATTATTTCATAACATACAAGCCTATTGCACAAATGCCCTTTCTGTGCTGCTTTTAAGGGATTGTTTTGCATTGTTACCCTCAATTTATATTAACATCTCTCTCTTTTATAGCTTGTTCTGGTCACACCGTGTCAGTCAAAGAATGGTTCGTCTTTCCAGGAAATCCACTTAAGGAGCCAAACAGAGTCACTCCAAAACCCCTCAACCATCTAAGTATATAATTCAGTAGTTATGTTCTACATATTTGCTCGTCGTTAGGAAGTACCTCACTTGGAGTTTCTCATGTGCTAAGCATTACACACTACCTCATTTGATGCTTCTAAAGGCTGGAATACACTACACAATTTTTACCCCGATTTGCAGTCTGGATGAGTTTTTGAGCAGTTTGTGGCCAGTCAGAGTTGACATTTCACAGAAAATCATGTAGTATTTGAAGGGCACAGACTATAATTTCTTTAGCTTCATATAATGATTTCATCCAGATGGAAGATAACCGACATATTTGATATTTTGAGCTGTTTTTAAAACACACATTGTTTTGATTTGTCATGCGTCTCCTAACAACAAGGCATTAGTTTCTGCATTAGTTTATTGTGTTCGGAACAACTTGAAAGTCTAGTCCTCAGTCATTTATTGTACGATGCCCAGATTTTCCTCTATAACCTCTAAATTTGTATAATGTATCGCAGCCTTACGTAATCCTGTGATAATCTCAAGAAATCGATGTTCTGTTTTTAAGTGTACATAATTCTCTGTGCTCTTTTGCATTTCCTCGTATCAGTGATTACATGACACAGATGCATAGTGATAAAAAGAAAAAGGCCATTTGGTTTGATCACTGCATTTTGCTGCATTCCAAATTAATAAATGAACAGCAAATTTTCATTTTTGGGTGAACCATCCCTTTAATTCACTCTCATACACGCCAACCCCCACAAGTTAAACTTGTGGTTTTCATTAATCAACAGAAGGGCCCCCTGATCTGATGGCTCTGTGGTTTAGGACGGACCCAGAAGTGAAAGCAGTCCAAGCATCAACACTCCTGGATGTTTTTGACCTGTATGAGTTTACTGAAGAGCTGAAGCAGTTTGACAGCCCTTTGATTGCTGTGATTTGTCTTGTAACCTACATCACCATTCAGGTGTGTTTAACTTTTCATCATTGATGCCACGGACCACTGAGGTTTTCGCTTGAATGTAAACAAATGGCTTTGTTCAGGTCCATTCACACCACGGATGCTCTGTTAGCCTTTATTTATTAATGATGTGGCCTCATTGCATTTCAAAAGAGTTTCAGCTGCCTCTCTTCAACGCTGTTTATTGTGTGTAGTCCTTATCAGACAACTCCGATACCCTTGCATTGTGTACAGATGTGTGTGTGTTGACACTTGATGCTTGTTGTGTATACTTGAGTGTGATTTTCACAGCTTGCTTGTAGAATAAAAACACTGTTTGTTCCTGGATCTAGACGAGACAGCTTTCCCTGGAAGACGTAGATGCATATCTAAGCCAAGCTGTTTGTGTCAGATTCAAATCCTTCAGAGCAATGCAACAGCTCAGGGTGAGTCTTTCGCGCCGCCTTTCTGAAAAGCATTGTTTTTACACTCATATGCTCATCCATTTTAACTGGGCTTGGTTTGGAGTCTTTTAGAAAACAACTGTGGTCGTGTGTGTTCTTTTGTAACACCTAAAAAAGGCCGTCTGTTTTTGCAGTTGGTTCGATTACTAGGTCCAAATCTGAGTTTGACTCCACCCACTTTTGTGCACTCACTTGTTTCCATTTACATTACGTTTATTCGTTTAGCAGTCGCTTTTGTCCAAAGTGCCTTAGAAATGAGGAATTCAACACAAAGTGACTCCTAAAGGCAGGGTAGGGGATTGTTCAAAAACATTTTGTGTTATGCTGGTTGAAAGCCTCTTCACATCCATGAATAAAAGATAAAAAAAAATAATAATAAATCATAAGTATGTTCATCATATAAAATGATCATATCTCTTCAAAAGGTCATTATGACTCCTTTTGGATCTTCTAAGATTTAATGGAATAGATTTTCAGTCTACGAACAAAAACTAAATCATAAAAAAATATCTTCAGTTGTATATTGAAGAATAACCAAAGTCTTATGGGTTTGGAACAACTTGATGGTGATGAGACAAAATGTTTGTTTGTGTAAACTATCCATTTAAAATCGCTACATTAGATGATAAACACTGTAATCCATGTCAAATCAGCACAACAACATGGAAATGCAACAGATCGAGGCCTTTTACTTGAGAGATGCATCAAATTCTTTTGCTATTTGGAAAAAAAATGGGGAAAGAGACTGGAGGGATAATTTCTGGTTGCTTTGCGACATTCCTCTCCAATACTACTCTAATTGTGGTCTGAACCTGAGAGCGATGCTCTGGTGACGGGCTCCGCGTCGTCCCTGCCGGCAACCACAGGGCTATTTCAGCTCCCACCCTAATTTAAGCCTCCTATGCGTGCTATTTCAGACACGGCTGCCAAGGGCGGCCTGTGGTTTCGCAGTGCTTGGATTGAGAGCCCTCCCCACAGCACAGATAATGGATGATAGAGGGACAAATTAGAGCCTCTTGGGAGATATCCAGCAAGCCACCTCCTAATTTACAGACCCTCCTGTGTCTACGGCCGTCCTATTTGCATCTGGTGTGAATCCCTCCAGTCTGTTGTATTCAGATGCTGATGCATATCTCATCCTTGACTTGTGAAATGCCAAGCTGTTGACAATACAAATGAACTATTAAGCTGTGTTTATATTTTTACAGATTATATGTTTATTTACTTTTGCTAATGTGGTTCAAGCAAATAATTTCAATCACCCAGACAATGACTTACTCTGTATCTTTTATGCTTTGTAATGAATGTTTATTGTGCACTTGGCCAGAGTATTTATTTATATATGATCCCACGTGTTTACGTTTTGGCTCAAGTGAAGTGATATGCCTGAGTTTATGTTGCCCACAGTATGTGATAGCGTTGAGGGATTGTGTGTTTAGAGGGCGCGCACAGCAACAGGTGTCGGGTTTCTTGCTGACCCAGAGGCGTGTGTGTGCTCAAGGCATGGCGGCGACAGCCTGCCGCTGGCCAGATGAAAGTGTGTAAAGCTCTCCTGCCTCCCATGTGCCATGGGGTGACGGGAGCACCTGTTACACGTGCCATTGTTGTCTCCCATCGGGAGTTACACTGTAACATCTGCCTGAAATGTGAAAAGGGATGAGGTGGGGGGTATTAGAAGGCTGTAAGAGCCAGACAGATGGCAGGAGAGTCTCCAGGGGCTGCCTGATTACCCCCCTCTAATCTGTTTCCCCCTGTGTTGCTTTGTCATAGTAAGGGAATGTAAATGCAAGCTAAGGATGCCACTACGCAGCATCTGTAAAGGATGAATTTAATGATTCTGATTCCACTTTATTATTCCAGTTCAAACATTCGAACATTCTTTTCGTAATTTTGAGGAACAACCCAATTCATATATATTTAAATAAAATTTTTGTTTGAATGAAATTAAGCTTTTATTCACCAAGCCGTATTAAAGGATTCAAAATAAAATACGCTGAGAATTTAATTCAATAAAAATAGTAAGCAGCATTTAACTGTTTTCAACATTTATAATAAGAAGAAATGTTTCTTGAGTAGCAAAACAATAATGCCTGAAGACTGGATTAATGATGCTGAAAATCCGATTTGACGGCAGGAAATAACTTACATTAAAACAGACAACAGTTACTTCCATAATCCTAAGTTACTAATAATATAGTTAATAATATTACAGTTTTTACTTTATTTTTGATTAAATAAATGCAGCCTTGAGACTTGTTTTTAAAACATGAGAAAATCTTATCAACCCCAAACTTTTAAAAGGTAGTGCGTATATATAGTTATTTATTATTATTATTAGTATTTATATAGATAATTTATTTCCAGCAGTACTGAGTGAGGGAGTCATAGACCAACTCAAACTGGTAATGTATGGATTTGAGACTGATTTGTGAGAACCAGCTCTATTCAGAGCCAGATCCGTTTTTATTTTTCAAAAACACTGAAGGCAAATAATTTTCATGGCATTCAGTTCCATTACTGGTTCCTTACCACAAACACACAGTGCGACTCACACAGTTGTCTGACTTAGGAGTCGGTTCTTTTTATTGAGTTAAAAAGATGCACAAATGCACTGTTTTGAGCAGTTCGGAACAAGTCTAACAAGTCCCTCATACATTGAATTAGAATCAGAGCAAGAATCATTCAATTCCATACAACTACAAAACCATAACTAAAACACATCTTTAGCATTGTGCTTTAGATTCAGCAACAGTGCATGAATCACTAGTACAAGCATTTCAATACAGTGATCCGTTTGCATTGGTGGATGAATGCAGCCATTCAGTATCCATTAACGGAACCAAATCATTCAATTCCAGTATTGAAAAACAGAATGTGTTCTTGGTTCCCAACCCTTTAACTGCAGAAGACTGGTTTCAGACACAGCCCACAATGTTTATTTAGTAAATCAAAAATTGAAAGTTCATTGAAATACCACACAAGCCTAGTCTTGTCATGCGTGAATGTTTACAGTAGTAACATTGAGCAGATGTGCATTAAGGTATGGCACAGGTGCAGAGCCTGAACACAAGGCTGTAGTTTGCCATTAATGTTGAGCTACGTGTCCTCAGGGGGTCCAGCGGTCCTTCAGGCATCTGGCTGGAGCAGTTCTCATTGTTCACTGTTGAAATGCTTGCAGAGCAGCTGCTGTTCTGGTTTGTTGTCCCACTCTATACCTTTACAGCAGCAGGGTGGCATCAGCATTGTCCCGAGGCCTATTGACTTCCACGCTGAGCAATTAGCGGCTTTAAAGGTGCTAAGGCTTTTACGTGTCCTTTTAAGTGGTTTAATCAAAGCCGGTCTACTTCATCCCGCTTTCTAAACCTTATGCATAAAAGTGAATGTGATCAAATGCTCTCGTTTCTCTGAAGAGGCATGGTTTTAAGGAGGAAGTCAGGCCTGTGTAAACAGCATAATATTTCAAGTGACGGCCCAGCTCTCAATCTGTGCGCCTGGAAGGCGCGGGCAGTGGGTTGCTGCTGTCACTTCAGCTTTATCTCCAGCCTCCCTTTTGTTTGCTTTAGTCTAAGCTGTGTTTGAGAGCAGAGCAGAGCAGGTGGCAGGCCAATTTTACGTTTTGATGTCACAGAAGCTAATCAGACCGTCTCTTATCTCCTGTGTGTGGGGGTGAGGGACCAGGTGACCAGTGGGCAGTTTTGTGGGGGGGTGGGGGACCCTTTGTAAACATCCGCTTAGCCGCACGGCCACTTCAGGTGAGCTCTACAGGGTCACACTCTGCCTTCCTGCAGCCCAAGTTGAAAAACACTATAGGCTCAATATGTAAGATTTTTTTATTCAAATATCCAAAAGCCCCTAGAACAGTTTCATATATTTTGCTGACTTGTGTACTTAAATTATCCCAAATGTTTCGAAGAATGTTTAAATCCAGAGAAATAAGCAATTTTAACTAGTGACACGGACCGTGTCCATAGTGTCATTGTGTCGCCTGCAATGACGTCATAACCCCTCGATTTCAATTTTTTTGTTGTTTTGTAGAAACACCATGGAAACACCAAAGACGCTTTAATATGTTATGCGTTTTAATAGACCGGTGACGACCGCACAGAGTAGCATTATAACAGAACTTTCAAACGTTTCTAGTAAATGTTTCCTCGTTTCGCTTCGGCTTTCAGCCTCACCCTGCTACATTCTGCTACGTTAATAAATCATTAGCTCATCCATGAACAGATTTCTGAGAGTTCAAGTCGGATTGCATCGGCTGTGGGGATGAAGACTACAACTCCATGAGTCAAAACTCAGGCACGCCTTAGGTGCTTTGTCTATTTGTTATTTGAATACACGCCCTCTAGCGGCGAAAAATTGCATATTGTGCCTTTAATGGTATGATGAATTTAAAACCCTACTTTAAAAAAAATCTGTGTTTTAAAGTATCAGTTCGATCACAAATAAACATTCTGTAATCATTAACTTGTCGTTTCCAACCTGTATGACTTACTTTAGTCAATAAATCACAGAAGGAGAAGTTTAGGAAAATGTCCCAGCTGCTCTTTTCCATACAAAAACAGGAATGTCTGGCGAACACTGCCAAAAAAAAAGCATAATGGATCTGTAAATTTGATCCATTAATATGAATATTTAATGAATTTAGATTTTGTACGCTGAAAATATTCCCCTCTATAAAAATTTTCAAATCTCTTTCGTCCATCTGTTTCAATTGTGGCAAGCTGCGGTTGGTTACGAGAAATGTGCCTACCAATATCGTTTGGTCAAACTCGCTGACAAATATGTGAACGTGAATTAAATTTGTGACCTGCAGCGGAGGTTTTTACTGAATACCTACATTTTGGTTTCATACTCGCACAAAGATATCATATTACTTTGGAAGATCTGGAAAATAGTGTTTTAGATCAAAATAAAGTTCCCTTGTCGATAATGTAGTGATGCATTAAGCACATCTCACACAGAAGTCACTTTCAAACCAAGCAGATTTCTGTTTTAGCACCAAATTTTGGGGGGACGGACAAATGAACATGACGAAGTATGTGCTGGGAACTTTAGCAATTAAAATAATAAACTCACCCTTACTCAAAACTCCAGATTGCGCTGGTGTCAAGGTTTCTTATACAAAGATATCACATGACTTCGAAAGACATGAGATATAGTTTTTACATTTGTAAGGTGCGGTCACATTAGCAAAATTTTGTAGGTAAAAAAAGGTCCATTGTTTATCGTCAATAGTGTAGCGATAGTGTCACACAGAAGTCTCTTTCAAACTAAGCAACTTCCTGCTGGTCAATGCAGATAAATTGCGTAACCCACTTAAACGCAATCGAAATCTGCTTGGGGAACATTTTCACCCGTACACGAAACTCCATACCACACAGATTCCAGTTGAAATGACTGGATTTGTCTGCAAAATGTTGAGTAACTAAATCTGAATACACCTTTACAAATGATTGTGTTTTCTTGCTTTTTTTTTCTTATGTCATTCTATAATCCCTCCTCCATGTAGACCCCTGTTGTGGACCCTAGGGCCGTCCAGCTCGGATCTCTCTTTGTTCGGGGTCTGACCTACCTCATCTCAGCCAACAGTGCTTGTGGTTTCCCTTTCCCGATGGGTGAGCTCATGCCGTGGAGGACCTTTGACGGCCTTCTCTTCCATTCAAAGTATCTGCAAGCCCACTCAGGCTGTCCAAAAGAGGAGCTCCTTGAAGGAAATGCAAGTACAGGTGGCCTTGTTTATTCTTGGTATTAACATCTGTCTTGGATGAATCGATCACAAATGAACAGTTGAGACAGATACTTGTCTCAATGTGACTTTTCGAAGCCACATGTAACTGGCCACACAGAGCCCTTGTTTTAGCAAAATGCTTGATTGACAGGTGAGTTGGGCGGTCTTTTACTGTTGTCTGGGATGCATCAGAACAGATTGGGAAATACAATGCCGCATGCGTTTCTGACTCTGATCTCTGAAAGTGGTTTGATTTTAAGTATAGCTAACTTGACCACTTGTGATTGGATCATCAGAGACTTAATATTACATGTAAACAGGACGAGGCATGATCCGTTTTTAAAAATTATGTTGTGTCGTGATGGACTGTGCAGCTCTACCGAAGCCTGTTAACATGCTAAATGAAAATCAGATCATTGTATGGCCCACACATATTTTGTTTACTAGATTTTGTTTAACTTTTGTTTACATGTCTTTGGCTTACTGGAAAACAGTCAGAGAATCTCTTTTGTTTTTGATTGCTGTAATGTTTTTTCCAGAGCCAAGGGACCAAAACATCTAAATAATTTTTTTGACCCACACATATAAACATAGGTTTGTAATTATAAATGCAGACTTAGACTGTGCTTAGTCATCTCCTGTCTTCATGGAGGTCTCTGGACCATAAGTCACTATGACCTCTTTCATATTTATAATGAGCCCCAAAAAGTACTTGAACACCTAATAATATCTGAATACATCAAACCAAGTGACATCTGCATTCAGATGTATTTAATCTCTTCTTTTTTTTTAAATAAATACCACTAGATATGACATTCAAACATTTTTAAGAGTGTCCTTTTGGGACGACTGTATGGATTTGGTCAATTATAGATAGATACACATCCTGGGTTGAGATTTTGAATACTTCGTTGTATGTGCATTATGCATTTAATGTCTATTTTGTCTGTTGTCTTTTAGCCCTCTTGGATGTCTTTGTTCCTGTCCGTCAGAGAGCTGGTGCTGGAAGCCTGCAGGAGGCGCGGCGTCCCCGTCTACAGCCGACCGCGCAGACTACAGCGCAGAGATGGTGCATATCACTCAGAATTTCCTTTTCCATTTCATATCCATCACTTTACTTCATATCAATTCAAATATGTGTAATTCTACAAAATAGATTTAAATATAGTCAATTGTAACAGAGCTGAAAGTATTCAGATTGGCCATAATTATTTCTTAAACAAACAGACAGGGGCTGTTGCATTCGCACAAATGTTTGAGTGATGGACGTTTGAATTATTTCGATATCAATAGAGCTTTTCGAAAGCACAGATTCCTTGTAGACCTGGTTGTGACTCAAATGGTGAGATGTCCAGGTTACTTGCAGATCAACAATAGCCAGCAGTCTTCATAACACCCTCCATCTGGTCTGTGACAGTGGAAACAATCTGTTCGGCAGCACACTATTTTAGATCGAGGGGATGCTTTGTCATAAGAATAATTCTCGGTTACTTTTTATAGGTTCCAATCTATATTAAGTAACATAACAAGACAACAAAATTATAATGTGGTAGCTGTTACAAACTCCTTGAGCCCCTTTTGCTTTTTACCGCCATCCAGAGTTTTGTGGTTCTGTCCTAAGATTAAAAGAGAGCTTATGGTAAAATTGTCTCCATCTGGTTTCCCTCTTGATGTCGACCAGCTCATGAACTGCTCATGTTGTGTCTTAGAGGCAAATAGACTGCTTTTTGTCATCAGATATTTTAGTGCAATTATGGCGGAGTGGCCCAGTGCCTATGTTTTGAATCTCAAGATGTATCCTGTTAGATTGATGTTCTTTTGTTTTTGGTCGTCTGGAATTCCAGCTAGTTTATTTTGTCATATGCTGTTCTTAGAGCATCTGTTGTGCACAACATGTTTTCAAGTTTTTTTGTAGGAAGTGCTTGTTATCCCTTTCGAAAACATGGCATGGGATTTTTTTTCTTCTTCAACAAATGGTAAGTAAAGGGAGATAGTGATTTGAGCCATGTTAGTATTTTATAAACAAAAATCATTCAATTATATTAAAAAAAAAATCTGTTTATTAATAGTTAGTAGGGTAGTTGTTAAGTTTGTGTGTTCTAGGATTAAGGATCCAGATATGGTCATCAGAAATCATTACATATGTGCTAGAGCTATATAAAATATGCTTGCTAATAAGCAACTAGTTGATAGTGAGAATTGGTCCTTAAAATGAAGTGTTACAATATTTTACATACAAATTGAAAGAAATGCCACAATAATAACTAGCTAGTTTGAAACCAAATGTTTGGTTACTTAGAAATATTTTTCTTTAATTTCATTATCAATATATTTATATGAACTTTTTCTTTACAATAACTTGAATGGCTCTAAATCGATGACAACTTTTGCATTTCATTATGGAATGTTGTTATGAAAATCATTTGGTGGCAGGGTTGACTACGAAATATTGGACACGGATCAATATTTTAGGTCATCCGAATAGTTTATTATTTTAATTGCTAAATATAGTCAAAGTTCACAAAATCTGAGGGACCATTTTAGAAGGGGATTCAAACATGTGATGCGTGTAATCTAGCTAACTATCTAGTAATGCTTGCAACAAAAAACATGGCATTTATGTCTCTAATGCTTAAAGTAGTGGAAGACCAAAGTCTAAAGAGTGAAAATTCAAAACAGAAACAAAATCCTCTCATCTCTCAATTGCCCTGAAAACCAAAACGAGACTGTTTCTGACAGTTTGTCATTCTTTTCTACTTCCTAAACATTGCGTCTTTTCCCTGAAATTAATTCACACCAATATTTTTCTGTCACTAAGAGGATTGTTTTGAATCTCAGATGTCTTTAAGTGTCAATTGCAAGATGCTGTTGGGGCTAGACGTATATAGGTCTGGTTGTAATTTATGTGTGTTTGAGGCAGTAATCATTGCCTCAGTCTTTTGGGGACATGGTGGTGAAGTTCAGGCTTCAGAATTGTACGTTTTAGGTTTCCAGTGATGCTCCACTGCAAATACTAATTGTGAGAGAGTCAAGCCTCCAATTAAAACTGCATTTAAATGCTTCTTTTTTTGCCATAGCGAGACCCATGGAGGCTGATGATCTGCTTCGAGAAAGACGACCCCAGCTCCATCACAGCACACGGCAGGAGTTCAGACAGCAGCCCAGAGCTTCAGCACACTACCAGCAGGGTATACCACAGTACACAAGACAAACAATGGCATAAACAGAATTAAGCATATGAGAAAAGAACAAAGCTTGTATGGTTTGTTTGATATTTTATGTTTTTGATTTTAAGAATTCCATTTGGTATTTTTAAAATGTAATAAAAGCATAACGTCTTGCATAGGTTATAGACCAAGACATCCGAAGAGAGGAAGGTATCGCCTCGCACCTCGGTGAGCTCTGTGCTTTCAGCATAACCCAATAATTACCAGTGTGAGCCTGTAAAAACAGATTATGATGCTGGCTTGACAAAGCTCTTATCTATCTATCCATCCATCCACGAGTCATCCATCCACCATCCATCGCTCATCCACCATACCACCGCCCACCCATGCCATCCATACTGCCCTACCCCGCCCATGGCCCCTCCGCCCCACCTTCATTCCCACCATCCCATATCCCCACCCGCCATCCAGCATCCACCTACCTACTACCCTTCCATCCATCCCACCATGCATCCCCCATCCATCCATCCGCCTGCCCTTCCATCCATCCGCCCATCCATCCATCCACCCACCCAACCATCCATCCGCCCATCCGTGCATCCACCCACCCAACCATCCATCCGCCCATCCATCATCTGTCTATCGGTCGATCGATCCGTCCGTCCGTCAGTCTTTTAAAACTTTCAGACAAGATTTTGTCAAGCCTACATCAAAGTTGTCCACGACAAGCTGTACTTTTGTAGTTTACAGCAAAAGCCATTATTTGTAGAAACAACAATTTACTTCTAATCTGCTTTGCCAACTGAAATGACTTTTATTTTGTTATAGATGGCCCCAGTCTCAAAACTAAACAACACTGCCTGATGAGAAATGAATTACTAGGCTCTTGTGGAAACAATTGTCACCCACAGAACAAAGCAGAAGAATGAACTGCATTCTCAGATGTGAATGTTCATGTCCATGTTCTTGCGTGCCTTCATTTAGATTCTGCCCTTTTGTTTTGACTGCAGATGTTTGTGACAGATGATTCTGCAGTATCAGTAAAAATCACTTAAAAACAACAAATTGTAAATGAATGTGCATTTTTACCAGGCAGATTGGACAAACCCTCCCATTCTGTGTTCAGTGATATCATTGAAAGGCCTCAGAATTATATCTTATAGTGAGATTACAGTCTTTTTTTCCCCCTTCCATGTGGATGATATGAATCAGTGACCAAAATGGAAGCTTCCTAAACTGTGTGCCAAACCCATTCATTCTGCTCAGACCCTAATTAGTCTCAGATGATCTCTTACCTTTCAACTGCTGGTTTGGCGTTGACTCCAGTTGTTTGCAATTACAAAGCTTATTTGTCTTCCTCAACACATTCAGATTCTAGATTTTCAAGCAGCCATTCTTTAAAAAATTGTTAAGGATATTGTGTGTGTCATTTCATCAAAAGTCGCGGTTGTGGTTCTGGCATATCGTGACCAAAATGCACTTTTTTGGGGATTGCATTTTCATTTTCATCTTCAGCCAAAGTAAAAACACCATTGTGATACTTGTGATTTATTGATCTGATTATGATGAAACTGTCTGTGAAAAATTCTGTGAATTAATTTATTACTATCCAGATAATTAGCTTTTTTTGGTGTGTCCCTCTCTTTGCCCATAAGGCTGTGAAACAGTGCCTCTGCTAGGTATTGTTAAACACCCCAGAGCGGAAATAGGATATGGAGAAAGTTCCACAGCTTAAGTGCTCAAAGCACAGCTCTTCCCCTTATCTACAGAGAATGAAAGCCACAGAAATGAAAACAGTACTAGACAAACACGTGAACCGACTAGGCATGGCTAGAGCATATAAGCACAGCAGGAAAAGGAGGCGACAGATTTACTCATGCGAAACGAAGATCAGATTGACGAACCTTTGGCAGTTGAAAAGTGTTTGAAATCGACAATAGGGGATCATTGAAAACCATGAAACCATCATTGCCATCCATTTGGAAATCACATAGGAGTCTGAATGGATGAGAATAACTGAAAATGTGTAGAAAATATGAACAGTGACTGGTAGGTAAAAGAAATGTTTCTTGAGCAGCAAATCAGCATATTAGAATGATTTCCGAAGATCACGTGACACTGAAAACTGGAGAAATTATGCTTAAAATTCAACTTTGCATCACAGAAATAAATTAGATTTTAAAAATATATTCAAATAGAAAACAGTTATTTTAAATTGTAATAATATTTCACAATATTATTGTTTTTATTGTATTTTTTTTATCAAATAAATGCAGCCTTGGTGAGCATGAGATACTTTTTTTAAAAAATCTTACCGAGGATGGTCATCGCTGAGCTCTTTTTGGCTCTGTCAAAAAGGTTTACGTGTTATCGTTAAACATTCGTTTCCTTCCAGAGAAAAGGAACAGGATTTTTTATTTCCAGCACCCGGCTGTCACGCTTCAATGAAAAGGGCTTGGATGTATCTTATGCAAATGTAACGCTAAATGAAGCTATTTTTAAGCGTACAGAATCCTTTCCTCTCCAGCGTTTTGCTTTGATTCTAAATCTGTTTGCTCAGTCCTGGCACGACCGGGTGCCGATTGTGTATCCAGTGCCTTTTTAAACTAAATAAATGAAACCACCAGATTAGCAACACTACAACACATTGTCCTTTTCATCCGTTTAATTATAGTGTATGTTTGAATGTGTGTGTATGTCTGCGCTAATGGTAAATATAGCCTCTCTTCTCATGGCCGTGTGGTCAGAGCTCAGCAGGCTGACGCTGGAGTTAGCGTGAGGGTGATTGGGTGCCGGCTCACTGAGGGTGGGTGGCAGTCGCCTCCGTGGGGAACAGAGCGTTTGTTCTGCAGCAGGCGCTGTGGGGTAGAGGTGGGGACACACGCTGCCACAAGAAGCCAGACTTTGGCACGCTGTCATCACTGTTTCCTTCACAGAGCACGAGAGAGACAGAGGGAGGAAAAGCAGGCATGATGGAGCCAACAATTATCTGGCACTCCGTCCCTTTCTGCTTGTGGAATTGAGGGCAGGCGGGGCTGCTCTTTTGAGTCCTGGGTCCGTTTTGCGGGAAACTGTCTGCTATGACAGAGAAGAGAGACTGGGCATTTTTTTAGACCTTTTTTATTCCCCCAAAAAACAGCAGCTACAGCAACAAGCTACTCCCTGTGATCTATAACAGTTCTGGTCTGTGTGTGAATAATAAAATGACTTTCAAATGCAGTCAACTCTTTTTTTTGTTTTTTAAAGCAGTTTTTATAAGGAGGTTTCATGTTTTGCTCTCTCTTCTTACGAACTTTTTAAAAGCATTTAAAATTATAGTATCTATATATGTATACACACTTGACAAGATAATTTATAATGACATTTATTATAATTAAATATAAAATTTTTGCTGTTAGCATCCAATATTGATCCCAACGGAAAACTGTAACCCCTTTCAGACAATAACAATTTATTTGTTTGTTTGTTTGTTTACTGTAATGTAATTGGTACGTCTTGTATTTTGTAACTTCTAAATTCTAAAGAGAGATCAAAGATGTCCTTGTTACCATGTAAAAAGTTCATTTGATTCAATAGCTTTATGTGTGACCAGTTTGAAATTTAAGTAATTTATGTGAAATCTCATTCTTCATATTGGATTTTTGAACTGACATATCATGTTGTCCTTATAATGGCAGTCAGTGGTAACCGAAACTTTTTGGTTACCAACATTCTTCAAAGTATCTTTTGTGTTCTGCAGACGAAAAACATACAGGTTTGTTGTTTTGTTTTATTTTGCATTGTTTTGTTTTGGTTTGTTGGATTGTTTTGGATTGTGTTGTTTTGTTTTTGGATTGTGTTTTGTTTTGTATTTGTTTTGGATTGCGTTGTTTTGTTTTGGATTGTGTTTTTGTTTTGGATGGGATTGGATTAGATTTGGAACCAACATTTTTTGGTTACCAACATTCTTCAAAATATCTTTTGTGTGCTGCAGAAGAAAACTACCGGTGTTGTTGGTTGGGTTTGTTGGTTTTGCAATTGTTTGTTTTGGTTTGTGTGGAGTGTGTTGCTGATTGTGTTGTGTTGTTTTGGGTTGTTTGTTGTGTTGTGTTTTGTTTTGGATTGTGTTTTGTTTTGGATTGTGTGTTGTTTTGGATTGTGTGTTGTTTTGCATTGTTTTGGTTTGTGTTGTTTTGTTTTGGATTGTGTTTTGTTTTGGATTGTGTTTTGTTTTGGATTGTGTTTGTTTGTGGTGGGGATGGGGTGG
>JADLZN010010194.1:138032-248565 GCA_018155175.1 Sinocyclocheilus anophthalmus | reverse complement strand
CGGCCGGACTTCCGGCGCGGTCCGGTTCCGGAGCTGTGAGGGTTCAAAGTCTCAACTAACTTTTGGGTGCCTGAGCGCTATCTCCGCGGGCCACGTGCGGGCGGGCTATCAGTACTTTCGCGGTTAGGCGGGCTTTCTCAGGTATACAGGGTTCCCTCCGGGTTCTAAGCATCACTCGCGAGTGCAAGTTGCCAGTCGGCTACGCGGCCCGGTAGAGGGCGGTCGAGCTATAGCCGGAGTCGAAAGTCTTCAACTTTGGGTTCGCTTACCCGCCGGCGCTGCAGCGGGCTACATCGTGACTCAGGTTGGCGGCTCATCGGATAGGTGTGGCTCGGGGTGCTACCTTCACACCGCCGAGTTTCGAGTTCCTCTAGGCCTCGGTCTGCTCAGGCGAGATAATAGGCTCGTGCAAAGTCTTCATACATCTTGGTGGGCGGCTACATCCCGCGTGCGGCATTCGGGCGTTGGCGCGCTATGACTCGGGGGAGGCGGGCGTCGGATAGCGCGGGGGGATCGAGGTCATATCTCGACCGTACGATTGCGAGTTCCTATGCCTCGGGCGTTCCAATCGGGCGCTGGGTGCAGACTATGGCCACGTGCCCCGACACCGCTCAGGGAAAATCCCATCTCCTGAGGCCGTTTGCCCGTAGATGGAGCAGGGCCTTAATCTGCGGGGAGATGAGCGCGGCGCTCGACCCGCCTGGGGTCCGCTATGCACGAGTCTCATTGGTGCTCCATCGAGCGGTCGTACCCGAGGGCTTAGCGCTGCGGTCTGTGGCGGCTTCGGATAGGGTGCCTCGGGGTCTATCATCACCCCGAGATCTAGGTTCCTAGGTCCCTAGCGGCCTCGCGGGCTACTCAAAAAGGCGAGCCTATAAGCCGGTCTAAGTCTTCAATCTGGGGGGTCGCTATCCGCTGTCCATGTCAGCGTAGTCTATCGGACTCGGGTTTGGGCGGCTTGCGGAGATAGGGGCGGCCGCCTGGGTCTATCATCACCACCCCTGTACGTTTAATGGTTCCTAGGCTGCTTCGCGCGCACTCGGAGCCTTAGGCCGCTCAAAATCTGCAACTTGTGGGCGGCGCTTATCGTCCGCGCCTGCAGCGGTGCTATCGACTCGGATTTGGCGGTCTTCGGAGTAGGGTTAGGGGCCTTCGGTGGTCTATCATCACCGTCCCAGAGTTTTAGTTCCTAGGTCCTGCGGGCACCATCGGCGAGCTATAGTCCTGTCAAAGAGTCTGCAACTTGGGGAGGCTATCCCCGTCCCCGAAACCGGTCCACAATAGAGATGCAACAAGCTACGAAAGGGGGGAAGCCAACACTTTCTGCTTAACAACTCACAGAACAGAACTGTAATACTTCCAAGCATCCCGCAGCAGCGCATGATGTGACCCCCCAGAAACTTTGACAAGCTAGCCAGAAAATCCCGGCATTCACATTGCTGGGGAAACAATAGTTTCCTACTTTATGCAGTTCGAGCAGTAATTTAGAACGGTGGAGTAGTTTTAAACATTGCTTGCAAGCAGACCCAGTAATCAGTCTTATGTGTCTGTCTCATAAGTTAGTGACTTCTTCTCCATGCGCATACCAGTTCCTGATCAAAACCAGATAACATTATAGTTTTGAATGCTCCTTCCTGCGAGCAGTAAGAAGTTTTCAGTGCTATAATGTGTTTAAATCGTACGATAATAAACTAACCTGATTTTAGCGAAGAAATCCTAATTTCTGTTTTAGTAGAGCACAAGTCTATTTTCTGACTACGAAATCTCAGGATTAGCAGCTCATATAAATGGTACCTGAATAAATCGGTCTGATTTTGGGCGATGAAATCCCCTTTTTCAGTACTGTGTATGTGATCTGAGCGATGCTCCTCATTTCCCTGATTTAAGGCCTTATTATGTGTTATGTATCATTGTATTCATATCGACCCACTCATGTGAAACATTTACGTAACTCTTATACATGCGCGCACCAGGTTCTGAATATAATCAGATAAAACTATAGCTTGAATGTGCCTTCCTACAAGCAGTAAGAAGTTTTCAGTGCTTTAATGTGTTTAAATCGTACGATAAGAACTAACCTGATTTTAGCGAAGAAATCCTATTCTCTGTTGTTAGTGGAGCATAAGTCTATTTTCTGTCGACGAAATCTCGGGATTAGCAGCTCTTATAAATGGTACCAGAATGAATCGGTTTGATCTTGGGCGAAGAAATCCCCTTTTCAGCACTGTGTAGGTGATCTGAGCTATACTCCTCATTTCATTTATTTAAGGCCTTATTATGTGTTACGTTTCATTGTATTTCATTATGACTCGCTCTTTTGAAACATTTACGTAAAATTAATGGTTTTATTCTAGCGTAGCTAACTACGAATCATCCACCATTGCCTGTGAAGTGAATGTGCTGTTTTGAGTAATGAATGAATTTGTACGGTACATGCATGAGTTTCCCATGCATGCTCACAGGAGTGCAAGTTCTGCTCCACTTGCACCTGTTGTGAGTTTGCATTGGTCTCCTAGCAACATGTGACCCCGGAATTGTGAGCAGACTCTTCCGGTTAATCTGACAACAGCATTCACTTCACAGACCTGTGTGTCAACAAAGAATTGCGTGTAACTAACGCTAACTCTTAAGCTAAGCCCTTTACTTCAACTGCTAGCTGTTAGCATCTGACTAACACTTAAATAGGCATGTAAAGTGTAACTTTCTAACCACACATCTCTCTCCCTCTCTCTCTCCCTCTCTCTCTTTATTTTTGTTTTGACTTATTCTCCTCTTTTTTTTTTGCATTTTTTTACATTTGTTTAGCACAAATGTACCATTTCAGCTAAATTGATTTGTATTAAATTTGAGATTTAATTAAATCAAATTTTTATTTATTTTTATTTTATTCCATTTTTATTTTTTTATTTTTATTTTGTTTATTTACTTTCCCCTTTTAATTTCCTACAGCTCTTAGGACCCCTTTTTTATTTTTATTATTTATTTATTTAATTTTTTTTGTTGTGTTTTTACTTTTACTTTATTTTATTTATTTCACCATCACCATCGTCGTTTTTGGATATGATTACAGTAGTTCTAGCAACTGTCGTCTCCTTAACGAGTTATACAGGTTATTAGTAGCATAATCCCTGTTTCCTCTCTACTTCTCCTCACGCCTCAGTGCCAGGCTTAATACGTTGAAGGGCAGCTACCATTTTGCAACACAATGTAGGCTAACATAAAAATAGAAACAATTCCCACTGTTTCTTTTTTTCTTTTGACGAGGTATTTTGGTGGGTCCCTGCTAGTTTAGCTAACAGCCTAATCCTAGGGTTATGAAGTCTATTGCAGCATCACACACAGGTGAAACCTGCTTAGCCATATCCTTAGAAACAAAACTAACTAGGTAAAAATGGTCCTTTTTTTTTGAGTTCATCTATTTTATTTCAGTTTCGTCACAGTGACCAAACCCATGAACCATCAGTAATATAGCCCGGTCATCAGCTGACCCCTACAGCCCCCTCAACAAAGTTACTCAAACTATCCCTTTGTGTTCACGAACACAAAAAAATAGCACCCTACCTCACTAGCTGCCTCTCACCAGCTATTCATATCTTACATGGCCTACACAGCCGTTCCCCTTAGAGTTAGTTTAACACCTCTGTACGTACCTGCTTTTGCCTTGTGTCTCTCTCTCTCTGGCGTTCCCACAAGTGTGCCAGTATGTCGCAGACAATCCACAGACATCCAGCCCTGGCAGCTCGCCAGGACCACCTGGACACTCAGTAGAGCACTGTATTGGACATCATTCAGCTCAAAGCAGCCAACTACCTGCGATGGCAAATAAAGGAACAGCGAGACTGCGACATATGTGAACACCTGACTAGCATCATCCTCTCCTCTGCCCACACCTTCAAGGGCCTCAGACAGGAGGTATATGAGCTGAAACTGCAAGTCACAGAATTCTGCAGAGAACTGACACCTGCTCAACGAGAGAAAGCACAGAACGGATGCAAAGAACCTCACCGAATGGTGCGACAGAAAGAAATCACCAGTCTTCACAGAGGCTCTAACAGCTGCTCAACACCAAGCGCCGCTGGAAAAGCCATCCCAGGACTTGAAAAGAGAACTTTCACACAAAGTCACTGTTAAAAACAGCATATGTGGAACTAAATGAGAGACACCACATCTTAGGCCTTACATGGCCACCTGCATACAGACAGAGCTGATGTCCAAACCCTGACTCAGCAATTAAAAAGGAGCTTGACTTGGTTCAGAAAGAATTTAAACAGTCCTACCGACTGCGCATAGACTTAAGCAAAAGACAGCCGGCTGAATATCGGTCGCCAGCAGTGCAAGCCCTCCACGCCTGTGCACAGCTACGAAAGGGGGGAAAGGGAGCCAAAGCCTTCTGCTTGACACTTCACAAGTCAGCTCCCTGAACACCTCTGCAGCTGCAACAAAAAAAAAAATTTCAGGCGAACCAAAACAAAAAAAAAGAAATAAGCCGCAACGAGGTGAATTCAGTGTCACAAATGATCTGAAATATGCTTGCAGACCACAAGGCGAACAGATAGGGAAAACACGAAAAAGAACTTCCCCTGGCCAGCAGGCCCAGACCCCTTCAGCCAAGAGTCCGAACCTGCGAGGGGTGGGGGGGCGAGAGCCACTGTTCACACGTCACCCATCAGCAGCCACAAGGGGGTGGGGCAGGTACCTTTCCAGAGGATCACTGCAGACACACACTCCGTGTGACCCCACAGACCCCAACGATCTGGCCAGAGACAACACATCTGGCAATCTAAATACTCTCAGACCCAGAGTCTGTACACGGACTGATCGCTGCCCCAGACATCAAGCAGGGCCGGCGTGAAACTCCCCCTGCTTACTACCACAGACTTTGACAAACTTACTCCAAAGCTCACACTTACCCTGGGATGGGCGGGGGAGACACCAGCTGCAAGAAGGCACCTAGGCATTAGGGCCTGCCGCACAATGCCTAATCAACAGCTGCGTAACCTGACACAGAAGGCCTTTAACAAGCAGCAAGGCCTCCACTAAAGGTGTTTGTCAAACCCCACTGAGTCTGAACTTCACAACTCAGAATCCAAAGCGGGCACCAGAAGTCACCCAGCATTGCCACAATGCAAAACCCTTTTACAGAAAGCCCCTAGCCAGAAGAGGGCAGAGCCATCACCATGGCAACATACCCAGGTTCCAGACCAACCACTGGGTAAAGGCGTCCTCATCCTGCAAACACCACGGTATGACCAACAGCAGTCCACCACAACATCCTCATCCACACAACGGAGGCTACACAAGGACAGCTTGACACTCCTACTTCTGGTTTACAGGAGCTGCTGACACTCGCAAAAGAGCTTTTTGAACAAAACTCAACTAAGGAGTATTGTGAAGGACAAACCTCTGACTCCTTGCCGGCTGCATCACAGCATCAGGCCCCTCCAAGAGAGGAGCATCCCTTGAAACCGGTCGAAACCCCCAGAAGCAGCCAGACAACACTGGATTGAGCAACGGGCCCACATGCCAAACAGCGAAAACTCTACCAACACAACTCAGGCAAGCTAAAGTCGGTGCCGCCACAAGAGCCAAGAGACACCACAAACATCAGATTTCTAGTGACATTTGAGCAAAACAGAGGGCTAACAACCACCTGCTGCTCATCACTAGGTCAGTCTGAAACTCTCAGCACACTACAAAATCTCCATAACAATAACCTGCAATCCCTGGAACCACCTGCAATCTCACCAGTGAGAGTCTAACCCGGCAGTCCCACATCACGGGTACCACAGATAACCTACTGGCTAACAACATCAACAAAAACATCCTACCAGGACTAACTCACTTCAGGATGACAGGTGATACAGCCTCGACACCTGACACAGCCTCGAGGACCCACACCTTGCTACAGCCTACTTCACCACAGCACACCACCTGACAGCATCCATCACGGCACCATCAGCCAAAAAGCCACCACTGGCTCCCTGCCGTGAGTGCCAGGTGTGTGTTCGAATGTTCTGCACCTTTGGCATCGCTCGTTGTTGTCTATTCTAAGGACAACAACGCTCGAAAGGGGGGAAATATGTAGCGTCTCGACCAATCAGACACACCATTTTTCATTTGTTTTAACAAATCAGTTATTCATTAGATTAAAAAATCGTCACAGTCCCCTCATTCAATAGACTGGATGCCAGGGCTTCGCTTGAACACCAGCCCCCACCTTGATCACCATGACAACTAAACATGATATCACTGGTTTTATGGCCTAAAAGGAATGCAGGGGAGAAACTCCCTCATTTTACTCATGAGAAAGACACACAGTGCCCAGAGAAATGGACTGTTCTCTATTTAATTCATAGGAAAACCTTTCTTTGTTGAATACCCATTCCTTTGGTCATGGTTATACCATTACTGTCTTGTATTTAATCTGTTGTATTATAGACTGTTTTTATTCATGCTTACGATAAACCACTCATTCATATAACTTTACATATACCGTGTTTAGTATCTATGGATTCGCCTTCTTATGATCGAAACAAGTGTGTGTATTATATGCTGATACCTATGCAACATATTGATGTTTCTAAGAATTTTTACTAATTTGTGCCTCAACACTCCAGCGAATTACATATGCAAAATACCAGGCTTCCAGACAAAGGGCCATAAAAACGCAGAACCCCCACTTGAGATTCCGGACTTCCCCAATGGGCAAGCCCATCTTGAGAGGCGTGAAACTCTGCAGGCTTTAAAAGGCCACACTACATGTGACCCGCCCAGTCGGTGGTTCAGTCTTAAGCTAAGAAGATGTGAGACAAATGCTCCCGGAAACGCTAAGCTTGTGCCAGGCTTCGGCCTCGACCTTTCCATTTCAACAAGATTCTCTGACTCAAACTGTTTTTTTTCATCGACCCGAATTCAGCAAAGATTTACGGGAAGCTTTAAGATTTGCATCAAGAATCTCTTTCAGACCGCCGAGACTCGCTAATTATCAAACTTAGTCTTATTAATTGATACATTAATTATCAGTTACACCTTTTTACAAGGTGTTTTTGAACTAAGAGTCTGACGTATCCCTCAGGTTTAGATCTTTGAATATGCAAAGTGTTCCATAAAATTTATTCTTTATGCCTCTTTCTATGCTGATTTAAACTTTAACCCTTTCCTATACCAAATGTATGCGCGTGTGTGTATGTGTATGTGTATGTGTATGTATGTATGTTAAACCGGCTTAAGTGTTTTAGGTAGTATGTTAGAATAGTTTAAGTGTTTATGTAGTTAATAAACCTTACTTGTATCACACTTGACGTGTTCATTGTTTACTCATAACCGGAGTCAATAATCATGCAGATTTACGTTACAAACTTATAGAATTGTACAGTAAGAAGGTTATTTCCTTTAACCAGGAATTAACGTTCTTAGAATTGACAAGACTGTTGACCCTGAGTGGTCAGCTAAATATCTACTGTGGATCTAAAATATGAATAGTTAATTATAACTAGGTATGGTTAATTATTCATATTTCCCATAACTGATTGCTACACAAGCATAAGAATTGTCAATACAAAGATGTCCACCTACTGTAACTTTATTTTTAAGAGTTAGTTAAGAAAACATGCTATTTGCACCCATTTTGTGCCTATATTATATTATATTATATTATACACATTATTTAATTTGATCACACATTAATTCTATTCTGTGTACATTTAGGAACTGCTCCCATGAGAAGGTGGTATCCATGCTGCAGGGCAGTGGCGCCATGCCCACTCTAGTGGTGGAAGAGGGCCCTGTAGACTATCCGCTCTCAGATTCAGAGTCAGAGGAGACCCCCACCATCCCCCGCTCGCGTTCCCCGGCCCTCAGCTCCCTGCAGTGGGTGGCCGAGATCCTGCCTCCCAGCATCCGCGTGCACGGCCGTACCTTCAGCCAGCAACTTGAACACCTCCTCACCCTGCAAGAAAGATATACCATTTGCAAAGCTCTGGAGACCTTCTTCCAGCACAGGTCAGGTCAAAATTCATCATGGCTGAGTGGGAGAAGACACATGACTTTAGTGTTATATTAGCTGAGGAAGGCAGTACTGAGATTAAATACTGTTTTATCAAAGTAAAAATGAATTGTAAATGTGGCTTCCAGCATGCTTGTGATTAGAGATTAGATTTGGTGGTTGCTTTTGGAGTTGTTTGAGTCTCAACTTCGACTATAACAACAGTACATATGCTTTTGTTACATGCAGGTCAAGAGTTTGGAATTATTTAATTATTTAAATTTATATAGAGATTTTTTTAATGTTGTTGAAGGCTCTTCTGCTCACTAAGGCTGCATTTATTTGATCAAAAATACTGTAATATTTTGAAATATTATTACCATTTAAAAGAACTGTTTTCTATTTGAATGTATTTTAAAATGTAATTTATTGCTTTGATGGCATCGCTGAATTTTTAGCAGTCATTACTTAAGTCTTCAGTGTCACATGATCCTTCAGAAATCATTCTAATATACTGATTTGCTGCTCCAAATATATATATCTTTTTTTACTATTATCAATGCTGAAAATAGTTTTTGCTGCTTAATATTTTTGTGTAAAAATGATACACTACCATTCAAAAGTTTGGGGAAAGTAAGATTTAAATAAGAGAAAGCAAAACTTTTATTCAGCAAGAGCAAATTAAATTGATCAAAAGCGACAGTAAAGACATTTATACAGTGACAAATTATTTCTATAATCTTCAAATAGATGCTGTTCTTTTCAGCTTTCTATTAATCAAAGAATCTTGAAAAAATGTATCATGATTTCCACAAAAATATTAAGCAGCAATACTGTTTTTATCATTGGTATTAATACGAATCATTATTGATAATTGAGTACCAATAATAATAACTGAGCACCAAAATTTGTATATTAGAATGATTTCTGACCAATGCGATGTTTGACAAAAAAGCATACGAGTAAGAAATGTGTTAGCCAATTATAGGCAACAGAGATAATTAACACTTATAGATTGTAACCATCCTGCCATATGATTCCAAATATCATAGCATACTGTTCCCACAGTGAGGGATTTTCTGCCGCTTGGCAGCAGCAAGGCAAATATGAAAAGCATTCAAAAAATAGCTTCAGCCTCAAGCACAAATAGATACTCATAATCAGGAACAATCTGTGGGTTCTTCCAAATGTAATAAATAATGCTCACTGGTGCGACTGCTTGCTGAGAGAGCAGCCCAATTATTTCTAAAATGGCTCCCTCTGTTGCATGTAAACAGGAATGTGGACACACTCATTGTAGATGTGTTTCCAGTGCTGGACACTCCAGCCAAGCAGCTGATTTGGCAGTTCATTTACCAGCTGCTGACCTACGAGGAACAGGAACACTGCAAGAGCAAGATCGCCCGCTTCCTGGGCTTCAAGAGTGCAGGTTAGCTGTGAGTTTACTGTGTGAACGTCAGTGGTTTTCTGTCCTGAATGTATTCTGATTGTGCATTTTTATTACCGCAGAACCAGAGGTAGGTCCAGAAACCCACAGACGGAGCAGCTCCATGCGAGTGTCAGGTACCTCTCACAAAAACACTGTGAGAGAGAGAAGCTCAGACGACTGCATTATCGGCACTCACCTGGGAATGGGTATGATATTTTCCCCTGTTAGTGTTTTGGTTTTAGACTAAAAAGCAGGGTCCAGAATGAACTTTTTCCACACTAAACACATATGAAAACATGAACATTATAATATTGTATAAAATAATTATTTTATTCATTATATGTGCATATACACTACAATTAAGTTTTGGGGCCGGTGCATTTTTTCCCCCATGTTTTTAAAAGAAGTCTCTTATATTTACCAAGACTGCATTTATTTGGTAAATAAACAGTAAAAATCATAATATTGTAAAATAAATATTTTACATTTCTATTTTACAACACTTGATGCATGAACCGTGATGCATTTTTTTCAGGATTCTTTGGTCAATAGAAAGTTTAAAAGAATGGGTTTAATTTGAAATACCTTTATATTTATATAAAAATGTTACAAATTTTACATATTTGTAAACATTTGAACATTTGAAAAATTTATAACATTATAAATATCTTTACTGTCACTTTTGATCAATTGAATGCATATTTGCTGAATAAAAGTGTTAATTTCTTTTTTAAAAATCTTTCTTACCTCAGTCTTATGAATAGTAGTGTAACATATTTATTATTTTCTTGCCAAAATCAGTTTTTACTCTTATTTGATTATTGGACATTTTAGATCCTGCTGATAATATGACATAGAATTGACATTGATATAGGCCAATAAGTTTATATAGAATACTGTTTATGCTACTCATTGCTCCATCGTAAACACTGTTTCAGATAGCCATGCCATCCCAGCAGGCACCGGACGTCAATATAATGTCAGGTTGACGATAGTCCCCAATCTCGGACAGACGTTGCATTTTGGTTGAGAATGAAAATCGGGTTGACGTCAGTATTTGACATCAATTTGACGCCGACTTAATGTTGGATTTTGGTTACACAACCTAAAAAACAACAAAATATCAACGTCAGCTGACGTCGATATATTGGACATCAAATTAACGTTGACATTAGATGTTGAATTGACATTGAATTTTGGTCACCCGACGTCACAACTGAAATTGAACCAAATATCAACGTCTTATGACATTGTGTGCCTGCTGGGATACTGTCACTCTTGTGGGGTAAACAAGCAGTCAGAACTTATCTCAGCCATGTTTATGATTCATCATGCAGCATCTATTAGGCAAAAGCTATAAACTGCTTGCAAGCGCTGTGCACCTCTCAGCCACCTATACCACCCAGACCCGCTGCTAAAGCTGACTGCCCTCAGTCTCTATTTAGCTCCTGAAGGGCAAGCAGCTTTCTATGCACGTGCTCTGTTTCTGGACAGCACTTTCTCTGTGTCTCAGGAACATTCACTGACCCTGTGACTCCAGAGGAAAGACAGTGTGGGGATGGGACTTCCTTCCCAGAGTCCCCAGATCTCAGCCACGTGGGTACCATTTACTGCTCATCCACAATTCATAGCGCTGTCATCACTGCTGTTATGAAATCATCTCATCTAACCATGCCCCAACCCATAGATGTCAGGAGTGTACACGGAGCTTGAGAACGTGTATCCCGGGAAGCGCAACCAGTCTCTCCAGAGTCACTCCTCACCCAGGGCTGTCGGCATGGGCCATGCTGAGAACAATACATACACTCAGTCTTTCACACACAGTAACACAGGTATTCTGATCTTATTCTGACATCCACAACTGTCACATGGTGCCTCTAAAAAAGAGACAGCCATGATTATGATCACAGATACTATGATAATGGCTGTGCAGGACCTGTGTGACCATTTGGCACTAAATGTGCTTGCTTATGTAGTGAATGTAAGATATAACGTGGGGTTTTCAAACTGGGGTCCAGGGAACCACAAGGAGCTGGTAGGGGAATACACTGTCATCAACCACAACTGCACTTCTACTCCCCCCACTCCGAGTGAGGGTGTGGTACCCCGACGTGACACTCCCTAAGGTTGCACAAGACGATCAGACATGAACCTTGAAAATGCCAACACGTACCTTGGCAATGTTAACTAAAGCCTACAGTTGATCACAAATGTAGTCCGGTGTCTTCTAGGCCCGGGACACTATCACACATGCTTGACACACTAATTGAGGGAGGCGGAATAAGGGTGTTATAAGTTCCACAATGAGTACATAACAAATCAGGTACTACTAAAATAAATTGGGATCTTACACAGATGAAAGGAGAAAGGTGAAATTAAAATAGGAAGGTAATCACGTGGATGCGATGTGGGCCCACCCATGGTGTGGATCCAGACTACGAAAGTACCGTGGCCGGTGGTCAGTGTAATTCTAGGGAGACAGCTGTTCCGTATGAGGTACACTACAGATTGGGGCGCAGGCGCACACTACAGGGGCAAGGCGCTGTGAACAGGTCAAAAGGGATTCTCGACTACGGTGTTGGTGTGTTTGTCTGTGGCTGTCATCGGAAGATGAAACATAACGTGGTGGGGGGGTAGATAGAGACATGGTCAACTGGTAGATTAGGTCGGGGGTGCACAGAAGACTAGATTACCCGAGTAGACAAAAGGGGGGAGCACGGGAGGCACCATGAAGGAGCATAAAAGGCTACAGTAAGCCTAGAGAGATAGGTAGCGGGAGTGAGGTCTGTGTACGACATACAAACACAACACACAGTGGCGGGGTGCGGGCGCTACTGACGGGGACAGAAACCATTTGAGATGTATACGCACATCTAATGAGGGAGTTGCTGGGTGGTGTGCTCCCGGAGAATCAAAAAACCAGCGGGGGGGGAGTGAAAGCCGAATACACATCAGCGAAGGTGTGGGGAGACATGGAGGGGGAAAGAGAGAGCATGTGAAGCCAGAAAGGCGGGGGGCTAGAATCTCTCAAATATCGAGAATTGAAATGAGAGGGCCCTAAGGTCACCCTGACAGCTACAGCAACCCCTCATGAGCAGTGAGGACAGGCATGACTGCCACAGTGGGGAAAGAAGTTATGATCTAACGAGCTGATAAGAGTCGCGGAGAACGAAGGACCGCGGTGGGTATGGGTGAGGGCGGTCGCAAACGTAGTGACAAGGGATATGGACGACACACCGGGGTGGTGAGTAGAAGTGTTATGGAAGGGGAGAGGAATCCGAGCTCTCCCCGAAGAAGTGGTGGGCCACCGGCAGACGGCGTGGGGGCGAGAGGTGCGTCCCCAAATGTAATGTAGTAGGAGGGGGGCGGCGGGGGAGGTTGGGTGCTCGGGTCGGTGCTGTGTCTGCCATCACTTATCAAAAGGCTACGCCATCTGATATCCACAAGCCAGTCCAACTACGGACAGAGGGCGCTGTCAGGGTGAGTTGGTATGAACCGTACCCTAAAAGCATAGGTCAGAAGGGTGGGGAACAGCCTTGCGCAATACGGATACTGGGTGGGCAGGCCTAGGAATAAGGATCAAGCGGCCAGCGAGGATAGCGAGGCGATAGAGGGGAGGGCGTGCGCGCGTGAAGGTCCCACCAGGTCCAGTCCATGTCAACCTGAAAACACAGGCTTCATCATACTTATACCAATTCGTGGGAGTGGTAAACAGAATTGCATGCTGTGACTGAGCGCCCGGGGACAAAAGGGGGGGGACCAACATGAGGATCTAGGAGATGCGAGCGAGAGTGTGGCCCACAGCAGACTTGCCGATGTCGACCCTGAGTCTATGGCGCTGGTAGAGAACTACAGCGTCGGGGAATGTAGGAGTACAGACGGGCTAAGGGCGACAACAGCTGTGGTAGCCGGGTGAGTGTTTGTATGCGGATCAAAGTGAAAGCGAGGAAGCGCAGCAACAGCGCCAAAGGCAAAGACGGACATACCCACGAAGAGTTGACGGGTGGGGATCACAAGACCTTGTGGCTTGGCCAGCACCACAGAACTCCTGTGATGCTGGTGCCCGCTCTCACGCCTTAGCGGGCATGCAGTGTCACCAGTGCAAACGCTGCGGCACGCCTACAGGGTGCGGTGGTTGTCTGCCGGGAGCGTGGGGCAGGGTCCCCTGGCCCGCCCACAACAAAAGGTCCGGGGAGCACCGGCTGGCCGAGCGGGGGAGCAGGGGGTGCTGGCCAAGGAGACTAGCACCAATGTAAGAGACATCACTGTGACTGGTATCTTTTCCTGGATGCGCGCTTGAGGGAAAATATGGAGGGCCAAGTGTGGTTGGCGGCTCCGACCCGATGGGAGACGCACAATAGGCTGCCAGGCGGAGGAGGGAATAACGCGGAATCAGTGGAGAGGGAGGGCATGCAGTACAGCGACACCTGGTTCACTAGTACGGCACAGCGAGACCGTTTGGTGGGAAGCGGGTGCGCACACTGCCTTAACACAGTACCAACTACGACGCAAAACACGTACTTGGTACCGCAAAAATATTAGATCTAAATTCCGCCAGCCCATCATTTCTTCCACAATATCGCATTTTGTGAGCAGCTCATCTCGGCCAGTGTATGCAGTAACCACTGGAAGGTGGGCCCTTTGTGCTCAGGCTCTCTCCCATACTAGCGATACGAAAAAACCACATTAACAGGGTTATTTCTCTGTTCGGGGGGCAAATAGCGAATCACCTTGTTTAAAAGCGACAAGTGGTTTCTATCCCAACGATACAGGATGCGGACTTCGCTCCCAGAAAATCACGCATGTTTAAAGTATAACAAAATGGATCCGTGTTCTACTTTGTGGAGTGTTACATCCTGAGCCCTCACAATTTATTTTCGTGGTTTAGATCATGCAGATTCTATCTCACCGTCGTGAACCTTTGATAGTTCGATATATCGACCCTATACTCCTTTGTGTGACTTAGACCAAACACAAACCCAAGAGAGGAAATTATTTCTTTACTATCATAGATTTCGCGGACATCTTGCCACGCAAGATGCGGGGACACCGCGCCTTCCCCCCTCCACAAACAAGTCAGTGCTGCGGTTCTCCACCGGCCCCACAAGCATACTCTACACCACAAAGCACACCGTTCATGACACATTTTTTGTACCGTCGTTTTGTCTACTGAAGCACACTGACAATGTCGCCCCAACAAGGGGTGACAGGCCGCCCAGAACAGGGCGGGGCACCACTGTAGTTCGAAAAGAAAAAAAAAAAAATGCAAAGAAAGAAGGCTTGGTTTCAGTAACAGCAGTAGTGTTGAAGCAGCATGTAAGGGAGACGCTGTGTGTTTCTAAGCGAAAGCAAAAGCACTTTATTTGGCTTCTGAAAGTAGATGCATTTAGGAATCTTACTTACAACAGAACAGCAATGCATTTTATGGACGACCGTTTCGTGAACCTAGGAGAGGAGGTAATTCTGACTTTGCTATGACAATCTGGCGCTTCTGAATCAGCTACTGTTTTGTTATTAGTTTAAGTATTTGCTATTGACTGTTCAAATGCGGAGTTTTGCGCATCGTGTGTGTGTGTGTGTGCGCGTGTGGTATGTGTGTGTGTGAATGCGAGCCGGAGAGAGACCGAGAGAGATAGAGAAGAGCAAGACACATCACAGTGGAGTCAGCTGTCTTAATTGTGGCTTGTGTACTGCAAACACATACAGCTTCATCACTGTGTCTGTCACGTGACTTTGTTCCCCTTTCGGGCTCTGTTTTTATATTTATTTTGAAAGATGAAGCTTGCGATTATGGTAAGGGGCGTTATATTTCCGATGAGTGCTTGCGGTGTTCGGCCAATCACAATGCACTGGGTCAGCTGGCCAATCAGAGCAGACTGCGCTTGTCGGAAGGAGGGACTTTGTAGAAAACGAAGTGTTTGAGAGAGGCGGGGCAAAGAGGACCTACAAAAATGCACAGTATTTGAAAAATAACGTGTTTTTTTAACATTAAAGCATGTCAACATATTCAGTTACACCAAATACACAAAATAATAATCTTTAAAAAGCTCATATGACCCCTTTAATTGAATGTTAATTTAAATTTTAATTTAATTTATTTAATTTAATTTACATGTTTTCTCATTTTATTCTCATTCTTCACTGTACACTTCGTTTAAACACTTTTTCTATGGTAAGGTCACCTTTTTTAATATATATATTTTTTAGATGACCTTATATCCATTATTTGCATACAGTTTTTTGCCTTTCAAACCCTAATTGTCCCTTTGTGACACGCAGTGATTTTTCCTTCCAGGATGAGCCAGGAAGTGAACATCTGCCGCATGAGTTAAGCATGCCAGCAGTGAAGACCACAGTATCGCGATGACCCACCTGCATCTCCTACTCCTCAGGTCTGACCACATCCCCCTCCCCCTCAGAGTCCCCGCCCCCACCACCATCCATCCCTTCACCGCCCCACCCTTGGCCCTTCCCCTCACCCAGAGACTTGCCCAACCTCCCCCAGCCGGCCAGCACCACCCATCATAGCTCCACCCCCACCTCCACCTCGGTCCTTCCTTACTAACCGCCCCTCGTTGCACAAGGTGCTGCCCACCCGTGAGGAGTTCAGGACCCAGCACACCCATCCTCGACGCTCCTCTCCCCAGCCCAGCGCGCAATCCGTTCTGCAGCTGCACCAACCAAAGGCTCACCCCATCCTACAGTCAACCCTGCACACCTCCCCTCAACCCCCGCACGCAACCACACAGCACACTCACCTGCGGCATCCCACCCAGTCAGTCTACCAGAGCAGGCAGACCTCTGCTTCCAGAACCTCCCCTAACCTGACCAAACAAAAGAGCCTCCATTCCCAACAAAGCTATGAAGGCACACTCTCAACCAAGGTTCCCCCACCACCACCACCGCCACCTCCTTTACCCCCACCTTGTGGTCCTCCACCTTTGCCCAAAGCCAGCCTGAAAGCCTCTGACAACAACCACATGAGTGTTAAAAGACTGCGCTGGCAGCAGGTGGAGAACTCTGAAGGAACTATCTGGGGACAGGTTGGTTGGTGATGCGTAACAACCACAGTGTACATCAGAACCATGGTGAAGTGTAGGTGCAGGCCATTATTAAGTAGTGATAATCTGTTTTCTAGCTTGGAGATGATCCTGACTATCATAAACTCAGTGACATGGTCAAGTACCTGGATCTGGATCTGTACTTCGGCACACAGAGGAATTCTAGTAAGTTCTCTATTTTGTCATAGCTAATTCAATGTAGTATTGCATGTATTCATCATCACCCACTTTTCACACAGTGCTGTGAAAGAGTGTTTGCCCCCCATCTGATTTTCTGTGTTTTTACACTGAATGTCTTCAAATCATCAATCAAAACCTATGAATTTAAAACAAAACCCTTCGTGAACCATAAAAAACACAACAAAATGCAATTCTTCTTGTAGTTATTATTTGAGTGTAATCACGGTGAAGGAATTTAGTTTTTTCATAATTTAAAAATAAAACATTTTAACGCAATATAATTATATTTCTTAATTAATGATATTAGTTAATTTGATGACTTATTTAAATAATAAAATGTATTACACTACTATTCAAAAGTATGGTGAAAGATTTTTGTAATGTTTTTTTTAATAAAAATAAATAAAAAGCAGCTGCCATTAAAGTCTTAAGTGTCAATATGTGCTTATAGTGCTCAAAAAGTATATCTTTTCAATGTAGAAAATGGTTGTGCTGCTTAATATATTTCTTTGTAACATTATAAATGTCTTTGCTGTTACTTTTGATCAATTTAATGCATCATTGCTGAGTAAAAGTACTAATTTCTTAAAAAAAGAAATTATTGACCCCAAACTTTTGTTACGATTTATATGGCATTTAAACATGTCATCATGTAATATAATATAAAGCAATATAATACTGTATACTTTACACTAGAAATTCAGACAGGGGGAAAGTCTTTTAGAGACACTTAACAACATCTCAACATTGTCTGTATATTGCAGTCTTCATCCACATGTGGCATCTGTTTTGTAGCTTGCCATTTTGATGGTGAAAATGAACTCAATTACCTTGTCTATTTTTGTACTTTTCAGCTCATCTCTCATGGAGTGCTATATCTGTCTCAGATCCCATCATTCTCATCCAGTTATTGGCGTCTTACAGCTTCTTTTCAGTCTCATAACCCTTCATACAGTATATTGTCTCCAGTACTGGTGCGAGGAGAGCTCATGCTTACACTGTTATTAAATGTGTCAGTCTCTCTTCCAGAACCCACTTTCCTGCCTGAGAACTTTAAAAAGAAAGACGTGGTTGAGATTCTCTCCCATAAAAAGGCCTACAACGCTTGTGAGTATGAGTGGGGTTGTGTTAAAGTGCTCTGGGTTGAGTCAGGTTTGTTGTCACATGTGACGTAGATGTGTAGGAGTAGGTTAAAGAGGTGCTGTAGGTATTTGCTACTGTAGCAACTGTGTGGGAATTTTCCCAATGAGAAGCTTAAGAATCCATGTCTCATCACATTTGCTGCCCTGTTCAGCTATCCTCATAGCGCATCTGAAGCTGTCCCCGAAGGAACTGCGAGAAATTCTCATGACCATGAGCACCGAGCGTCTGGAACCCGCACACATTAAACAACTGTTGCTTTACGCTCCCGACGACGAGGAGGTAAAACGGTTTCAGCATTATGACCAGGACCCTGCCAAGCTCAGCGAGCCCGACAAGTTTGTCCTACAGGTACTGTTTTACCTGAGTTCCAGCTGGTTTACCAGTCATAATTCATGTAAGTATTAATTGATTCTTGTGGGCTTGTTCTACAGATGCTACTAGTTCCTGAGTATAAAACCAGATTGAGGTGTCTTCTTTTTAAGACCACCGTGCAGGAGAAAACAGAAGAAATGAGAGGCGCATATGAATGCATATACAAAGCCTCATTAGAGCTTAAAAACAGCAAGAGGTTGGCCAAGATCCTGGAGGTAAAACACTTAATTGAATTATAAACCTTTTATCTTTTATAAATCTTCTGCAGAGGAGTTCATTTAAATATTATTCTGACAGTATGTACTCTTTTCGTGTTTTTAGTTTGTTTTAGCAATGGGAAATTATCTGAATAATGGTCAACCCAAGACGAATAAAACAACAGGATTCAAAATTAATTTTCTTACTGAGGTATGTTTGCAATAATTACTGAGAAAACATTGCAATGTTTTTATTAAATATTGTTCATATGATGTTTTTTATGTTTATTCTAATAATGAATTATAATACTCCCCAGCTGAACACAACAAAAACTGTCGATGGAAAGTCAACTTTCCTCCATATTCTTGCCAAATCATTATGCCAACACTTCCCAGAACTCCTCAACTTCGCCAGGGACCTCATAACAGTGCCACTAGCTGCCAAAGGTAAGGTATCAGAACAACTTCCTGTTAGATATTTGTATATACTGTACACCACTGTTCAGAAATCTGGGGTCGGTAAGAATTTTTAAATGTTTTTTAAATAAGTCTCTCATGCTCACCAAGGTTGCATGTATTTGATAAAAAATACAGTAAAAACAATAATATTGTGTAATACATTTCATATTATTATCAATGTTGACAAAAATTGTGATGCTTAATATTTTTGTGGAAACCGTGGTACTTTTTTTTTTCTCAGGATTGTTTGATAAATAGAAAGTTCAAAAGAACAGCATTTATTTGCAATAGAAATCTTTTGTAACATCTTTACCTGATCAATTTAATGCATCCTTGCTGAAAAAAAAAGTTTTAATTTCTTTAAAAGAAATCGTACTGACCTCAAAAATGTTATTTTCTGCTGTTGGTTTTTGTGGAAATGCAGACATAATATTTGCAAAAATGTCAATTAAATGTATTGAAAAAGAATGGGTGTTGACATATTTTCACTGTAAATGCAGTCAATCAAAGGACCATTACTGCTGAGCTCAGTGACCTTCACTCCACCATCCAGGAAATAAGAACTGCCTGTGTGAAAATCCCAGCTACTGCAGAGGATCGCTTCGCATTGGTTATGAATGTATCCACCAACCAACAGCATTTTTAGAATGAGTTTGTTAGTGAAAAGAATAAAAACACATATCCTGTGAGAATATGTATATTGAACTTCCGTTGCAGTGTGTATCAGCCCTTGACTCTTATGTTAGAGCTTTCTGGAAAACTGTCATCCAGCTGTGCAGTCCCTAGACTCCTTGCAGCAAAGAGCAATGGATGAGTTTCATAAAGTGGCCTCGTATTTTGGAGAAGACAGTAAAGCCACGACCACAGAAACCTTCTTTGGCATCTTTGCTGAATTTATCTCCAAATTTGAGGTGAGCTTCTGAAATGCTGCCGTTTTCACAGATGAAATGACACCATGTCATGAAGTAAGAGTTTGCCGTGTTTCTATTCAACAGAGAGCACTGAGTGAGACGCAAGGAACAGAAATCCGCAGAAGCCCCCGAATAGCTTCGCCGCTGGCCTGGTGAAACCAACAGCATCTGCTGTTTCTAACCCAGAACGCCCATGTGCCAATAAAAACAGGGAACTTGATAGCGTGAAAGGAAACAAACCTTACTTTAAAATTGCTTGATGAATTAAAAATAATATATATATATATATATATATATATATATATATATATATATATATAATAGATATATAGTTTTTTTTTTTTTTTTTATCCTGAACTTCAGCGTGTTTGCCACGAAAGTATCTGAATATATCATTCCATCCGTGTTTTGAGATTTCCAGCTGCTAGAGAATGTAACGATCAAACCGGAATGTAACCGGAACATGAACACTTCAGGTGGAGAGGATTGATGGTGTTTTTGATGGTATATTTTGGAAACCGAGGTGAATGAATGTTTTCATGATGAACTTACTCATCCTCAAGCCAAATGTGTTTTAACACACGCACACATACACACAGTTTCAAATGAGTTTTAAATTCTTCACAGAATTAGTGTTTTATTGTTGTACTCCATTGTGATACGCCAATACTATAGCAGAACAAGAGTGCATCCTTCATAAGTGAGGACAAAACAATTTTCCAAATCAATGATCATTTGTATTTTATTGCAATATTAGTTGTAGCCTATAATTGATCGGTGGTTTCATCCCGCATGAGAATCTGTGGTAGGTTTTACATCATGAAATTGGTTTTCAACTATGAAAAGAAAATGCAAAAGCTTCACTTTATTAAATGGCAGAGGGGTACACATATCATCTGAGTTCTTTTAAAACGAGAATGTAGCTTGTCTGACTTTTGTAGGTACTATTGTTTAAGATAACAATAATGCATTTCTTCTTGAACAAATGCATGATCTTCCTTATTGCCTGTTTTTGTGTCATTTATGTGTATTTTTCTTAGTTCCTTGTCAGAACCTCCATTCTTTCTATAAATTGTTCGTCGGAGAAAACCTACAATTTGCATGTAGCAGAGTATTTCTATTTATGTAATGTATTCCTGTTTTGATTGTTTCTGTATCGATTTGTTATATTGAATTTGTTTGACCAAATTAATTAGTTGTAAATTAATTTGTGTACAAACTGTTGGCGTGACTAGCCTAGTGTTTTCCTGAGCAGTTCTATACCGGCTTCAATATCGACAGGCCACATATTGCTGCGTTTTAATCAGACGTCTAAATTGTTTTGCCTGAATAAATACGCTTTTGCGGAAATTCATCTCTGTGGAATTATTTTGTACTGAAACGGTATCCATTTATGGAGGTCTTCTTTAAGACCACGCTCCATCAATGCAGCAGCAGTAATTTCGTCCTCATTAACAAGTTGTACACAAAGCAATGAGTATACTTTTGAAAAATAGTAGCTTAATAAACGCTGCTTTTTTCATGGCAATAGGCTAAAAAGTTATAGGCTATTTATTTATTGTTACTTTGTCACATTTAACAACAGTTTTAAATCTGATTTAAAGGAGTATCTTCAACTATCTAATCATGTCAGTTTGTAAAGTGATTTCTCTTTTGCATTTATATTTTCACAATTATACAAAAATATTTTTTTCCAGGCACTCTCCACTAACTTCATCATAATGTTCTCGTTACCAGGCAACACTATAAATTCTTCAAATACCAAAGATCTTAGATATGTGTATACAGAGTAAGAGGATACATGAAAATTACTAATTATAAACCCCTGCCTGCATCTTCATCAAGAACCTTAAACCATCTAATTACACAAACACACAAAAAGTAATTTACTGAGACAAAAAAGCAAAGTATAAGGCTAAATCCTCTCTTCATAAATAAATGACATTTTAGAATGAGGTTTATATCAGTCCTTTATACCAAGGTGCTGAAAGATCAGGAGGAGGAGAAACACAACTGACCAATATTAATGCATGAATAAGTATTAGTGATATCTGTAAATCTCGATTCTGGTTGGTCGTTTGTGATTATTCTGTAGTCAAATGTTTTAAAATCTAATAATAATTGACTAGTGTCCTAATTGATTCCCCAAAGCTGTGCCACTTGTTTATCACATGGTTTCTTTCTTTACATATAAAATAAAAATAATGTTTTTGTATGTAATAAGCAAAATAATGAACAGTCAGTTGGTCCCCTGCAGGCTGTATAGGAGTAGAGAAGACAATATTTTGCCAAATGTAATTTCCCACAATGAAAGCTTACACAGTGTGTAAAAAGACTAGAATAAGTTGTTAAATGAATGAGCATACAACATTTTAGTCAACTGAATGATGGCATACACAGCAAGTGTGAGGTGTTAGTTCAGCTGGAGAAATAGTCATGCTCAGCTCATTGTCACATTCTCTCCACATATCCACTCAAGTCTGTATAAAACCATTAATGGACTCTAATTAGAGGCATTGGTGGTGTTCATTTATAGTGTAGGTGGTCACAGTTAACTTCAAATGGTGTAATCATTTTTTGTGTGCTCTCTATAAATCCAAAACTACTGGTGAAGAAAATAAATTTGCATTTAGAAATAAATAAATATACATAACTAAACTAAATTTGAGAAGTCAACAACTACACAATGAACTATTGAAACACCGGTTCTTGTTTCACTTTTTTATTTCACTTGAAGCAGTAATACAAAGCATTTTTTTGTCTTTTTCCAAATTCAATAAAGATGTAGTCTTCTGACGTGAATGCTCTGAACTTCAAATGCACCATCAACTTTTCGTTTCATAAGTGTGAAGTCAGTGTACTCTCCAAACCTTGGTAAAATAGCTCTAGGTAAGTGTACTTGGGTAAGGCAGCATGGTAAAGGCAAGGAAAATGTATAAAGAAACGCTAACAGTGAGCATGAACGCCTACATTTTTCTCTCCCACATCGATCAGAATCAGGTTCCAAATGTTGTTTTTGAAAAAGAGCATGAAGCAGTCACCATGTAACTGTTCGGCAAGCTGTTCACACTAGATCATGTCTGACAGGCTGATAATCATCACCACTGGGGTTCATTCTTGTGATTTGGTCAAATGGTTCATTTGAAATATCAACAAAACAACTTTGGGTGGTTTTAATAGATAATTATGATCGAGAGTTTATAGAATACGAGACAAGGAGGGAAAAATGTAAGCAATTATGTCTCCTCTTAGCTATTATACAGTAAGACTAACGTCCAAGTGGCACATTTTTCCCCACTTTGGCAGGAGTAAAAGGAGGGAAATACAAAGCTATCATTGTCAAGGCCTGGTAAACATACAAACAAAGCCATAGCATAAAGTTTCCATACCAGAATATCACTAAAGCACATATTTTGACCTTTTCCATTACATAAACTGACAGCTGAACACTTTACTTCTAATTTTCCCAATCAAATGTCCAATAACAAATGACCTCTTTCACATATGAACCAATCAGGATTACTTTTACACATAGCCGAGTAGTGCTCTACCACACATGTTTAGGTCCAGGTCCATATTAATGCCCCAAAATTCTGAAATTATTAGCTGTGGAAGGCAGAAAACGAATCATTTGACATTCGCATACCTTAAACCAATGAATTGCATGTAACTCGTTTCCAAACTGGGAAAGTAAGGCTTGCAAATGAAAAAAAGGAATGTACTGTATTTGTATTGTATTAGCTGACTGGAGACCTGCAGTCACAAGCTTATACATAAAGCCACAGTTTTTCTTTCTTTTCTTTTCTTTTTTTTTTTTTTAAAGGAATAAGCATCTTCCACCTTTTAAATTGAGTAACTGCTTTGTTTAGCCAAGGCCACTTAAGACTCACCTCCAAGTACCTCGTAACAAACAAATTAGTTTCTTGTTTCTCAACCCAGTTCCTCATGCAATACAGGTCATTTTTTTTGCTGCCATCACAATGAAAAGGCATGTTTAAATAAACGTCCAACATCTCGGGGCATCTGTTTCCCTGGTGCCACTGGGATTGTTGATTGACTTAAGCGTAAGGTATTCGAGAAGTACAGCCAAGATGATAAACACTTTGGTAATGGTGAGAAGAGCAGCCCTTTAGCAAACCTTTGGTCAAGGGAAAGGGTGTTTGGGGTCAAGGCCATTTTTACAGGATGGTGCTCTCTGTGTCAAGGTCTATGTCCTTGAGTTGGGTAACAGGCTTCTCAACGGTGATATCAGGAACAAGAGCTCGACCCAGTGGTTTAAATGTCATCCCCGAATCTGTAAAACACAAGATTAGGAAGTCAGACCATGCAGACTAATGGATTGTTAATAATCAAATCCAAAATTAAGCTTTTTTGAGATAAGCACTTAGATTAACTGATGTTTTACATATACAGTGCTTAACTAATTTATTAGACCACCACCCAGTGTAAGGATTGTGCCACAGCTGCCCTAAACTAACAGTATGGGTGATTAGCAAACTCATTTTTTATGTTTCTATATTGGTTAATCCACCAGTATGTGTAAGCTCTTTAGTCACAGTAGTGTTTCTAATGCTAAAATATAATTATAGTTGTTATCAATTAATTTTCGAATTTACTGTTTTACAAGAAAAGCAGAAAAAAAAATAGTAAAACACTTTATTAATTTTTGTTTTTATTCAGATGCCCTATTACCGTCAATAACAACAGCAAGAATGCAAGATGTTATCAAGGCCAAAGGAAGCCATACAAAATATTAAGTATTTTGGTTATTACGTGTAAATAAAGACTATTTAGTTGTTTCAGTTTGTTATTTGTCTAATAAATGACCATACATTTTTTAGTTTTGACAATTCCCTAATATATTTGTTTTTATATACAGTGCTTAACAAATTTATTAGACTGTATTTATTGACTGTAATAGGGCATCTGAATAAAATAAATAAATTAAGTGCTTTACTATTTTTTTCTGCCTTTCTTGTAAAACAGTAAATTCGAAAAACCATGATTAGCTTTAAAATGAGGATATGAGGGAAAAACTCACCCTAGATACTATATAGTTTTCTTTTAACAGTTTTTTTTTTATGGAACCTATTCAATAGATAATAATAAATAAATGAATACTTACAAATAATAGTTTATTATAAATTTAAATTTAACCATACATAAAACTCTTGCTATAGTAATAATAATAATAATAATATACTAACACCAATACAAATTTATTTTATAGACAACATAGAATTACAATACTAATATTTATACGGTCTTTATAATTCAACTGGCATTTTTCAAACAGTGACAGGTTTGCATCCCTACTTCCACTACAATTCTGCACATCAAGGATATCTGCAACATATATCACTCAAACACAAATGGTGGAATTATGTAATATTATTAACACAAACAGTTAAATAATTTAGAGCAGTGTATTCATTTTGGGAGCTATGTTTTTTTTTTTGTTTAAAACCCCTCATGTACACTTTATTAGTTTACATCGTAGCGCCAATAGCTATACAAAAAAAAAAAAAAACCTTTAGGTAAAAAAAAAAAAAAAAAAGGTAAATATTGATATTATCAAAAATGTACCAAAATGCTCTCATGACACTGGGACAGCCACAGTTTTCAGAGCAAGGTTGTTAGTTGTTAAATGCAATTCTAAAATGTTAGTCAGTTAAACATTAACTCATTGTTAGTAAACTTTTTATGAATAAATGGTCCTGCTCTCAGTGACAGTGCATCTCTGTGTAGTATTTAGTAGTGAAGTCATGTCTTTATAAACTATAGCCATGCATTAAACTATTTAAAAAAATATTGGTATTACAATTGAATCCACTTTTTTTAATGACTACATTTCATACGTAGCTTGTTGCCTTCCTACATCGATATTCTATTCAGCTTTCAGACACAGTCTTCATGTGCCCTGAAACCTTATGCAACTCACAGAAAATACACAAGCTTAGAGTGACGGAAATAAAAGAGCTTCACCCATTGTTTTGAAGGCAGCACTGCAAATTCCATTGCTGTCGCTTCCTGTGGCTGGAGGCTGTGGCGGAGGGGGAACAGTAGGTCTGTTACGTGGTTTAGGCACAGGCCTCGGCCGAGGAAGCGATCCTGACTGGAACACCGGGGGAGCGGTGGGACTGGGACTGTCGTGAAACACTGCTGCGGGCGGAGGGGTGCTCGGTGGAGTGGGAGTGCTGGGAGGGGAGGGGTCTTCTCCGGGGTCAGCTGGAGCACTGGGTTGGGGAGGGGGCGTGGCCTGCGTGGGAGCCTGCGGGGGCGGATGGTTGGGTGCCTGAATAGGGGCTGTTTGCTTAGTGCGACGAGGCGGGTTGTTTGAGCGGGTTGTGTTGGGCGCAATTGTGTGCGGAGTAACTAGAAAGGCGGTCTAGGAGAGGGGCTGAGGGACTGAAGGGTGCCTGAAGAGGCTTGCTGTACTGACTGATTGGCTGGTTGGCCTGATGGAGGGTTGGCTGGTTTAGGAGGAGCTGGGGCCGGCTTCTTAGAACCTATAAATAAAAACAGAATTTAAAACAAGCTCTTTCTGATGTTCTGAGCTGTATCGGGCTAAGGCTTCAGGCTGTTTACACTAGATGCTGAAAATCCATTTGTCCTTTGTGTCAGAAGTACCGCGAGCACTTGGAAGTTCAGGTCCAACCTTGATCCAACACACCTGTCTGTAGCTTAGTGATGTTGAAGACATTGATTAGCTGGTTCAGTTGTGTTTGATTAGGGTTGGCGCTGAACTTTGCAGGACCTCCAGGAACAGGACTGGGCACCCCTGGTGTAAGACTTCTGAGGTAAGTCTACTGACCTCTGTGTGCCATGTGAGGACTGGGTCCTGTAGATCCAGCCACAGGGGTCCCCACACTCAGCTGTCCTGATCCTCCAGTGCCATTTCTCTGAGCTGGAGGAGTGGACGCAGGGTCTCGGGTCTTTGAACTGTTAAGCAAATGGAGTAAAAAATATAAATCAGTAATATTTATTAAATTATATTTATTTCACATTCCGCAACATGCAAACTCCACAAATACAAACGTAAGTCTTTTTGTGACGGAATAGTTTAATATTATGTTTAAAAAAAGGTTAAAGCTAAACTCAGCATTTTTTCCTTTATTACATTTTTTTTTATTTGTTCTTAACATAAAAATGAATGAAAAAAAAAAAGTTTGTATTTCAGAAAAAAATTAAGCTTAAGCTTGTCAATGGGGCAGTAGGTAGACATATGTACCATATCTACACCTAAAGCAGTGGTTCTCAACCATTTTGACTTCAAGTATCTCCATTATCCAAACCAGGATATTTAACAAAAAATTTTCGATATTCAAAGCCCCCTCCCCCCATATTTGTAAAATATATACATTACATCCAACTTTATCTGCATGCATGTAGTACACCCACGTAAAACGCAATATGTACTATATAGCAAATCTCAACTGCCTTACTTTTTGTTGTCGTTGCAAAATGTAACTATATTATCAACCAGCTCTTCATATAAATTTGAATAAATAAGTATATCCTACTTTATCCGCATACACAGTATACTTGCGTAGGGCCATATATACTATATCTCAACTACTTGATTGCTTGTATTGTTGCAAAATGTTAAACTGTATTATTGCCCGACCTACTTGGCTAAATGCAACTGAAGCCTGAAGATATAAAATATTACAAACATTAAATCATAATTTTCTGTAAAGCTTAAATTAATAAAGCATTTGAACTAATTTACTCCTTTCTTCCATTGCAATATATTTTTTGTTAAATAATTTTTTTTTTTTAATTTTCTGCACTTTGTATTACCACTGTGTATAAAATGTGCCATATAAATAAACTTGCCTTGCCTTTGCTAAAGTTGATTTGAAACAGTGTGTATTGTGAAGCCCTCTAGTGCGCCCCAGCACGCTGGTTCAGAACCACGGCCCTTAAGGGTACCCAAGGTGTCAAAAAGTGTCATCTAATTACTAATATTGGACCCTTAAGTACTTAAGGCATGTGAATTCATGCCATTCAGCTTCACTGCTATTGCTGGCAGAATGAAGATTAAAGAGTCCAACAATATAATAATACCATACTATATATATTATATATATATACTATATATATATATATATATATATATAGATATATAATTATTATTTTTTGTTAGTTTTTCTTTTTATAAAATTCAACTTATACACAAAACAAAGTTTTGTACATACAATTCTATAAAAGATTCTTTAAATGTATGTGTGATAAAAATTTATATTAAGGTTCTAATATCTTAGAAAAAGATAAGAACCAAAAGGTCCACCTTTGAGGGTACTATCCCAGTGACAAGCTGATTTTGCACATTTTATCTTTCAATGAAAGCCAATAAAAGCTATTTTGTTGTGATGGAGCAGGAGCATGACCAGTCAAATACTTCTCTTTATATTGTTAGACTCCCCTTCACTCACAGAATAAATTTATCAATCATTGCGATTTGCCATCTGTTGCTGAAAAGCCATATTAGTAAAACTAATTTAATTTTGGGTTGTTATAGATCACATCAATGTAAACCACTGGAAAAAAGGGAGTTGAAAGATCCGTTTTGTCCCTCCACAGCTATTCCATGTGCATGCAGGGCTGATTCACTCATGCACTGCACTGGTCCGGCATGACCCAGAACGTTGCAGGAGTCTTACCTGATCTCCTCAGTATGCTGAACTAGAAGCTGCTGTGCTGCTGCCAGGGCGGCCATCCCCAGCGCCAGCCCGGGCTGACAGCTCTCTAAGCCCAGGCCCACCTGCGTAGGCTGCTGGAGCAGGAGTTCAGCCATAGGCTGACCCCCAGCACTACCTGCAGCCTCCACAGGGGGCAGCGGGGGCTGGAAGGCAGGCGAAGCGTGCTGCTTTCTAGGTACAGTATTGCCTCTACGAGGATTGTGGTCCATTAATTTATTAGCAGAGCTACAGAAAGAGGAGACAGCAGAGACACCACTAGTGCTAATAAGTTCCCAAGAGAGCGACACCACAGAAACCAAGAGGGTAATCTGCATTGGTAGAAATCCCACTTAGACCACACACATCGGAGGGTCAAGAGGGAAAAGCAAAAGATTTATCAGTAGAACGGCAACACAGGAGAGGTTAATGGTGAGTGTAATATGATCCGCTATTTTAATTGCTCAATTAAAGTGAATTGATCAATTAAACTGCATTCTAAATCCACTTTATTGTAGATCTTTGTGAAGCAAGAGGACATAACTAGTTTGATTGATTAAAGAAATTTAAGAGATTTTGTGTAAAGTTTACCTTTCTCTCCGGGGCAATTCACCATCTGGGCCCACCATGCTGCCAGGTCTCTTCCTTTCTATGGTGCCCGAGTCATAATCTGGTGGGGTCAGGTGGTTGACGTTGTTTGGCAGGGGTGCAGGCATAGAAAACATGCCGGATACATTAAAATCCACATCTGAAGGAATAACAAGAAACAGGTTAATCTTAAAAATGACAGCAATCCTTTTTTCATTGGTAAATACTACCTATTTAAAGCTTTATGGCCCATACCCTCAGGGAAAAACCAATCTGCATGCTGAATTATGGGTTCAATTATAGTAACAACATGCACAGAGGTTGCAGCAGCCATTTCTGCTAGGCTCCTGTAGATAAAGAGAAAAGAGTTTAAACAAGGCACAATTAAATATTTTAACTTGTTTGCTGGATACTGCAAAATATTCTGACCCCTCAGTTTTGGTCCACAGTAGATTGGGTCCAAGGACGATGGCAATGTTGCTGGGGGTCATCTTGTTAACGTCACTTTCCTGTGCAAGCTTAGCAAGGAACTTAATAAGGTATCTGTAAAACAGAGAAAAAAAATCAGAAGGCAGCAATTCAGAAACAATATTTTTAAACACCTTCTAAAACTGCTTTTTACTGTAGTCCTAGTCCTGATGTACAAACCTGACAAGTTCTTGTTTGGTAACACTTTACAATAAGGTTCATTAGTTAACAGTATTAACTGTATTAGTTAACATGAACTAAGCATGAACAATACTTCTACAGCATTTATTAATCTTAGTTAATTAACATTAACTATTAACTATTGTATTTGTTAACATTCTCTCTCCTCTATATATTATATATACAAAATTTTGTAATTTTTATAATTTTATTTATTTATTTATTATTTTATTTATTTTTATCAGCACAAATTACATTTAAAATGTCCTATTTCTGTAGTTTCTAATACCGTTAAACTGGGTAGTATCGTGTCTGGACATGAATAATCTGCAGATGATTTACAATAAAACTTCAATAAGTCTGAAACCTCTGTGCATACACATTTTAGAACACAATTTGTGCTATTTCATACATGGAGCCCCAGAACTTTGCACAAACTGATTCCACATCACATTAAGATGTACTTGAAACCCACCTGAAGTTTGCCTTGTTGTTTTTTGGTAACTGATTGCAGGTAACCCACAAAGCTTGTAACCGTTTGTCTGGGTCAGGGACACTTGACAAAGTAAAAGCCCAGTAATTAACAACACAAACATTACAAGATTCCTTTAAAACTTTATGTAAAGTACTGCAAGATGGCTTACTTGGATGCCTGTGTCCACTCATCATACAACTGGTAAGTCATCAAAGGTTCAGGCAGCTCTCTGAGATACGACTTTAATGCCCCTTAAATCAGGAGAGTGCGGTTTTAAATTAACATTCATTAAGTGTGAATGACATATTACTGATACACACAACAAAACAGAATGTACCAGCAACGGCATGTGGGTCAGAGTAAAACTCCTCCAGCTGTGAGGTGGAGCAATCCAGAGCTGCCTTCAGCTTCTTCAGTTTAGAGGCTCCTGCAGCTATTCTGAAAAGACCCTGGAGAACAATAAATTTAAAGACGGATAACATATTATACTATATAATCTAACATATTTAGATTAAAAGCCAAGACCCAAATTCATCCTCTAACATTTTAAAGGTTTTGTTTTGTTGGATAGCTGCAGTAGCATTTTTAGAGATGTGTCGGTACGATGTGGACAGTGTTAAAGGTGCAGTAGGAGATCTTGGAAAATGCTAACTTTAGCCTGATAGCACTGAAAGCGAACGTCCCACCCTCCCTGCAATCGGCGTCCAAAGCCACGCCCCCTGAACGCATATACGCTCACTCAGACCAGAATACCAGAGATAACATTACTACAATAGGCTACATCAGCGGTTCCCAATTCCAGCCCATGTTCCGAATTTAAGTAGACTTCAACGGATTTCCCCTGCTCAGGGAATAGGGAGCAATGAACACTGTGTTATATCGATCGGAACACAGTTCATGCATGCAGCTCTCCTCTAACGAGCTGGTTATCTGGATCGGGTGTGTTAACTAAGCGAGACATGCAAAATACATGCGCGAGGACTGAAATTGGGAACCGCTGGGCTGCCTACATCATGTGTCATTCACCGGTGAGAAAACTTTAAAAGTACTACAATACCAGGAAGGAAGATATGGTTGTTGATGTTTGTCTGCCATTCTTGCACTGTCTGCACAGCATGCGTGAACGTGCTGATGACGTATCCTGTCTGCGCGAACCGGGTGCGCAGAGGCATGCTAATACATACGCTGACAGGCAGGTAGGAAAGCCAATTAAAATGCTCGGCCAGAGCATTTTGATTGGACGAACATTTCTTGGTCCTACGCCTTCCACAGAATATATAAATACATTTAGACCACTTAACGTAATGCTTGCTATCGGGATGTGAAGAGACTTTCAACCAGCATAACAAAAAATGTTTCTGAAGACAATCACCTATTGCACCTTTAAAAGTTGAACAACACTTGTATTGTGGTTCAATAACTGAAAACATTTGCGATCTGCCTTGAACGGATTGGAAAAGATTACTAATAACAATATAATAGTTGACATGTATGATTGATGTATTGTTTAAACACGCAAGTGGTCCCGTTGTACCTCCTCTTTCATTCCAGTCTCCAGCAGCATCATAACGCAGGCCTCTATAGGCAGTGCGATCTCTCTGCCACTGCGCTTCAGATGCTCGTCCAGAGCAGTTCCAAACGCTGGCTTCTCGGTCCACGAATCTATCGGGAAAGTATAAATACCTTTGTTTTAAAAACTGTTCACTAGCAGCATTAATTGAAAGCATCACACTCTAACAAAAGGAGCATTCATCTGTGATTCATCAAGACAAACTACTATAAACACTACATCCTGCTGTCATTCTAAATTTTCTTTCTTACTGTTTCTGAAAAAGGCAGAAGAACCAGGTGGGTGAGATGTGAGAAATATTAGTCATGGGCCACATGCTGGGACACCAAGTCTGTTTGACTCGCGTGTGCTCACAGGAAAACATCACAACCACAATTTATAGCACTCAAGCGCCAGATTTCCAGGCACAAATGAGAATGAAAACAATTAAGAGCCTCTGAGGACTGCGCAGAAAATCACTGGAACACACCATCAGGCTAAATTAATTTCATTTTCGTTTGATATATCTACATTAGTCACCAAGGATGGTCATAATGGTCCACAATGGCTCATCCAGCAACCAGATACTGTTGCTACTTCTTTTGTATATTTTTACCAGCAGTGATTTAATTAGTCTCAGAAAAAAAACTTTCAAATTGTGTAAAAAAAATATTCAGATGAACATCTTTATCTGAAACCATCACCATAATTATATAAGGCTTCCTTAAAGGCATAGTTGACCCAAAAATGAAAGTTGCGTCATCATTTACTCACCCTCATGTTCTTCTAAACCTCTATGACTTTCTTTTGTCTGCAGAACAATAATATATTTTTCTGTGCTCTTTTTTTCTCCACACAATAAAAATCAGTGGGGCCAATTTTGGACCCCATTGACTTTCATTGTATGGACAAACACAGATGAAACATTCTTCAAAATAACTTGTTTTATGTTCCACAGAAGAAATAAACTTATACAGGTCAGGAGCAACATGATCGTGAATACCTGATGACACAACTTTCTGTTTTAAGTGAACTATCCCTTTAAGACCAATTAGTCAACTAGTCATATATGAAATTATGTAGTTTTAGAGATGCCTATTAGTCACTAGAGGCAAATTAGGTTTCACTGGTAGTTATTTCAGATACACAGCAATAAGAAATTGTGGCATCACCTTGTTGAGCTTGAATGGTTGGCAGGACACTCTCAAGCAAGCTGAGAGATTTTCGGTGATAATCCGCTTGTGCCTCTAATAACTGAGAACAGAGCAGACATTGAGGAAAGAGGGACGCACAGCAGAATGAACAATGGGCAGAACAAACATGGAACTGAACAGGAATAAACATAGCAAAGAATAGTTAAGAGTTATTGAACAAATGGATGACAAACAAAAAGCTTCTTACCATTACATAGTAGCGGGCATAGTCTGCCTCCTTTGAGAAAAAATTGTACATGTCTGCTGAAAGTTGATCCTGAAAAAAAAAAAACATGATTGAAACTTGGTTTGACTCTGAATGTTCAGATAGAGAAATTGGATATTACAGGAAACAAGCACAGCGTTTAGCCACATGCTCTTGATACATTACATTATGCATTTGGCAGATGTTTTTATCCAAATTGACTTATACTCATTGCAATACATTTTATCAGAAATGTGCTCCCCGACAATTAAACCCATGCCGAATAGGAACACACACACTGAGCCTTAATTGCTCATGCGGGTGACGCAGGTTTGAGACCTTATTTCATGTCTCCATTTACCAAAAATGACTATTCAGTCAGAAGGAAAAAATTATCTATAATTACGACACTGATTACACATCAGATTTTTGCAGTTATAAGAACCGCTGCATCATAAATCAGTCAGCAAATGGCTGACTAGCAGCTCAATGGTTCTGCCACAGGGCAGATAAACTTTGAACTAAGCAGACTGATGTCTAGTCTTATTTGAGATAAAACATATCTTTTTGAGATCTTTTCTTTTTTTATATTTTATATCCCTGTGACAGCAACGTCTTTAGTTTCACATCCTTTCTAATATGCTGATTTGATGCTCAAAACATTTCTTATTATTATCATCACAGCTTACTATTTTTTAAAGACTGCTTTGTAAATAATCTTCCCGATTTGTCTCAATTTCTAAACACTTCCAATAGCTCAAGAAAACTTGATGGTGTAACAGAAACTATTGACTCTCTCTTTTCTAGCACTTTAAAATACGGTTGCTCCTTTACGCTTAAAGAAGATTAAGGAAAAAAGTCAGACACCATGGTATAATGAGCACACTCGCGCCCTAAAGAGAGCAGCATGGAAAATGGATCACAGCTGGAAGAAAAAAAAACTAGAGGGGTTTCGTATTGCATGGAAGGAAAGTACTTCCTCCTGTAGAAAAGCCTTAAAAACTGCTAGATCTACTTATTTTTGTCTCTCTTAGAAGAAAACAAACACAAACCCAGACATTTATTCAATACAGTGGCTACATTAATGAAAAATAAAGCATCAACAGACGCAAACCTTTCCCAACAGCTTTATGAACTTCTTTACTTTCAAGATTGATACTATAAGAGATAAAATTATAACCATGCAGCCGTCAGCCACAGTATCGCATCAGATAATGCACTATAGACCCCCTGAGGAACAATTCCACTCATTCATTACTATAGGAGAAGAAGAATTGTGTAAACTTGTTAAATCATCAAAACCAACAACATGTATGTTAGACCCTATTCCATCTAAGCTAATAAAAGAGGTGCTTCCAGAAGTCATAAATCCTCTTCTGAATATCATTAATTCATCGATGTCTTTAGGATATGTCCCTAAAACCTTCAAATTGGCTGTTATTAAGCCTGTAATTAAAAAAATACAACTTGATCCTAGAGAATTAGTTAATTACAGACAGATCTCAAATCTCCCTTTTCTGTCAAAAATACTAGAAAAGGCAGTATCCTCTCAGCTATGTTCCTTCTTAGAGAGAAATGGTATCTGTGAGGATTTCCAGTCAATATTTAGACCGTATCATAGTACTGAGAATGCTCTCATTAGAGTTACAAATGACCAGCTCTTATCATCCGATCATGGTTGTAGTTCTCTATTAGTGCTACTGGATCTTAGTGCTGCGTTTGACACAATCGACCACAACATTCTTTTGAGTAGACTACAAAGTTAATATTAGTGGAATTGCATTGTCATGGTTTAAATCTTACTTATCTGACTGTCATCAATTCGTAGCAGTAAATGATGAGATATCATATCATTCACAAGTACAGTATGGAGTGCCACAAGGCTCAGTACTAGGACCGTTGCTTTTCATGCTTTACATGTTACCCTTGGGAAATATAATCAGGAAAAATGGTGTTTGCTTTCACTGTTATGCTGATGATACTAAGCACTATATTTCTTCACGGCCCGGTGAAACATACCAATTTGAAAAACAAACAGAATGCATAGTAGATATAAAAAACTGGATGACGAGTAATTTCCTACTGCTAAATTCTGAAAAGACTTTTAATTATTGGACCAAAAACCTCTGCATGTAATAACCTAAAACACTGTCTAACACTTGATGGCTGCTCTGTTAATTCCTCGTCATCAGTTAGGAACCTAGGTGTGCTATTTGATAGCAATCTTTCCTTTGAAAAACATGTTTCTCGGCATGTGTTTATGACCTCAAGGTTAGATTATTGTTATGCTTTATTGGGTGGTTGCTCTGCGCGCTGTAAGGGGATAGGTCACCCAAAAATTAAACTTTTAGTTTCTGCTTCCCCCCAGGGGCATCAGAGTAGGTGACTTGTTTTTTTTTCTTCAGTGGAACACAAACGAAGATTTTTAACTCAAACCGTTGCAGTCTGTCAGTCATATAATGGAAGTGAATAGGAAACACGGCACAAACAAAACCAAATTAAACCCTACTTGAGCAAGCTCTTATCACATTATTGTCCTTCACGTCCACTGCAATCTCAAAACTCTGGCCATTTGATAATACTCAACTAATAATGATCAACTGCGGGCGGCAGATCATTTTCCTATTTAGCACCCAAACTCTGGAATAATCTACCTAGCATTGCAGAGGAGGCAGACACACTCTGTCAGTTTAATTCTAGATTAAGACCCATCTCCTGTAACTTGGCCATACACATAATACCCACTATCGCATTTCTATAATTCAAAACCGTTTAAATGATTGTTAGGCTGCGTTAATTAAGTCATCCGGAACCGGGAACACTTCCCATAACATTCAATGTACAGGTGCATCTCAATAAATTAGAATGTCATGGAAAAGTTCATTTATTTCAGTAATTCAACTCAAATTGTGAAACTCGTGTATTAAATAATTTCAATGCACACAGACTGAAGTAGTTTAAGTCTTTGGTTCTTTTAATTGTGATGATTTTGGCTCACATTTAACAAAAACCCACCAATTCACTATCTTGACTTAAGTCTGTGTGCATTGAATTTATTTAATACACGAGTTTCACAATTTGAGTTGAATTACTGAAAGAAATGAACTTTCCACAACATTCGAATTTATTGAGATGCACCTGCACCTCGTACATCGTTTTCTAAGAAGAAGGCATCTACGCTAATATTAATGTTTCTTTCTTATTCCGAGGTCACCGTAGTCACCCGGATCCAGTACGTATTCAGACCATATGGTGGATCAGCACCTAGAGATGACCTCTACAGCCCTGAATGTCAGCAGAAACCATGTCAACTAGATGCGTTCCAGAGACAGATCCCCTGCAAAGACCTCATCACCTCGACAACCATCGGCACAAGACCACCGGAACCCGACAAGTCCTCTGCACCTGTGTTGCAGGCTGGAATTAAACCACACCATGCTGGTTTCGTCTGGTCAGAGAAGAACTGGCCCCTCGACTAAGCCTGGTTTCTCCCAAGGTATTTTCTAAATTTCGCGTCACCGATACATTTTGGTTCCTTTGCCCCCCCCCCCCCCAACTGTCGCCTTTGGCTTGCTTCGTTGGGGACGCTGACTGATTGCACAGATACTAGGGGACGAGAGCTAAATGGATGATGACATCACTGAATCATCAATTAACTGACTTTAGCTGGAAAAATGACTTGTTATTGTCCTCTTGCATTTTTGACAAACTATTTTCCTGTTTGACTCTTTAAAGCTGCTTTGACACAACCAGTATAGTATAAAGCGCTATACAAATAAAGGTGACTTGACTTTTCTGGAAAACCTGGATACTTTTTTAAGATACTTGATTGAGAATAGCAAATTAAAAAATATAGATTAGAAATACACCATCTTTTGTGAAAATCCTTCCAAATTAGTTTAGTGTCATGATGATTAATTTCGCACAGCACTGCTGAAAAAGTAATTTTTTTTTATTTAATTTATTTTTTTTTTTTTTTAAAAAAAATTTTTTTTCTTTTTTTTTTTTTTTTTTTATTTATTTATTTATTTTTTTTTTTTTTTTTATTTTTTATTTTTTTTTTAATTTTTTTTATTTTATTTTTTTTTTTTTTATTTTATATTAAATTTTTTTTTTTTTTTATTTTTTTTTTTTTTTTTTTTTTTTTTAATTTTTAAATTGTTTTTTTATTTTTTTAATTTTTTTTTTTTTATTTTAAAAATAAACATCTTACTGACTCCATACTTACATTACTATATATTATTTTTAGAAATCTCAAACTCTGCACACCCTTCACAAACAATATATGTTGAGAGTTTCAATGTGCTTGGCTGAACGGTAATCCTCCTATGACAAGCACAAACTTACCTTTCTTTCAGCAAATCAGTTAGGAAAACTAAGCAAATGTTATGTCATCTAATTGTTATTCATCAACCAAGTCAATGAGCTGTATGATGTGATCGTTCTTACGCCCCTGCGACCATACGTTAGTGTAAAATCCATAACTAAGCAACTCACAAGGGTAAGGCATGTTTAGGCATGTTGCACATCAGTACCTTACACAGCTCCATTTTGTTCATAGCTTCGTCGACTTCTTCTTTAAGTGAGTCTGCTTTGGCTGTCAGTGCTTGCGTGTTTGTTCCTGAGATTATGGACTTGGTCGCCTGCAACCACCTGTGAAGAGACCGTTTCAGTTATAAACTAGGTAAAACTAGAGTTATGATATAATGTATGACAGAAACCTTACCTCGCTCGGGCAGAGTCATAGTCCAGCACCAGTTTGGCTAACTGCCGTCTCTGTTTCAGGATGTTAGGAATGTCCACCTGACAAAATAATAAGATTACATTTACATTTAGTCACTTAGCAGACGCTTTTATCCAAAGGACTTACAAATGAGGACAATAGAAGCAAACAAAACAACAAAAGAGCAATAATATATAAGTGCAAATGACAAATCTTGGTTAGCCTAACGCAGAACACGTAATAGTACACATCGGCAAGGTGGTGTGTATATGTGTATTTTAAATATATAATAATTATACCACACCCCACACATATATACACACAAACAAAGAAAAACAAGTAGATAGAATAGAAAAAATAGAAAGCTAGTGTTTGTTTTTTGTTGTTTTTTAAAATAATGAAAAAAGATACATATAGATAAAGTAGAATTAAAATAGAATAGAAAGTGTTAGAGTTAGAGGGTCAAATAAAGGTATAGATTAGGTAAATAGATTAGGTATGCATCACTATTAAAATTCTGGCCGATACCAATAATTTGTCATATTACTGTCAGATAAGCAATAAGTGGCTGATATTAAAATTCATCAAAGGTGATCTAAATGTTAAATTGGGCAAATGAGCATGCATAGTCTCTGAAGGCGAGTTTTGTTTGTACCTCAGCTAGCTGATTGAGGGTGTCTAAGATCTCCTTTTCAATGTTCATCTCATGCTGCATTAGTTCAGAGGCCAGTCTGTTCTCGGCATCTCCGCACATCTCCATCATTTTCCTGCATAGAAGATATTAAATATAAACTACCGTTTAAAAGTTTGGGGTAGGTAAGTTTTTTTTATGTTTTTGAAAGTAGTCTCTCATGTTTACCAAGGCTGCATTTATTCGATCAAATATACAGTAAAACCGTAATACTGTGAAATATTATTACTTTTCTATTTTAATAAAATGTTTTATATAATTTATTTATGTAATGACAAAGCTGAATTTTTTTAGCAGTCATCTGTGTTACAATTAATAATTGTTATGTAACCTTTCTAATATGCTGATTTGGTGCTCAAGAAACATTTCTTATTATTAATGTTGCAAAAAGTTGTGCTACTTAATATCTGTATGTAGAAACTGTGATACAGTATTTTTTCATAATTAACTGATTCAAAAGAACAGCATTTATTTTAAATGTGTTTACATAATATTATGTCTTTTATTGTCACTTTTGATCAATTTAATGCAACCTAGCCGAATAAAAGTATTAATTTCTTTTAAAAAAATCTTACTAAACCCAAACTTTTAAATAAATTTGGGAAATGCACTGACACAATAACATACCAACAAAAACCTAAATATACCAGCACTTTTTTTTTTATATGCAACTGAAGCACTTTTATACATAGTGCATTTTTGTGCCATCATCTCATTTAATTGAGAACTCATTTAATAAACAACCAGATTTAAGTGGAAATAGATTAAAATCTATTTAAATGTTGATGTCATCCAATTACCCAATCAGAGACTCCTCCCCCAACTGGTTTCCGCCATCCTGCATGGCCTGTGACAGCGCTGTTAGTGGAAGCTTTTTCTGTGACGCAAAAACAGGGTGTTTTTGTGAAACATTACATGCAAATTCAATCAGATAAAATATGTGGTGATGACTGACATTTTGTGCAGTCATAAGCTGTTATGCCCTTACATGTCTCTTCTCAGCATCAGTGCCTATCTGCCCCTGCAAACACGCGACCATTCTTTTGTGCGTGTTATGCGAAACGACTCGCACCAACTCCATACGGCGCTCAATCTGTTCAGAATAAAACAAAACATCAACAACAACCCACAATCCTTATTGAGCTGTGGCTACCACTCAATGCAAAGACCGTATGCATTGTGTTGAAAGAAAACAGCCTGTAAAAGAGTGCTTAAGGCATGTTATGTAATGATGCATGGGAAGCTTCTGTGACATGAAACAGATTTCATAAATTCAGCATGCCGTCTTAGCCTTCACACAGCCTTAGACATAGGTCATCACAGCCTGAGCGTTTGTGTCAATTAACAGGTGTTGCTGAACACTTTCCATAGCCTTGAGGGTGGGGTAAGGTCAAACATGATTTATCACACCACTCCCAGTGTAGGCACGAAAAAGATATGTTACTTTACATAAAGAAGTCAAGTATGACTCATCTGCCCTGTTGGGATACCTAAGATTTAGATGCATGAGCTCAGCACTGGGATGTCATAAATAGAAAATACAGATGCAGACCAGACTCTTTTTTTCTGCTTCATTCTGTTTTGTTAAAAAGGGGGTTCCAGAACATGGTTTAGTTCACCATAGTTACCTAATAATTTCTAAGGGGAAAATTAAATGAAATAAATGTGTTGATTTTCACAACATTAAATCATATATATATATACAGTGGGGAAAAAAAGTATTTAGTCAGCCACCAATTGTGCAAGTTCTCCCACTTAAAAAGATGAGAGAGGCCTGTAATTTTCATTATAGGTATACCTCAACTATGATAGACAAAATGAGAAAAGAAAATCCAGACAATCACATTGTAGGATTTTTAAAGAAAATAAGTCTTTAAGGTGGAAAATAAGTATTTGGTCAATAACAAAAATTTCATCTCAATACTTTGTTATATAACCTTTGTTGGCAATGACAGAGAACAAAACGAGAACAAACGTTTTCTGTAAGTCTTCACAAACTGTTGCTGGTATTTTGGCCCATTCATCCATGCAGATCTCCTCTAGAGCAGTAAATGTTTTGGGGCTATCGCTGGGCAACACGGATTTTCAACTCCCTCCAAAGATTTTCTATGGGGTTGAGATCTGGAGACTGGCTAGGCCAATCCAGGACCTTGAAATGCTTCTTACGAATCCACTCCTTCGTTGCCCGGGCAGTGTCTTTGGGATCATTGTCATGCTGAAAGACCCAGACACATTTCATCTTCAATGCCCTTGCTGATGGAAGGAGGTTTTCACTCAAAATCTCACGATACATGGCCCCATTCATTCTTTCATTTTCACGGATCAGTTGTCCTGGTCCCTTTGCAAAAAAACAGCCCCAAAGCATGATGTTTCCACCCCATGCTTCACAGTAGGTATGGTGTTCTTTATGCAACTCAGCATTCTTTCTCCTCCAAACACGACAAGTTGAGTTTTACCAAAAAGTTCTATTTTGGTTTCATCTGACCCTATGACATGCTCCCAATCCTCTTCTGGATCATCCAAATGCTCATTAGCAAACTTCAGACGGGCCTGGACAAGTACTGGCTTAAGCAGGGGGACACGTATGGCACTGCAGGATTTGAGTCCCTGGACGCGCAGTGTGTTACTGATGGTAGCCTATGTTACTTTGGTCCCAGCCCTCTGCAGGTCATTCACTAGGTCCCCACGTGTGGTTCTGGGATTTTTGCTCACTGTTCTTGTGATCATTTTGACCCCACGGGGTGAGATTGCGTGGAGCCCCAGATCGAGGGAGATATCAGAGGTCTTGTATGTCTTCCATATTCTAATAATTGCTCCCACAGTTGATATCTTCACACCAAGCTGCTTACCTATTGCAGATTCAGTCTTCCCAGCCTGGGTAGTCTACAATTTTGTTTCTGGTGTCCTATGACAGCTCTTTGGTCTTGGCCATGGAGTTTGGAGTGTGACTGTTTGAACAGGTTGTTGTGGACAGGTGTCTTTTATACTTATAACAAGTTCAAACAGATGCCATTAAAACAGGTAACCAGTGGAGGACAGAGGAACCTCTTAAAGAAGAAGTTACAGGTCTGTGAGAGCCAGAAATCTTGCTTGTTTGTAGGTGACCAAATACTTATTTTACTGAGGAATTTACCAATTAATCTTTAAAAATCCTACAATGTGATTTCTGGATTTTTTTTTCTCATTGTGTCTCTCATAGTTGAGGTATACCCATGATGAAAATTACAGGCCTCTATCATCTTTTTAAGTGGGAGAACTTGCACAATTGGTGGCGGACTAAATACTTTTTTCCCCACTGTACATGCATCTATATACAACACACACACACACACACACATATACATTGGCACAGCCAATGATGTAGTAAAAAATAAATAACAATATATGCTGGTTTATAGCCATTGGTTATAAATAGAAAAACCAGTAAGTATAAACAATAAATAATCCTTTTAAATATACTGCAAAAAATTCATTCACACATAAACATATATACATACGACTCAGTGATTATGTTTACATGGACAACAATACTCCAATTTTAACACGATTAAGACAATACTCTACCATGTAAACAGAGATTTTTGATTACCTTAATCCGGCTAAAGTCATAATCGTAGTAAACAGAAATCGAATTAAGACATGAGTATTCCTATTTTAGTCGCATTACTGAAATGCAGAATAGACATGTAAACACCTTATGCCAAGTTCACACTGCACGATTTTCAAACTCGTCGGATCGCCGTTGTTTTCACACTGCGTGACTATCTCCGGTAGCATTCAGTTGCTGCTGTGTTCACATTGCACGATGGATCGGCGACAGGGGGTTTCACACTGCATGACTTCACAATAGGAAGAATCGCCGACAGCTCTGTCTGGTCCGCAAGCTACGTTTCACAACAAAACACACGTGATAAGTGATAAGGAAATAACGCGAGAACTCGTGTGCGTCAGACCGGAGTTCTCGAGCGAGACTGGAATTATTAAATATATATATATAGCCCTCAAATTGTCTGTGATCTGATTTCCAGCTACAAGGAGAAAAATAAAAACAGATTATGCAGGAGGGAGATCCAGGGAACAGGGATTGGGTGCATGTTCTGAAAAGAGAGTTGCAGGTAAACAATTTTGCAGTCACTGTTATGCTGATGTTGTGGCTGGTAAAGCAAATGTTTGTGCTCGTTTCTGTATGACATAATAGTTCATATATCTATTAAAATACTGATAACTCCTCCCCGAACTTCCCTCTGCACTGTATCTTGGTCTCTCATTGGCTGTAGGTAATCACCGACAGCTCCAGATATTTAGCATGCCAAATATTTTGCGGGCGTCGGCGATTCCCTCAGATCGCATCTCTTTGATAATTCACACTGCGTGATTGTCACTCGCGTGAACGAGCACCGATTTGCCTCCGATTTCGGGCATTTGTCAGCAATTTCGCAAAACCTGTCGGCGACTGAAAAATCGGGCTAAAATCGTGCAGTGTGAACTCGGCATTAATCACATTATTACCGTCGTGTAGGACTTTTCGCCGTATTTTGCAACAGGATACACACACGGCAGTTGTCAACCGTTTGATGGCAAATAAAAGAGCTTCAACACCGCTATCGTCTGTATGCACGTACAAATAATTAACTGCACTTGAAGCTTTCATAAAATTGAAAATGAAACACCCAAAACTGTACATGGCATCATCACGAAGACGAACTATATGTTTATACGTGAAATTCCGGAGAGGACGTCGGATGGCGTCAAGTGGGGACGTAATGACGTGTGCCACTAATCGCAAAACTATAAACATGTTAAAACGGGAACATGAAAGGAATATTCTAAAAGTAATTCATGTAACCCAATAATCATAATACTGCCTTATTTGAATAAGGTAAATAAGTAGATTACTGATGTCCATGTAAACGTAGTCAATTATGTAATTTGCAATGCTTTATGGGAGTGAGATGAGGTGTTACTGCAAATTAGTTCCGATTTGCTTATCATAATTTTCTGATTGATGGATTTTTTTCTGGATTCATTGGTAATGTAGTTCTTCATCTGGAATTTGTACTTGACAAACAATTATTTATAATTGTTTATAATTTATTAAAAATGAAAATGACATTTTAAAACATTAGATTATATATTATATTATAAGGTACAATAAAATAAATATTGTGTCTGTCAGACTGTACAGACGAATATGAACTGTTTCATTTATAATCAACATTTATAATCTGATAAATCGTATTAATAATATATAACTCTAGAGGAACAGGCAAAATGTGAAATTATGTGTAATGCTCCGTTGTTGACTGAGATTTAGTTGCTCATTTATTATTTAGGCTTCTTATTTTACCAGCAATGTGTTTAGATAAAAATGAGTGTGTCATCATGTATGTTTTGTCAGAACAGAAGGCCACTGTCTAAGACTGAAAAAAAAAACTTGTGTCATGACAGACATGTCAGCTTTTTGATGTGAGCAGGGCATGCCTGCTTGAACACATGTCAGCCCTAAAAACAACCATGAAGAGAATGTCACTTCAGAACAGTGAGAGCGGTATGACTGAACAAACACTGAGGAGGAGAAAAGAGATCCAAATGAGAGAGAGAGAGGAAAAAAAACTGACTCATGTTTCAAAAACAACCCAGATCAGGAATTCCACAGGCTGGGAGAAGAGATAACCACCTCCTCACATTTTTACGTCATAACATTCCCTCACAGCCGTCCCAGTGCAGCTGGGTCAAGCGTACATTCCGCTCAGGCGTCTCCGGCATGAGAACGCACAGAGGCCCACCACCTGGCATGGGAACAAGGGAATCACTAACTGTTATTGTCAGTGCTTTTTCTGCTGAGGGAGATCCTGTTTGAGGGGAGTTGTTTGGATTATCTGGTGTGAGAGGTCTTTAAGTGTTTGCCTGTTGCCATCACAGACTAAAAACCGGCGGGCCAACAACAGACTAAACATGCAGAAACAATGAGCTATAGTTTTTATGTAACGGAACATATTATACTATGTTCAGAAAATGTGGAAACACCACTATAATACCGAATAGTCATTGGCAAAATGAAAGCCGCAGGAACGTACTGTCCGGACATGCGAATCGGGAAAACTGGATGCAATTCAAATTGGGAGGATGCCACTATCCAGTCGCTCAAGATTGTCAAAAATGTCCCCTGAATGCATCTGTGAGTGGCACGGGTGTCTAGACAGAATGAGTTGATGGGATACCGCTGTGATCCTCCCTGAGCACCATACAGAACCCAGAATAAAAACCAAGCCCCTCTGAGTGCCGGGGGGGCATGTCAGCATAATTCTCGCTTGATGCGTCTAAACATTTCAGAGATAATTTTAGATGCAGCCCATCAAGTGGAATAAACAAGCTGTCAAATAGTGCTCACGGACACAATATTAGTGGAAGTTCAGATAATGAGTCTCTATTTTATGGAGTCAATTTCCTGCATTTCTAGGAGGTCGATTTGGCACAGTTTCCATGGCAACCAAACTTTCTGACAATTTCACTAGACAGTTTTACATTAGATAGAGCAAAAGTGCCGTGACGCAATCCATTTGGCTCATTTATTCAGAAGAGAACATTCCTTCTACTGTGACAAAAATAAACTGAATGGAATGTATTTGTTTGACATCAATGACTTCACCTTTCTCTACCCGGTGACTCACTAGTTTCCCACCATTTAATTTAATGTAAAATGGATTACAGCCAAAGAACAGAATGGCTTCACTGCAGACAGAGATGGAAATAAAAAGCAGTCACCTGTAACAGGTCATCACTGAGGACCTCTGTTTTCTCCGCTCTGTAAAAGAAGACAATAGATCATTAGAAACAAAACCCATATCTATTTAAACTGCCCAAAACAACAAATGTAAAGTAGTAGGGCTGTACGATTTGGGGGGAAATATCCTATTGATATTTTTTTCTGCTGTCTTAATTTATTAATTTTTAAATGTTAATCCATCAAGCTTTCATTTTGCCGTTAAACCACAGGAAGCCCTTAAAGCTTCTCTTTTGTCAATAACAGCCAGTTTAAAAGCACTTGTGATTACAACTTTGGAAAGATGATTGAAACATATTATGTTCTCAAATGCATGTTATATGCGAACCAAACTCAGAGCAGATGATGAGATGAGTTCATGTGGAGCATATATTTATTTCATTAAATCACGATTGTGATAATCACAAGTCATATCATGATTTCAGTTTTATTACAATTAATTGTGCAGTCCTTTAGAGTATAGAAATCATTTTTTATAAATTAAACTGTAGATTCTAGTGATGGTCAAGTCTAGGAGTAGCCAACAGCTGACAGTCTGTCTAATAAAACCAGCTGCCCGAAATGGGAGTCACAGGCATTTACTTTCCCAGGGATTTTTAGCAGTCCACTGTCAGCCTTGTGAACAAATAGTTAAGGCCCTATTAATAGTAAACTAATAGATGGCTTTGACCATGGCACAGAGAATGTGAGAGGACAACACCAGCTCAGTTCTCACACACACACACTATCTATCTATCACACTGCTGTTTCAGAACAATGACTCAGAGACAGGTTGTGTGACTTCATGATCTTCCTACTGTAAATATCAGAAAGGATTGTGCATAAAACATTGCAGAAATGTTTCAGGTGGGCCTGTCTCTGTGTCTGCACTTTTTGTTGTGGCAACCGTAACATTCAAAAGCATGGAGGATGTCATAAGTTATATAATAGAGTATGCTTGCCCATCATAATCTGGTGTATTAGTTTCATTGTACACTCACAACATCTTATTTGTTCTCCAAGAGGACGACAGCAATTATATGCTATAGTTTTATAGCTAAGACCTTATTTTGCCAGTGCCTTGCAAGTCAGTAACTTACATTAAACATGAATGTAAAAATGCTGCAGTAAAAACTTTTTAATTGGTTAACTAAGTTACCACATTGTACAATACACTACCGTTTTGGTGTTGGTAAGATTTTTTGTTATGCTTTTGAAAGACGTCTCTTATGCTCTCAAAGCTGCATTTATTTACTCAAAAAATACAGAAAATCGTAACTTGTGAATATTATTATAATTTTAAAATAAACTTTTCCAATATTGGTAAACTTTAATCTATTTATGTGATGGAAAAGCTGAATTTTCAGCAGCTCATACTCAGTCTTCAGGTTCAAAAGAATCCTCCCCCCCCATTCAGAAATCCGTCTAGTAAGTTGATTTGGTGAAACATTTCATATTATCTTCAATGTTGAAAACAGCTGTGCTGCTTAATATTTTTTTTGGAAACATTTTACATTTTTTCAAGATTCTTTAATAAACAGAAAGTTCAAAATTAGCATTTGTTTTCAAATAGAAATCTTTTGTAATACTCAATGCTCATGCCCTAAACTATTGAGCTGTATCTCTTTTTACGATTATTCATTTCATTTTATGTGTTTCAACCATTATAAAACTCCAGATGTAAAAGCATGCCTTTGTCATGTATATATTTACTGACACGTCTTGTCACCAATGCTGGCTTGACAGTTAATTACTGTACTTTTAAGACCTTATGTTTTCTTTTAGTTATCAAAAAAGTAAAAACATTTATTGCTGTTGTAATAAATGAGGAGCAATCAAGCAGAGATGATTGCCATTAGCTTCTAATGGAGCTCAACTAATGTGGTTAAAGCAGAATACAGGGTCTGAATAACTGAAAAATGATCTGTCAAAGCTCAAGAGTCTGATTCTGTACCGTTTCATGTCTTCCTTTAGTCTGCCATGTTACCCACACATTTCATCTCAGCCCCAGTTCCTCCTTCTGCCAAAACTGCACGGCAGTTGTAACCTCGTGACAGTGGAGGACAGCTGCTTCCAATTAACACAGGAGGACAAGAAAAAGGGCCTACAAGACTCCAGATTGAGTGTGTCTGAATCAAGCTCTTGATGTCACATGTAAAGCAGAACTGAGAATAAATGGTTTCCAGAGCTATTCTCCAGCCACTGTCAGGCTAGAAATTGATCAAAAATACAGTAAAAACAGTAATATTATAAAACATGATGATCTTTTTAAATAGTCGACTTCTATTTTAATCTAAAATGTTTAGTTAAAATAAATGAAATGTAATTTATTTTGGTGAAAGTAAAGCTGAAATGTTAGCAGCCATTCAGTCTTCTTCGCTGTCACAAAAACCTTCAGAAGAAAGCACTCTAAGCCTGATATGCTGATTTGTGCTCAAGAAACATTTATTATTACTATCAATATGTTTTATTCTTTTTATGACACAGTTGTGCTGCCTAATATTTTTGTGAAAACCATGACACATTTCGCACAATGATTTATAAACATAAATTTCAAAAGAACAGCATTTATATGAAAAAAAAAGTCTTTACAGTCATCTTGATCAAGTTAATGTGTCCTTCTTTGCGAAAAAGTTATATGTATATATATTCTATATAATATTTCTATTATAATATATCATATCTCTATATATTGAAAATGTAAAATCCCTAGTGACGCCAACTTTTGACCAGTAGTGGTGGCCCTCCCAACATCTTAACTGGCCACAAAAACCAGCTAAAAATACAACTAGCTATTTTAAGACCACATTGTGTGTAAGAATTTTTTTAAATATTTTATAGTTTATAATATTTACAACTTTTGTAAATATTTTTATTTACCTTTTGAATTAAAGTTTAATGTTCTCCATGACAGCTATAAGTTCATAAGCACACTTTTACTGAAAAACAGCAGTATTTGGTGATTGGTTTATCGTTTTTATTTTCAATTTTCTAATTTTGAAAACAAATGGCAAATCTTCCGCTTTGTTATCCAGATATAAAATGCATTATTATCCCCAAACTTGCTTACACCCATCAGGCCCTGTTTTCTAATTTGTGAATTGCCGTACAGCAACAACAATATTATATTTGATCTCATATTATCCTTATCTGTATGTTATATTCAGTGAAGTGGCAAGTGTTATGCCCTTAAGCATATTGTCTATTCATGGTTTGAGCCGAGCACACACTGATATCAACAGTATTTGATAAAGAAGCTGATTAAGAGCAGATATGGTAGCCACTGTAAAAACCTTTGCACTGACTGCTTGATTTCTGTAACTGTCTATTAAAACAGCCAAGCTTTTACTTCAATTACTACAATCTTGCTTTTCCTCTTTGCTGAAACAAACACAGCACCCGAGGCCAGTGAAAAACCTGAGCTGACAATAGATCTGCATCATCAGCAGACTGGCAGGTGATTCTAGTCTTCTGATAAATAGTGAGGTAAAGTGGCACTAATGTGCTTCTGGATTGTGTTATGCTTATGCACAAACATGCCATAGATCGTCGGGTAGAATCTTATGTCACACGGTTTAAACCCCAGATCGTCGCTGGATCTGCCTCAGAGTTGATTCTTTTATTTCATTCATAGAAATGTAACTTCCTCAGTGCGACTTCCTGTTTAAAAAAGAATAAGGAGAGATTTCCTTTGAGGGGTTGCATGCCGAACACAGTGTACTGCCTCCTCACAATCACAGGAACCATGGGACCAGCTGAGACGTTTGCATCTAATCTTTTGTATCACACTGAAGTGATTTATTGTTCGTAAAATAAATTCAGGAAGAGCTGAGAATTCCAGCTGAATCGCTTTTTATCCACATGTAAAACGTTTGTGTTTACAAGGCAATAGTCAATGACTGGCTTTAATGTTTTCATATTATTTAGCATACGGCTCTGTGTATACAAATATGTTAATGAGAAACAAAAGTTAAATAAAAAACAAAACGTTTCAACCTGCAGTCAAAAATTTGGGGTCGGTAAGATTTTTTTTTTTAATGTTCACCAAGGCTGCATTATTTGATAAAAAAATACAGTAAAAAAAAAGAGAGCGAGAGAGAGATATTATAATATTATTATAAAAAATTGAGAGATATACAATTTAAAATGCCTGTTTTCTATTTTAATTCATTTTAAAAATGTAATTTACTCCTGTGATGGCTATCAGCTGAATTTTCAACAGCCATCACTCCAGTGTCAAATGATCTTTCAAAAACTCATTCTAATATGATGATTTGGTGCTAAAGAAACATATCTTATTATTATCAATACTGAAAACAGCTGCGCTGCTTAATATTTTTGTGGAAACGTAATACATTTTTCAGGATTCTTTGATAAAAAGACCCCAAAGAAGAGTATGTATTAAAAATAATGGTCGACCGATATATCAGCCGATATTTGGCATTTTTCAAATATCGGCATTGGCTGATAAGTTTTCCGATGTGTAGGCCGATGTGCGCGAGGCGGGACTTTTATTTGCCGGCGCATCGGATTTTATTACCGGACAGAAATCTGTCTAATAATCAGATAGAACTGTTAAACAAAATAATTAAAATGTATACAAAAGTATTATAATGATTGCTTTTATATTATTAGTTATAGAAAGGCAAATATTATAATACTTTCTTGTTTGCTGTCAGCGTTCAGCAAATACGCATTTATATCATTTAGACAAATCTTTGAATGACTAATGAACATTTAATTTCAAAAATCTTGCAAACCTAGTCAAATCCAGTTGTGAGATCTTGTGAAGTGTGCATTTGTATCCTGCATGATCGCGTGTTCTCTGCGTGACGGTCGATCCGTGAGAATTGAATGTGGACAGGAGGAGAGTTTAGCTTCTCTGGAGATGCGCGATCGACAAACTTTGAACTCGTGATTTTAAATTATGCTGCGTTTTATGCATTTGCCCACTGCCATATTAATGTATTTTTCACTGTGTGCTGTATGTAAAATTTGTTACCTTGGCTTTATTTGAAAAAAAGATTCCCAATGCACACAAGCTTGGTTGTTGGTTACAGTGTTTACTTCCTTTTAATTATACTTTTATTAAATATTTATTTATTTGTGAAAAATACTTTGTCATTTAAAGTACAAGTATGTTTATTTTACACATTTATTTTTTAATCCATTTTCAAATGATTTAAAATTTCTTAAATATTATAAATTCAAATAAATAAAATTATATCGGCTTTAAATCGGCCATCGGCCACCCTGCTTTCCAAGATATCGGCATCGGCTGTCAAAAAACCAATATCAGTCGACCACTAATTCAAAATAAACATATTTTATAACATTATAAAATCTTCTAGAAATTATTTCTTTGATAAAAAAAAAAAAAAACCTTTCTTAATTTTTCTGACCCCAAACTTTTGATAGTCAAGATGGAGTTTGTCAGTTCATAGACAGTTCAGCAGTAGGATTTAATAACAGATTGAACACTACAGTGCTTCGTCTACATACTTCACTATGTAAGGTCAAATGCCTTACCTAATAGCACATTTTGCCAATGGGCATATGTGAATGAATATTAGAGGCACAGGCATCCAGGGTTATGCACATTACCAGTGTCATTCACTGTGCCTGATGCTTGATATTTGAAATTGAATTGCTTTAAAAACTAATTATGCTTTTTAAGTTCATTACTATGTAGATCTTCATTTAGAGGTATAATTTGACACCTCAAATTTTGTGAAAATACACTGGGCTGTCTGGTGGTGGTAGATGTACCGCCCTCTTTAAAGCAGACAGTCATTTTCAGAGGCCTAGAAAGATTGAGGGGGCTGTAAAGTTCCTGGTATTCCAAACTTTGCAACAAAATTATAAATCACCTCAGTTATCTTCTTTAAAACTGAACAGGAACGGCCTTGCCCCAGTTGGGCTCAGTGTGAACACAGGTAAACAGTTAGCTACTGGCATTTGTCAACTTATACTGCTCTATTGTCATCAGGCTAGCCAAATGTCTCTGGTGGCTGATCGAATTGCACACATTTAAAGGGATTGACGCTGCGGACATGGATGCTAAAGGTCAGGTTAACCACCAGTTAGATGAGCATAGGTGATAGGCAGGTGCATCCCTCCTTGTAAACGTGCTATGATTGGTTAAAAAAAATAAGTGAAAAGTGTGTCATCTCTGATACCATCTATTTGAGCGGAGATTACGGAAAGGAATTCTCCGATAGAAATGTTACATTATATCTACCTACAGTTCATTTAGTCATGCGGCCTGTTCAATAAAATTTTTATAATTAGGCCTACTCAAAAGGCTTGAAGTGAAAAAACTATTGTTTGACTTAAAACAAAAAGAAGCATTTATAGCTCTAACACCTCACTGAGAGACCTGTGCCCTGTATGTTGAGAATCTAGGTCTGTTCACCCTCAAGCAGCTTGTGCAGAATGAAGAATGCAGTTTGAGGCTTTATCAACAGTCAGAGGAGTCAGAAGTGATGATCATGCACATACCATTTCAATGTAGGATACAAAGTATGAGCTCAAATGACTCGTTGGCTGACAAACAAACATTAGGAAAATTTGCGGTAGTGATGGAAGGCAGACTTATTAGTCATGATTCAGTTCATATAACCGGTTCAAAACACGATTCAACAATTATATCATGTTCTGATCCCTGACATGCCCAACATGATGTACATGTTCAGTGCATGTACTGAAATGTTCCAATAAAGCAACATGAAGTCACATATTGCTGTTTATTAATTTTTTTATATTTACATTTTTTTAGTTCTACTAACGCATGGTTCTTGTCATTTTATGTTCTGTTTGTTTCAGTCATGAGTCTATCAGAACCTAAACATAATTTTCAATGAACGAGTTTGAGAACTGAGAACCACTCAGACTGATTCATGAGTGAATCGTTCAGTCGATTCGTGAACGACTAGTTCAAACTAATTATTGTTTGGACAGACCTGACCAACCCATTTCAAAGATCCGACTCCAAATAATGATTCGTTCACAAATCAGACATGCCTAGTCTTCAGGTGCCGATTGCATTAACTGCTCAGACTAGTCTTAAAACTTAGTCTTCTTTTTTTTTTTCTCCAAGACTGGTCATAACTTTGTAAAGTCAGTTACATAAAAGGTATACTGGTCTAATCTGAATCCAAAAAGTAGACTGATTACCACTTGGTTAACTCCTAGTTGGTCATACTAGGCTATGTTCATGCAACTGGCCCCAAGTAGTTTATCAGAAACGTTATTTTACAGGCACAGCATATATAAGTATGCAACGAGTCATAGTCATTACTCTAAAGTAATTATGTTCAAAAAGTCATGTATCTAAAAGAGTCTGTGTTCAACGAACTGCATGATCTTGGTGTATAACATCAAACAAAGAAAAATATAAGAAAAAGATTTACTATTTAGCTGATTGCTGTTATACTAACGTTAACTAGTAAATTGCTCACACTCATGAGCAAATAGTTCAGTACCGATTCACTGCAAAAATCCGACTCAATAGAATAATTCTTTCACAATCGCACATCTCTAATCTTCAGTAGTTTATCAGATAGCTTATCTTAAACAATTTCCCATTGAGATTTAGTATTGCATAGTAACGAGGCCTCAACAAATCGTAATAATTTAACAGTCATTATGCAAATCAAAAGTAGCATATCTAAAAAGTTGAGTCTGTAGTAAAACAATTACGTAATCTAAATATACAATGTAAAACGAAGAAAGTTTACCCCTTAGCTAATTGCTGTTATACTAAGCGGTAAATCGCTAAATATTTGTTTTAGGCAGCTACTGCCTTGACAACATAACAAACCATGAAAGAGCTGCCTATGAAAACTGAATAAAAACTTGAAATCTATACTCGCCTGCCAACTGTTTGATTGGCGAGCTGTCTCATCCGATTAAACTGTTTCTTCATTTTAGTGGCGTCGGCCTCAAACCCCAGTTTTTAAGACGTGGAGAGTGTGTTCGTCGATGCCTCATGAGCCGAAAGATCCTTGAGCACGATGCTGAAGTCGTGTAAATAATTACATTAAAACAGCCCGGTGTACGGTTAGCTCAAGCAGCTAGAAAACTAGCCGATCGGGAGAGAAAAAAACAGTAACGTTAGTGTGGGAAAAGTTAGCTCCGGTGAATAGCGGTGCTCGTTTCATGTCATTCCGTGTTGCAACTGCTCTCACAAGCGGGAGTGAGTGGTGTTTCCACGTAACGTTACGCCAGCCCGTGACATCTACGGGAGAGAGTGGAAATGCATGGCAGCGGGCTGGTCACTGCATTCGTGTCGGCCACTGTCTGTGTTTCGCAGCTCCAGACTGATCATGATGACATTAATGTGGACACAGGGGATGTCTCGAAACAGTGCGCTGACTTTACAGGCAGCATTATATGGAGCGTCTGTGATCTCCAAATATGCTGTCTGTGTAGGCAGCCCCTGAGGTTTTGAGACGAAGACTACGTACAGGTCCACTCATATATTGTGTGATGACCATACACTCCCTGTATGGACTGTAGGAATTTGACAAAAGTGTCCTTTCTTTTGTGTTTACAGCATAAATAATTATTTATTCCGTTTTAGTTTATAAAATAAGATCTTTTTCTAAGATATTACCATGTCCCTTTCCTTTATTTTCCATTCGCCTCATACTTGTTTGCGTCACACTGTTTATTTTTATATATTGTCTATTTTAATACTTGAAGTAGGCTACTGTATGTGCTTTGGAAATATTATAAAAGCTGAAAACAGTGCTAATAAAATTAAATACAAAATCTCGAACTCTTCGCCATTTATGACTAGCTCATCGGGGCTTGGCAGCTACTCGCACTGATCCAATCCAAATCCACAACTTTCATTTTCTAATAACGCGGTCAACTTTCTCTCATTTGATCTGTGCATGCGTTTAAATGGCAGATTTAAGTTTTTAGAGCACTCAGGTCCTTAACCTCTAATATCTATAATAAATTTGAAACTAACGGGACATTTTCCTGTTACCATTTACGTGAGTGATGCGGGGATTTAACATTGTAGTTAAGAATAATATAAAACGACGGGGTATTTTTAAAAACACTCTTTTGCGATTTGCAGAATCATAAACGTAAAAATCTGCACAGCAACCAATGTAATTGTTACACATGCGCAGTAAAGTCTCGTCGCCACCTCGAAATGTATTATGGGACAGCTCCGTCAGCGGAAACAGATGTAAACATGTGATTGTCAAACGGAGCGCGTTTGGTCCAGGGTTGCTTCTGTTATGCGGCCGTGAAAATCAATATGCTTTATTCAAATAAATGGGCCTGAAAAAAATATTTCAAGAATCTGTTGATAACCTTGCCAATGAAGTATTGAATCTTCGACTGTTGCGGTTTTCGAAATCCGATCAGTTTAGTTAGCTAACATTTACTTAGCATTTGTGTTCATACGAATACAGCATGTGTATGTAACGCAGTGTTTATCAGCATTGCTTCAAATCTGAGTGTTCATGGCATCCAAACAGCCATTTACAGATTCTGACATTGCTGATGAAGCAGTCAGAGCAACTTGCGACGATGCATCGATATGCAAAAGGTAGCACGCCGTACAGTGATCAATAATACAATTATTAAACCTGATTGAAGCGTGTTTCTAAATACTGTGCTTCTCTGTTGACATTGTACCACAATGCTATTGAGCATCCTGTGCATCTCCAAAATGGGGGGAAAGTCGTGGTTCTGCACAATGTTACTGATATGATTATCTGTAATACTTTAAAATATTTCATCATATACAGATTATAAAATATTTGTATGTTCAAGAACAACGCTGTCGTTATTCTATTTGTTATTGACCTATAATAATCATTTAATATTTCATATAACTCTGGTTTTTATTTTGTTTGATAGGTTTGCTACCAGTAAAGGTTACTGGACTGACCTCTACGTCCAGTATTTTGTGAGGCAAGTAGGTGAACGTAAAGCACCTGAGATCAACAGAGGTAAGATTGATTGTTTAAATATCTCCCCCTGCAGGTTAATGTTTGCAGCTGCGTTTAATCAACCCCCTATTGTTTTAATTGTGCTGTAGGTTATTATGGACGTGTCAAAGGAATGAATCTTCTTATTGATGCTTTTCTCAAGAAGACACAATGTGACTGCCAGGTGGTGAATCTTGGGGCAGGACTGGATACTACTTTTTGGAGATTAAAGGTTGTTTTTTTAAATTAATTAATTCACATTTAGTTACAGTGGGGAAAAAAAGTATTTAGTCAGCCACCAATTGTGCAAGTTCTCCCACTTAAAAAGATGAGAGAGGCCTGTAATTTTCATCATAGGTATACCTCAACTATGAGAGACAAAATGAGAAGAAAAAAAATCCAGAAAATCACATTGTAGGATTTTTAAAGAATTTATTTGCAAATTATGGTGGAAAATAAGTATTTGGTCAATAACAAAATTTCATCTCAATACTTTGTTATATACCCTTTGTTGGCAATGACAGAGGTCAAACGTTTTCTGTAAGTCTTCACAAGGTTTTCACACACTGTTGCTGGTATTTTGGCCCATTCCTCCATGCAGATCCCCTCTAGAGCAGTAATGTTTTGGGGCTGTCGCTGGGCAACACGGATTTTCAACTCCCTCCAAAGATTTTCTATGGGGTTGAGATCTGGAGACTGGCTAGGCCACTCCAGGACCTTGAAATGCTTCTTACGAAGCCACTCCTTCATTGCCCGGGCGGTGTGTTTGGGATCATTGTCATGCTGAAAGACCCAGCCACATTTTCATCTTCAATGCCCTTGCTGATGAAGGAGGTTTTCACTCAAAATCTCACAATACACAGCCCCATTCATTCTTTCGTTTACACGGGAGTATGAGGAATTGGGGGGATCAGTCGTCCTGTCCCTTTGCAGAAAAACAGCCCCAAAGCATGATGTTTCCACCCCCTTGCTTCACAGTAGGTATGGTGTTCTTTGGATGCAACTCAGCTTTCTTTCTCCTCCAAACACGACAAGTTTGAGTTTTTACCAAAAAGTTCTATTTTTTTTTCATCTGACCATATGACATTCTCCCATTCCTCTTCTGGATCATCCAAATGCTCTTTAGCAAACTTCAGATGGGCCTGGACATTTACTGGCTTAAGCAGGGGGACACGTCTTGCACTGCAGGATTTGAGTCCCTGGCGTTGCAGTGTGTTACTGATGGTAGCCTTTTTTACTTTGGTCCCAGCTCTCTGCAGGTCGTTCACTAGGTCCCCCCGTGTGTTTCTGGGATTTTTGCTCACAGTTCTTGTTATCATTTTGACCCCACGGGGTGAGATGTTGTGTGGAGCCTCAGATCGAGGGAGATTATCAGTGGTTTTGTATGTCTTCCATTTTTTAATAATTGTTGATTTCTTCACACCAAGCTGCTTACCTATTGCAGATTCAGTCTTCCCAGCCTGGTGCAGGTCTACAATTTTGTTTCTGGTGTCCTTTGACAGCTCTTTGGTCTTGGCCATGGTGGAGTTTGGAGTGTGACTGTTTGAGGTTGTGGACAGGTGTTTTTTTTATACTGATAACGAGTTCAAACAGGTGCCATTAATACAGGTAACGAGTGGACAGAGGAGCCTCTTAAAGAAGAATTTACAGGTCTGTGAGAGCCAGAAATCTTTGCTTGTTTGTAGGTGACCAAATACTTATTTTACCGAGGGATTTACCAATTAATTCTTTAAAAATCATACAATGTGATTTTTTGGATTTTTTTTTTTCTCATTTTGTCTGTCATAGTTGAGGTATACCTATGATGAAAATTACAGGCCTCTCTCGTCTTTTTAAGTGGGAGAACTTGCACAATTGGTGGCTGACTAAATACTTTTTTGCCCCACTGTATTTCAGTATTCAAAAAGAAGACAGTAATAATAATTATATTAGTTATATATCTTTTTAATTATGAAAACGATTCTTCTTATATTCTTATACTCTTATACAGACTTCCCAAAATTTTATTATAACATAAAAAAAAAAAAAGTTTTTTTTATACTAGTATGTACTATCTAAATTTTTAGGTTGAAAACATTATGCCAAAAAAGTTCTTTGAAGTCGACTTCCCAATGATTGTTGCAAGAAAAATACACCACATCAAGTAAGGCATTTTTAATGTTATAATATTATTATTGTTATTATTTTCAGTAAATTGCTATTTGACATTAACTTGAATGATTTTGGATGCTTAGCATGTACTTTTAGTCATATTCCTGTAGAGGGAGACAGTATCTCAAATGAGAAGTTTTCTAGGACCCTCCATCTAAGTAGATCTACCCTCCAAAGCAATAGTTGGATTGTATATCTGTCATCTATTTTGTATTGTATTAAATTTGATCTGTCCTAAATTTGCTATTTGACATTAACTTGAATGATTTTGGATGCTTAGCATGTACTTTTAGTCATATTCCTGTAGAGTCATAACGAAAACCAGTAAACAAAAATAAAACTACAATGAGCAACAGCATTATTTCTAGGACCCTCCATCTAAGTAGATCTACCCTCCAAAGCAATAGTTGGATTGTATATCTGTCATCTATTTTGTATTGTATTAAATTTGATCTGTCCTAAATTTGCTCTTTATCAGTACCCCACCTGAAATAATACTGTTAAATACCTGTTATGCATTTGAATTATACTTGGGTGGAGGATGTTTTGTCTTGGGTGATTAGAATATTTTTTTAATTGCTACATAACCACAGTCAGTGGAAGTTGCTGTATGTGTGGCAAGGCAACATACACAAGACTGCATTTACATTTCACAGTGCTTTTTATTCACAAATGGATGTAAGTGACAGAATAGAAATACACGAGCTGTGTACAGAGGGAATTACGTAATACAATACAATCTGACCCTTGGTGCGTTAGATAACAGAATACCAAAGTGTCATCTGCAAACAAATGATACTAGAACTTTTCTCACAACCTTTTTTGCAGTTGACTCTGTGTTGGATAAAGTCAGTTCCCCTCAAGTTCACACAAAAAGTGTCCACATTTTTTTAGTAATATATTTATTATGTGTATATTTTTGAGATTGCTATACAATATAGTACAGAACGATGTTATAGAATTTAGTAGTCAAACTTGTATTTTTTATGTGGACTTTCTACAAGTTGTGTGATGATAAAACATGAATGCCTTTGAAGATAGAAATCTGATAACTGTATAATGATCATGAGATAAAAATAATGTTTTCCATAAAACATTTGAGTAAATGATTAACTATAAGGGTGCTCCAGTCAGGATTTTTTGGGCGGCTTGTGATCACAGGATGCAATATTTGCCGATAAGATCACTGATACCGATCTTTTTGAAGCTTTCTTTTTATCATGTAGAATTATTTATAGTCATGCTCCAGTCAAGATTTTTACAGACGCATCTATGCTTCCATCCAAAGATGCGAATTTAACTTATGCGCAAAACTGGAATATCGCATAAAACATTTGTGAATAAAGCACCATTTCCATCCAACGAGTCAAAGAGAACAACATCTTTCACGTCCTGATAAACTGGCACTAAATTAAGAAAACTAGGAGAAGCCACTGAATATAATAATTTTCATATGTAATCAATTACTTTTTTAAATTTGTACTTTTTTAGAGAGCGGACGTAACACAATAATGCAGTCATTGCTTTTAGAGGTGGATGCCTGCTGTTTGTGAACGCAGTCATGTAAGACAGTAATTATACAGAAATACTTTGATGACAGGCTTTCCTCAGGCATTTCAGAATGACCAAAACAAAATTTCAGATGCTGTGAATGAGATCGGTCCACTGGTTAGTCAAGTTATCCCGTCTCATAGCGCAAAGTCACATGATTTTTTTTTGTTGCGCTTGTTGGAATTTATTCGTTAAAGTGTTTCTCCATCGTATTTTATGCGCATTTTTAACAAATCTTATCGATAAAAAAGTTTATCCTACTCAGATGTGCATATACGTTTTTTTTTTTATGCTGTTTTTTGGAATTTATTCGCAGTAAGGCTTAAGATCTCTGCCACAATTCTGCGCGTGAAATATTTTGAGCGCACAAAAGTTTTCACGCGCGCTATCTGAGTTTTGTGGAGAATGTAAGTTTCGCAAAGAAAAGTATTTTGAGCGTCAGAAAATCAATTTGCATTTAAAATTAAGTTTTTGGATGTGTGCCTGACCTTCTCTTTTTGCCAACGGCTCCCTTGCTCAACACAACCCAGTGTTACAATATGCCGTAATTCCAGCCAATCAGAGACCGAGGCTGCTAAATTCTGATTGGCTGCCTTGACAACCACTCACAACATTTCTTGCATTACCTCGACAGCAGAAGATGAAAAATACAGTGCATGCATATTTATTATGCAAGTTGATATTCTGATTTTTTTTTTTTTCCAAGCACATTTTACCAATTCCAAAAGACATCAATCTTAATTACTATTAATCTTGTATTTAATCACTTGTAATCTATATATTATTGTTCATGAAGGCTGGAAGTGAAAAACGCCTTATATTCAGGTGTGCATAATTATTAAGCAGGTTATCTTCTACAGATAAAATTTCAAGATGGACTAAAAATGAACTCCCAAAACTTACTGCCAGATTCTGGAAGATAAATTCTTCAAACAGTGGTACAAGAGAATGTGGTGCTGGTCCTTCAAGAGTCACTTCAACTTAATGTCTATAAACTATATATATTATATATATATATATATATATTATATATAATACATTCATTCCTTCCAAGTATTTTACACTACCCTTCAGTATGTGATTCTTATTAAGTAGTGTCATTTTTTAGGATTCTATACTTCTCCTAAGTCTCTGAGAACCTGACAGCTTGTACTTCTGTAGACTCCAGGTAGGTTGCAGTTCTGGAAAATGGTGGCGCTGGAGACTAAATGGTTCCTGGTGATTTCACACCTAATTCTTCACCTTAATTCCTAATTCTTTTGCAGTTAACATGCATCTTTTCTTCACTACGTGTTTTTGACTGACCCTGCTGACCCACTTATCATTTTGCTGTCCAATGGTTATGCATTAACTTTGCCATTTCTAGTATTGTATTTGTTTTGAATATTTCTCATGGGCGTTTAATAATTTTTGACTTTCAGTCTGAGTTTAAATCTCTTTTTTGGCTCATTTTATCTGTAAAAGAAAATCTGCTTAATTATGCACACCTGAATATAAGACATTTTTCACTTCAGCCTTCAGCCTTCATGAATAATTATATATCAATTATAAATTATTAAATACAAGATTAATAGTAGTTATTAAGATTGATGTCGTTTGGAATTGGTCAAATGTGTTTGGAAAAAAATACAATCAGAATATCAACTTGCAGAATAGATATACATGCACTGTATTTGTCCTCTTCTGCTGTCGAGGTAATGCAAGGAATGTTGTGATTGGTTGTCAAGGCAGCCAATCAGAATTTAGCAGCCTCGGTCTCTGATTGGCTGGAATTATGGCACATTGTAACACTGGGTTGTGTTGAGCAAGGGAGCTGTGAGCAAGCTAGTGAAACGTTGCACGCGCAAAAGAGAAGGTCTGCACACATCCAAAAACTTATTTTAAATGCAAAATTGATTTTCGTGCGCTCAATATACTTTCTTCTTTGCCAGACAAACATTTTCTCCACAAAACTCAGTTCGCGCGTGCAAAGCGCAATTTTGCGCGCTCAAAATATGATCTTTCGCCCGCAGAATTGTGGCAGAGATCACACATACTCCGTCTGCAGTGCGTATGCGGTGCAGAAGCAACACAGACTCATTGTGCTTTCACACAAAGTTTGCCACAAGCACATCATTTATCCATTTCCATTTTGATTCAAATCCAAACGTTGTTACTGAAAATGGTTTGAGCATTGTGATTCTGTTTTTACGCAGTACAGTAATACAATTTTTAAACGCAATAAATATAAGCAAGAAGAGTATGTGTGAACCTGGTACTATGTGTGCGCGCTTTGAGTGTGCATGAGCGCACTGTCTCTAGGAGAGCGCGCAAGTGCTGGATGGTTTAACACTGTCCAGAATAAAAAAGAAATGAAAATTATAAACTTTAATGACGATGCAACACTGCCTCGATTGTGCAAGTGACAATTCCTGTGTGAACTATGCAGCTTGCTTATTTGAAGCAATTTGCGCATTTAGAGAGGGAAAGAGAGCACGCGGTGATTCACTCACGCTGTTTGTGAAATACTTTATAAGTTATTTATTGAAGAAATATGAATTGTACCTCACCATCAGCATTATAATTATTTTACCTGGCGCCGACAGAGATTGAGACGGTGCCGCTGCGTGTCGTGCCAAACCTCTCACAGCAGGCGCGTCGTCAGCTTGAGATCGGTTTTATGAGATCGGCCTTATTAGAGACCGCTGATCAAACTTCCCCAAGCCATTATCGGCCGATAGCAATCGGTAGCCGATCAATCGGAGCACCCCTAATTATCTATCTATCTATCTATCTATCTATCTATCTATCTATCTATCTATCTATCTGTTACAGGACGAAGCCTCCACTATCAAAACCTTTGATTGAGACCCACTCCACTGATTCACTCCTTCTGGGTATTGAAATCAAATTATGATGTTACAGAGCACTTTACTTTGCTGTTGTGTAGTGATAATTTTCACAGTAACCTTTCACTTGTTCAACTTTGTTTCTTTGACAGATGGTCACAGCCTTGACTCGGACAGATATTGTATTATCGGTGCTGATCTAAGAGACTTTCCAACTTTAGAGGAAAAACTAAAAAAGTTCCAGATAAATCCAGAGTATGTACTGTAATGTCCCAACCTTGGCTGAGTTAAATATAAATTCAAAATTTTTTCAGTCTTTCTATTACACTACATTTTTGTGATGTTTTATCAGCATGGTTATCAGAGAAGATTATATAAGTAAGTGCCGTTACAACATCAGGATTAGCCTCTCTTATCTTTATTGTGATGTACAGACTTGTCTTTCTGAAAGGTTCACGTTTAATTTGTTACCTCAGTTACATGTTTGTTGTATAATTCTGCAACTAAAGTTAACGGTTGGCGGAATGTTGCGTATCAGAACAATAGGATTTTGAGATATAACTCAATTTACTTGAAAGATAACTTAACGATTCTGTGCATCCTAGATAGGGTTGATCCATCCTGTTTGGCATACCAATAGGAGTTGCATGCATCTGTTGTTTTGTTTTCGTGCATCTCTGCTGATGCCCCGACGACAATAGTACACTCGGGAGCAGTTAAATTTTCCTCAGATGCGTCAATAAGTGTATGTTTTCTTTGATGTGAACTGATGAGACCCGAAGGAAGCTACCGTTCTAGAAGGTGTATGACATCAATGGCATCATTTCCAAGGTCTCTCATTTTGAGGGGTTTATTTTTATTTTTTTGCAACTTCCTGTTCAGTCCACCCTAACGTGGCGTCTTTTGCCAGATGCAAATCCCATCAGTGTCTCAGATGCTGAGTAAAAAAATTCTGCAGTGTCTATTGTCATAGCACGCAAACCACTCTTCCAAAAACGTGATTTTCTGTTGTGTACTTTCACATATTTCCATAATGATTTGTTTCCAGGAACAAACTTCTTGTTTTGCTTTAATGCATTAACTGATTAAATTGTGATGTTTTTAATGGGGGAAAATTTTTTAAATCTGATTCTAGAAAACAAGATTGGATTTAGTTAATGCATTAGGTAAGGAACAAATTTTTGCAGTATTTATTAATATGCAATACTGTTCATGAGTGTTTTTAATGTTTTTGAAATACATCTCTTATGCTTACCAAGGCTGCATTTATTTGATAAAAATACAATAAAAACAATAGTATTGTAAAATTTTATAGCAATTTAAAATAACTGTTTTAATGTATTTTCAAATGTAATTTATTCCTGTGATGGCAAGCTGAATTTTCAGCAGCCATTAAGGTCACATGATCCTTCAATAATCATTGCTCAAGATACATTTTTTATTATTATCAATGTTGAAAACAACTATGCTGCTTAATATTTTTATGGAAACTAATACATTTTTGACCATTTTTTGATGAATAGTAAGTTCAAAAGAACAAACTTTTTTGTTAATATATGCAGAAATTAACATTAATATATATTAATAAATGGTATAAAAAGTACTGTTGGTCATTGTTAGTTCATGGTACCTAATGCTTTAGTGCTAATGTTATCACATTTTAAAATGTTACCCATAATTCATAGTTAAATTTAGCCTCTATCTAGAGTAGGTGTGTCAAACGCAATTCCTGGAGGGCCGGAGCCCTGCAGAGTTTAAATTCACCCTTAATTAAACACTAAATCAACAAATCAAGTCCTTCAGGCTTATTTGAAAACTACATGGTATGAGTGTTGGAGCAGGGTTGGAAGAAAACTCTGCAGGACTCCGGGCCTCCAGGAGTTGAGTTTGACATCCCTGATCTAGAGGAAGCTTAATTATAGGATGGGTGTTTTAAAGAAACACTTCCCCACCATTGATATTGATATTCCCCAACATTCCTTTATCTGTGTATTCCTGCTTCTTTCCACCTAGGTTACCCACTCTGTTTTTGTCTGAGTGTGTACTGGTGTACATGACCTCTGAGCAGTCCTCTAAACTGGTGCACTGGGTTGCAGACACCTTCCCCACGGCCATGTTCATTAACTATGAGCAGGTGAGTTTTAAACAGCTTCGTTATTACAGTCATGTAAAAACATGAACTGGAAAATTGTGAGCTCTTCCTGTCTACACCTCTAAGTGTCCAGATCTTTTCAGGTGAACATGAATGATCGCTTTGGGGAGATCATGATTGAGAATCTACAGAGACGACAGTGCAATCTGGCTGGGGTGGATCTGTGTCAGTCTCTGGACTCTCAAGTATGACATTTTACATTTAGAACTAGAAACTTTCTAACTCTTTATTTCTAATGTACTTCAGTGATATTGTACAGCTGTCAAACTGTGTGATTGTTGATTGTTCTACTCCCTACAGTAAAACAGTGTCTTTCTATGTACAATCAAAACATTAGACTGGGTTGTACTTGGAATTCAAAGTTGTTTTCCTGCTCAACATACAATGGGTGATCAAGACTCAGGAAAACAGAGCAGTTAAGCTCAAGTCATTGTTTACTGCAGCCACCGCCAACACTTAAGTCTCTCTCAAGCAGTATCAGCACAGGCCTCTCAATGTTACCACCACCATGGTGCCCTTTTGTAGACACCCTAGAATATCTGGTCAACATGGCTTGAAAATTTTGCTCAGATTGATAATGTGGTAGTGTTAATGATGGTAGTATATTATTTTAGTTTCATTAATATACAAATACAGATTTATTCATATTTTCTGTACTCTTTCGTAGGTTCACTCAACGTTGCGTTGCTATGACACAATGGGAACGCCCCTTCGGTGTGCTGATTGTCTGATTGTCTGGCGTGGGTGCCACCTCAACTTCACCACGTCACCCACTCTAATACTAGCGACCGTGCCATCCGCTCCTCAGTCGTTTAGCCCTTCAGAAGCGATTTATCTGGTCCATGTTTCGGCTTATTTCTTTGAGTTTCTCTTTTGCACTTCAGCAACTGCATTCAGTGGAACCTTGTTTCTTCTCATGGTGAAGTGCTATGGAGTTTCGTCGCTGCCTGCTGCCATGCTTCCACTTTATCGTGAGCGATGACCCGCACAGTAAGTGTGTTAAATGTATAGGTTTGTCTCACGCACGCGAGGCTTTTTACGGCGTTTCTAACTGTAAATTTAATAAGAATCTCTGTCTCAAAACTTTTTGAGCGAGGCTCACGGTTGTTGAGAAGGAGTCATCTGTTTTCCCCCGTCGCACTGCTCCGGAGGCTGCTGAGGCCCTCCGTGAATCCACAGCCTGAGGTTTGGATGTGGAGCTCAAGGCTATAGAGGGTGAGCAGACGGGCCTTGCCCTTTCTCTCCCTCTCACCTGAGTGCTCTTACGTGGATTCGCCCGTGGAGATTGTCCACGATTATTTATGTCCCAGCCTGGAGGCACGCAAGGCTGTTTCCTTCTGGTTAGATGAAATGTTGTACTCCACGGCATCTGACTTGGAGGATTTTGGGCTAGAGAGTCGACACTCTCCCGCCTGCGGCCTATACTGAGCTAGTGGACGAGTTAGTGCGTGCTACCACAAAGCTTAATATTGAGTGGCCGGACAAACCGCGTGAGTTTTCTTGTGTCATCTTCCTGTGGTAAACAGTGCCTTAGAGGCTTCTGTTCTGCAGAAGGATGTCTTCTTTCTCCTCCTCAAGGGTGTGATAGAGGAGGTGAATCGTGTCGTCTTCAGTTGCTGTTTCCTTCTTTCGAAAAAGGACAGAGGTCTGCGACCTATTTTAGATCTGCACCGGCTAAATTTTTTTCTTTAAAAAGGGCAATTGAAAATGCTAATGCTGAAGGCTGTTCTGGATCAATTTCACACGGGGGATTGGTTTGTTTCTGAAGGATGTTTATTTTCATATTCATGTTGTTCAGCGGAACAGGAAGTTCCTCAGTTTCACCTTTGGGGGAAAGGCATACCAGTACAGTTCTTCCCTTCAGTCTGGCTTTGGCTCCACGGACGTTCACGAAGTGCAATGATGCTGCTCTGGCCCCGTTGAGGCTCCAGGGCATCCGTGAGCTCAACTACCTGGACGATTGGCTCATCTTGGCCTATTCCAGGGAGTTGGTGAGTCTTCACAGAAACATTCTTCTTCGCCATCTTCGATCTCTTGGCCTCGGGTTGAATGCTCAGAAGAGCACTCTCACCGTTTCTCAGTGTTCTCACCATTTCTCAGCGGATCATTTTCTTGGGGGTCCAGTTCAATTCTGTTTCAATGAAGGCCCGTTTGGCTCTGCTCAGATTTCCAGTATCAAAACGTGTTTGACCTGCTTCAAACTAGGCCATCATGTTTCGGTGAGCACATGTCACAGACTCCGCGGTCTCTTGGCAGCGGCCTCTCCTGTGCTGCTCCTGGGGCTGCTTCATATGAGTCAATTTCTGTGGTGGATGAAGTCCAAAGGAGTTCGTCCCTTGAGGCCGGACCTCTGCCTACTAAAGAGTGTCGCACAGTTGCTTTTGCACCCTCTTGACATGGCGGGACCCTCTCTTTCTTCAGCAGGGGTTCAAGGTGGGTGCTCTTTGCCATCGCCAAATAATTATGACGGATGCCTCCGTAACTTGATGGGGCACGGTCTTCAAGGTTTGTGGTGTCTGGACGGGAGAGATTCTCTCATGGCACATAAACAGCCTAGAGCTGTGAGCCATTGTCCTGGCCCTGGTGCATTTCCTCAATTCTGATGGGTTGTCATGTGATCGTCAGAATGGACATCATGGCGGTAGTGTCTCACATAACCTTCACATAACAGGCGTGTGCGCTGCCTCCTTCTTTGGGCTCAGGACAGGTTTCTTTCGCTGAGAGCGGTTCACGTCCCTGGACCTCCGAACCTCACAGCGGACTTCCTATTGAGACAGAAACTCAAGTCGGGGGACTGGATGCTGAGCCGCCAGACGGTGGCTCTGGTCTGGGATCTTTTCGGCAAGGCGGAGGTAGATCTATTCACGTAGCAGGAATCGACTCAATGTCCCCTTCGGTTCTCCCTATGTCACCCGGCACCTCTGGGGATAGATGCTTTTGCTCACCCGTGGCCAGATCTGAGGCTGTGTGCATTTCTACCTATCAAGTTGATTCCGCTGATTCAAGGTAATTCTTGTGCAGAGTGAGTGAATGCAGAGCGCTCCTCCTGTTGATAGTCCTGTTCTGGCCATCCCAGATGTGGTTCTCGGAGATAGTCTCCCTTCTAGAGCACACCCCATAGGAGATTCCAAACAGGAATGATCTGCTGTCTCAACTCCGGGGCAGAATCAGAGACCTTCAGCCCAAGATTTGGAGGCTATGGGTGTGGCCAATCAAGGGCGATTGGCTGTAACCTCTGGTCTTTCTGTGGACGTTCAGGAAACCATTGATAATGCTAGGGCTCCTTCTACTAGGAGGATTTATTCTTCCAAGTGGAAGTTTTTTGAGTTTGGCTCATGCAGTGGACCCAGTCAGCTACCAGATTGGTTCAGTGCTGGAGTTTTTGCAGAAGAAGCTTGCGGCTGGGTCGGCTGATACCACCTTGAGAGTTTATGTTGCAGCTATTGCTGCTCGCAGGTATACGGACAAAGTCCCTCTAGGTTGACATCGTTTGGTTTATGCGTTTATGCGTGGGGTTAGGCGTTAGAGGCCAGCACACCCTATCAGTGTTGCTTCCTGGGACTTGTTTATAGTCCTGGAGGGCTTATTGGAGTCGCCATTTGAGCCTTTGAAATCAGCTCCTGAACAGATTCTGACCCTTAAAGTGACGCTCCTGTTGGCGTTGGCTTCTATTAAACACGTAGGGGGGTTGCAGGCTTTCTCTGTTAGCGAGTAATGCATGGAGTTTGCTCCAGGCCTTGTTAAGGTATTCCTACAGCCCAGACCCGATCATGTCCCCAGGGTCTTGTCCACGTCATTTCACTCCCAGGTCGTCATGCTTCACTCCTTCTGTCCTCCTCCTTTTGCTTCTGTTGAGGATGAGAAGCTTCACCTGCTCTGCCCTGTTCGAGCTTTGATGCTCTATGTGGACCGCTCTAGCCAATTGTGCAAGTTTTCCCAATTGTTGGTGTGTTTTGGTGCTGGCCATATTAAAACATAGGATTTCTCATTGGGTAAGGGACGCTATCTAGCTTGCGTATGAGGTTCGCGGTCCCTCTTCACCACTAGTTATTCAAGCTCATTCTACCAGGAGTGTCTCAAGCTCTTTTCAGAGGAGTTCCCCTGGATGATATCTGTATGGCAGCAGGATGGTCTTCTCCTCACACTTTTATCAGGCTTTATAGCTTGGATTTAGATTCGGCTCCCGGTTCCCAGATTCTTTCTGCTTGAACCAGCCTTTTGAGGTTAGCCTGCGTTTGCTGCCAAGCTCCTTGCGCTGCCGACATGACTTCTTCGGCAGGAAATCTGAGGAGCAGATGACACGGCCGCTAGTATTAGAGTGGGTGACGTAGTGACTTCGAGGTGGTGCCCGTGCCATCAGCCAATGAATTAGTGTGTTTCCATACGGGCTTCAAACAATCGGCACACCCAAGGGGAGTGAGAGTTCTATTGCGCATAGCTACACAGCGTCTCGTCCCTATCATGCAGGAAATGGGTTACTTGGAGAACACAGAGGGACCTTTTAATTTTAGTTAAAGTTTTCATAATTGTGTACTGCCATGGTGACCTTCTGTAGACATATCAGAATTATCTGGTCAACGTGGCTTGAAATTTGTAATCAGAATGAAAATTCAAAGGGTTAATGATGACAATGTTTCATATTAGTTTCATTAATATACTAATATAAATGTATTCATATTTTGAATTAGTTTTTATTTTAATAATTTCAGTTTTAATTTAAAGTTTTAGTAATTTTGTACCAACATGGTGACCTCTGTAGACTAGATACATAGAATATCTGGTCAACATGGCTTGAAATATGTATTGAGATTGAAAATATGAAGAGTTTATGATGATAGTATGTTATAAGATCTCTTGTAAGTACATCTTATTTAAAAATGTTCTGTTTTAGAGCTGGGACAATAAATCGATGCATCGCGATTTGTGGATCGATTCTGAGATTTTCTGAATGCATCGTGATTCTCTCTGGAATCGATTCTGAGCTTAGTTTTTAACAGCAGATGGCGCTCTAGACTAGTTTTTAGCCGCACACTCAAATGCTTACGAAGAAGAGCGCTTGGGCTAAATGTACTTGCACATCTGCTTTTGTGATGCCAGATTAATGTAAACACAGTCCACTGTGAACATCCTTATGATTCGCTTCAAACTTTTCGTACTTTATGAATGATTATTTTTGGTTCAAATGGTGCGTGTGTAAGGAACTGGAAGCAAGCAGAATACGGCTGTTTCTAAAGCACGGAGTGCCATCTGCTGTTAAAAACTAAGCTCAGAATCGATTCAAGAGAGAATCGCGATGCTTTTGGAAAATCTCAGAATCGATGCAGAATCATTTCGCGATTCGCGATGCATCGATTTATTGTCCCAGCCCTAGTTTTTATTTTAATTTAAAAGTTTTAGAATTTTGTTGTTTTTGTCTAATTAAAGTATTTTGTATGTTATATTTTATTTCATTCAACATGTTTCAAGTAATGAAAATCAAATGTTTTAAATGGTTTTAGTTTTAGGTAATGATAATTACCCTAATGTTTGTTTCCACAGAAGGAGCGCTTTCTGTCAGCAGGCTGGAAAAGTGTAAACGCACTGGACATGATGACGGTCTACAGCATGCTTCCTCAGGAAGATGTAGCTAGGTACACAAGCCAACACTACAGTACAGTTGTAATCAAGTGTATATTTATAACTGTTCAACCTGTGCCAGGAAAGTTTGAGATCAGAATCTCTACAATTACGTTCTTTGTTTTACAATCACAGAATTGAGCGTCTAGAGTTTTTAGATGAAAAGGAACTTCTCCAACAGCTTCTACAACACTACTGCATTTGCTGGGCTGTAAAAGATAAGCTCAATCTAGGTGAGGCTTCCATTTTACCCAATTAACTGCATCTAGAGTTTCATGGATCATTTGACATCATCTGTAAGTAATAGCGGACTTCTCTTTTCAGGCCTCTCACAAATTGGGTTTTAAACGTCAGTTGGGACTTGGTTGTAAAAGTTTCATTTGAATCAGCAAGAGTGGACAGGATGCTCTTCTTGACCCTTTTCAGAGGATAGGAAGGGGAAGTCATTTATATCTTTATTTCCATTTTTGAGCACAATAAAAATGTAGACTACTGGCATCAGCGTCTTTTCTTCTGTTTTACTTGTCTCCTTCTGTCTCCCATGTGACCGACGTGTCTCACTAAAGTGCCATATTAATTCAGACATGTTTTACAAATGAATAGCATAGCTGTTTAACAATCGTGAAACATTCATAGGATCACAAAAAAAATTCATTTTGTTAGCCGTATGTATAGCAATTGGTTTTTATAAAAGCACTGAATGTTCATTAACAATGATGATGAATAAAGACAATTAAGAGTATAAAATGATGATTAAGTGCATGATTTATTATTGCACTTAAAAATACCTTAGATTTGAAACCATTTTACACAATCTACATTGTGTAAAATTACAGCATCAAAATCCTAGGAAGAGGGATGTCCTTGTCAACCCATATAAATTTGTCATAGGCAGCCCTCAATTAAATTTCTTCTGAATAAAATGTAGTTAAGTTGGTTGATTATATGTATAGAATAATAAATAAAAAACTAAACCTAAAACTATGTTTTTTTTCGAATGTCACAAATAATCTCAAGGAAGTAGTTTTAGAAAACAAAAGGCGATTAAAAGACACAAAAAAAGGAAGTGTTTCCTCTTTAGCCATCAACGCCAGGCATCCTGCAGTCTTTCTCTGTATTCAGTGAGTCCCTGAAGAGAAACATTAACCCAAACCGACCTTGTGCTTGTATTTACAGCCACAGGAACCCCGAATTAATGTATGAGAGAGAGAAGAGCATGTTACTGCGATAAATGCAGATGCCTGTACAGGAAAATCTGCTGCAGGCCATGCTGAAATGCAGAGCGATCTATAATATGCCTTTAGATTTGTAAAGTTTGGGAAACTGCATTCAATCAGATCAATTCAATTGCATAAAACAGTCGAGCAGACCTTGAGTGGCATGAGAGTTCATTATGCACGTTTTTATTGTCCTCAGTTGTGTAATCGCAGACTGGTGGATGATAAGCAATATCCTGAAGCCGTCACCCCCCAAACAATGCTCTCCACTGCTGTAATTGTAAAGTATTTTTCCCAAGCCACCAAGAGTGATGACGGGGGAGGCTGTTGGCCCGCCTTACCACCACTCCACCCAATCCTCTGTCCACCTTTATCAGTACAAAGCTGCAGTGTGTGGTCACAGATCACCTGAAGTCTCAGACAGGCGAAATGACCTCAGGCGAGTCCAAGTCGGAGCTCTTTACAGTATCCACTGGCGATGGGGGGGATGCCCATCAGAATCAGCCTAAGAAGTTGTCCTTCTATGAGCACTACATTCAGCCGTGCCTGGCGGAGGTCCTCGGCTCCATTCTCTTCATGTTTGTGGGCTGTGTGTCGGTCATGGGCAACGTGGGCATCAGTGGGAGCATCCAGCCTGCCCTGGCACATGGACTAGCGCTGGCTATAGCAATTGCCATTTTTGGAGAAATCAGGTAACTGCCTTATGTCCTGTGTGCTTGATTTAGCAAATGACTAGATTTTTAAATGGAGAATAAAAATGAAAATATATATATATAAACAATGTTTATGATATTTATATTAGGTTTTTATATTTATAATATAAAAAATATTAAATATCTAAATTGAACAATGAATAATGTAACCAAAACTGTCATTTGAAATCCATTTATTTTGCATTTACTTAAAATATCTGATTACTCTGCAAAATATTGTTTAATTTCATATTTTTATTTTTCGTTTAAAAATGTATATTTTTATTCAAATTTTTAAAAATTTAAAATTTAACTCTGAGTTCTTTATTTTTTATTTAAATGATTATTTTCTTTTTTCTTGTAGGAATATTAAAGTTCTTAACCTGTTTTATTGGAGAAAATGAAATTTAGCCATTCAATCCAAAACAAAACATAATGTATGCATGATGGCTTACATTTAATGCGACTATCTGATCTTGTTTTTCAGTGGTGGTCACTTTAATCCAGCCGTGTCCGTGTGCGTTTACCTTATCGGAGGAATGGAACTGATGCTCCTGGTGCCATATGTGCTCTCACAAATGTTAGGTGGAGTGATTGCTGCCAGCCTCGCCAAAGTATGTGTCCAAGCTTCTCTGTTAATATTTGTGACTGTGTTTGTGACTTGACATTGCGAAGCCTTATTGCGCAAATTACTGAATCATTAACACTGATAAAACTTTCACTTTCCAGGATTCAAGAGTTTTTTTTCTTCTTTTTTCTTTAGGCTGTCACTACAAATGAGGCATTTGGAAATGCAACAGGAGCAGCATTTGATGCCGTTCAGTACTCTCATGGCATTGGCTCTGCGACTCTGGCAGAGATGATTATGACACTCTTCTTAACTATGGTTGTCAGCATGGGTGCCGTGAACGTAAGGACCCGAAGTCATCTGGCTCCTTTCTGCATTGGACTCACTGTGACTGCAAATATTTTGGCTGGGTAGGAAACTAATATTTCACACAAACTACACAAATAAATGATATAGCCTATTGTACAGAATACTATGCTGTAGTATATTTTAAATAAGAAAAAATTTTCTGTTTCGCAGCCATAAAGAGCATTTGTGTTAATATAAAACAATATTAATAGAGGAATTGACTGAACATCTTTTTCAATCATGTGTAAACCCTTAATCTAAGTATATATGATATATATATAAGATTTATATAATATTACTATATATCTACACAAATGAAAAAAGTTTAGAAATCTACTACTGACCTATGTTTTCACTGGTCATACGATAGATCATGCATATATTATATATATTAAATATATATAGATATATATAGATAGATAGATAATAGATCATAATAACTAGAATTTAAATGGCTCCATTGTTTTTTTTTATTTCCATTTCTCCATCTTAAGTCGCTTGGGTATATTTTAGCAATAGCCAAAAATACATTGTATGGGTCAAAATTATCTATTTTTCTTTTATGCCAAAAATCATTAGGATATTAAGTAAAGATATTGTTCCATGAATATATTTTGTAAATTTCCTACTGTAAATATATCAAAACTTAATTTTTGATTAGTAATATGCATTGCTAAGAACTTCATTTGGACAACTGTAAAGGCGATTTTCTCAGTATTTTTATTTATTTTTTTGCACCCTCAGATTCCAGATTTTCAAATAGTTGTATCTCGGCCAAATATTGTCCTATCCTAACAAACCATACATCAATTTGTTGTTGGTTTTTTTGTTGTCCTTTAAATCCTTTATATCGTTGTGCGTAGAAACGTACAGATTTTGGGTGGTGGTCATGTATAACAGTGATTTTACCTCTGTAGCTCATTTCTAATAATTGATTATATACATTACATACATTTATAAGCAGATGTTGATGGTCTCATTTTCTCACAAGTTGCTACACTTGTTTCATTGTGGAGACAGAGGTGTCCTTAATGAACATGGCAAGCAAATAAACTGAACATCACAGGATATGTTACAGGAAACAAAGACATTAAACAGCCTTGGAACAATAATGGCAATAGGAAATAATGATTCCTAACAATAAAATGTGCTAATGGGCTGTATTTAGGGTCACTTTTTAAAGCCAGTCTTCCAGCCTCTCAGTTTTCAGTGATTTCACTGATTTCGTCTTCCATGTTCAACAGGGGTGGAATATCAGGAGCATGTATGAATCCAGCACGGGCCTTCGGGCCAGCAATAGTGTCCGGTCACTGGACGTACCACTGGATATATTGGGTGGGACCTTTAACTGGCGCTCTGGTCACTGTCAGCCTTGTGAGGTATTCCTGATGCTCACCTTACACAATGAATGATTTTCTTCATCTAGGAAGAGTGTAAAGTAATTTATTGTATCAACTTAAAGTATATATGATTATTGACTTTGAGGCTGATCAGATTGAAACAAGAATTAATAGTTAATTCATGTTTTATGTACATTACAGTTTTTGTCTTTGAAACTTTCAATCCTTATATTTAATATGTGAGTATGAGTATCTGAGTATCCATAAGTATCTGATCAATTGCATTATTCATTCTAGGTTGGTAGTGGGAGACAAGAAGATTCGTGTTATTTTCAAATGATGGAGAGGGGACCTCAGAGGATCTCATGTTGCAAGCTTTTTAAATTCGAGATAACTTGTAAAGCGTTGTATGATATTGTCAAACATTTATATAAGTGCAGTATTCTATAGTTTTCTGTATTCTGATGCTTCATTGTCTCTTTGTTAAGTGTATTTGTTTTGGGGTTTTTTAAAGTTTTTTTTTAGTTAGTATAGCCTGCCATTGTGTATTCTGATGTTTTCTGTTAATAAAGTCTTTTCTTAGAAATTGCCTGCATCTATTTCTTCACTTTATACTATGTAAATAGGCAGCCCCCAAACAAAAATTATAATATAAATGTTAATTATCAGAAATAAATGTTTTACATTTTTTAATCTTAACACAACACATATCATTCACAAAGTTGCACCTAAAAATCGTCTCATATAGCTATCTGATATATATATATATATATATATATATATATATATATATATATAGATCTATATATTATATATACATCATACATTTCATATATATTATTTTATTTTTTTAAGAAGCCATTCCGAACCCCCTACGAATATCATTATTGATGATATATAATTACTTTTTTGTTTGAATACATTTTTTAAGCATGTCAACATATGTCAACAGATAACCATGTACACCATGTATAATATATAATGTGTGTATACACACACACACACCACTCTTTTTTTTATCTATGACCCCCTGAGCATTTTAAGAGTATTTATAATACCACCATCAACATATATTTACATATCACATTGCAGCTCAAAGTTCACCTTGGAGCGTCAATACGTTGTTTTATAATGCCATGTGGGTTGATTACATTTCCACCCAAGGTCAGCCAGTTATCACACACTTGACAAGCAAATCAATAACACAGAGATAATCATGGAAACAATGCTGTCCAAATGTGAAGCACCTTACATCTGAATAACTATGCTCTAATCTAACTCCAACCTGAAAATGTCTGTAATTATACTTCGATACCTTACTATTCTTACCAAATCTTCTCCTAAAACTTTTTTGATTGTATTTTGTTGCTGCATCATTCACATAATCCTATGATAATATATCAGACCTTTCAGGGATAAAAGAATGATTTATGGCGGAACAAGTTAGTTTGGCTCTATTATCATAGTGCTTCCCTCTGCCACAGTCACAGAGTTACTCAATGCACTTGATGGTGCACAATGTCAGCGCAGGCAGAGAAGCTAGAACTTGAAGAGCTTGACAAAACTTTGCTAAAGAAGAACGAACCCAAACCTCTCGGCAAGTACGAGAGAATAATCCAGCCATGTGTTGCCGAGCTGGTGGGCACAACATTTTTTGTCTTTATCGGCTGCGTGTCTGTCATTGAAAATGTGGAGGCAGCAGGACGACTACAGCCTGCGCTTGTGCATGGATTGGCAGTGGCTGTGCTGGTGGCATGTATGGCAGAAATCAGGTAAGAATTCTTTTTTTTATTATTATTATTGTATGTATTGCTTAGCTTTTTTAAAAATGTTTTAATTATTTATGTACCAAATATTTTTGTATTTATATACAGTATATTACATTTATTTACGGTGTAATAATAAAAAGACATTTTCGCTTTAATTGATTGTTATTTAGCCGATGCTTTACCGTACATTTATATTCAGTCGTATTATATTCAAAACTATTCTAAGATTGTCAAGAATTGTCAGGACACCAAATTTTGGGTTTTTCTAGCTGATTTTTGAGTGCCAAAAGTGATTTTCTGCATCCGTTAATGCATAAACATCCATTTATGTTTCACCTGAATGTTTTTTCTCTCTCTCTCTGCAGCGGATCACATTTTAACCCTCCATTCACCATTGCTATCTGGTTATGTGGTGGAATTCAGCTGACGATGGTTATTCCCTACCTTATCAGTCAGCTTATCGGAGGTGTGCTGGGAGCTGCAATGTCAAAGGTGTGAACAAGAATGCACTTATTACACATACAGAATATAACATTGTTACTTCCCACAGCCCCAAACACTACTCAACAGACAGATATATTTTGAAGGTTATGACATCAAGCAAGAACTACATGAATGCTACCGGAGCGGCCTTTACTATTCTTAAATCTGATGAACAGCTGGGGAAAGTTGTGTTTGCTGAAATGGCCATGACATGTCTAGTAACTATGGTAGTGCTGCTGGGAGCTGTCAATGGAAAGAGCAAAAGTCCCCTGGTGCCCTTCATGGTGGGCTGCACTGTTATCGTCAATATTCTGGCAGGGTGAGTCTGGAACAAAATTAATCTTAATAACCTTCATCTTCAGTTTTACGTATGTTTACGTAACATGTCTGCTTTGTTAAAATGTTTGTCTGTCTGAAATATGTTATTTTATTTAATAGAGGAGACGTTTCTGGCACCTGTTTGAATCCTGCAAGAGCTTTTGGACCTGCATTGATGGCTAACTACTGGGCTTATCATTGGGTTTACTGGGTCGGTCCTATAGTGGGAGGTCTGGTGGCGGCTGCTCTTGTGAGGTCAGTTTGCCTTGATATCAAATCTGCCATTCATTGTTGAGGTCTAAGAAATCATTTTTACAGCAGACTGTTACTTTATTATTTTAACAGACTTCTGCTTGGAGATGAGAAGATACGAGTTATACTGAAATGATATTGGAGCACCTCAGCGTGTCAAAACCTCTCAATTCATGATGCCATCCTTACTTTTAAACAGTCTGAATATTTCATGTCTAACCTAACAGCACATATTGCATTTAAAACTGTGAATTAGTGTATTTGAGTTTTATAAAAAAAAATGACCAACCCTTTATCTTTTTTTCCAGTATGTCAGTAAATTGTCTTTTGAGAATGTTTTACATAAAAGAGCATGTTTTGTCTCAGGCTGTAATCTACAATTCACTCTATTTCATATTCCTATATTATCTCTGTGTTAGTATTGCAATTTATAGTATAGTGTAGTGTAGTGTAGTGTAGTGCAGTATTACATTATAGAACAAAGAAAAAAGTGTAAACAAAATCAAACAAATATCTAAATGCAAAATTTTTTTGGCAGACACCAAACAAATGAAGTCCACTGTCCCCTATCCCGTTCCCAGAGATCTACCTACCTGTAGAGTTCAATTCCAGTCCTGATCAAACACACTTGTATGTATGAAGTGCTCCTGAAGATCTTAATGAGTTGGTTCAGTTGTGTTTGAACTTTGCAGGAAGGTAGATCTCCAGGAACAGGACTGGGCACCCCTGCAATATAGTCACACTTTATTTTAAGGTTCTCATTATTAACTACAACTTTTGCCTCAGTAAACTCCTGATTTGCTGCTTATCAATAGTTAGTAAGGTAGTTGTTAAGTTTAGGTATAGGGAAGGATTAAGCGGTCTAAAATGGTCATGCAGAATAAGGCATTGATATGTGTTTTGTATGTAGTAATAAACAGCCAATATGCTAGTAATATGTATGCTAGTTAATAGTGAGAATTGGTTCTTAAAATAAAGAGTTAAGTTGTCACAAGGGCTCAGTGGATATTTAATTATTTCAGTCAAATGTTACACTATTTTTATGTGATTTTTCGATACACAATATTGTTAATATCTCCCTATATGTGAAATAGTTTGTAGCCTATAATGCCCGTCTGGCCGTCTGGTGTTTGTGCATGCGGCTCCTTGATAAAGAGTTGGGTTTTTTTTCTCTCTCTTCAGACAATCAAGATATCAGCTTTGAATGACCGTAAATGCCCTATCCAAGACTCATATGAGTCAAAGCTTCTGGCGCATCTCACGCAGTAGACCTCATTCATACTAGAGTATGGGGGGTTTTTTCTTCGACTTGCGGATTATTTTAATGCTTTTATGCATCTTATATATATAATATTATATGATTGAATATTATTATAAAGTAAAAGTAGGTATTTGTTATTATTAAATCTAATAGCAAAATCCTACTTATAGTCTCTAAATAAACCTTGCCCATCTACTTTGTACAAAGTACACAAATATTTTTTATGAGCTTAAAGAAACAGAATGGATAAGGGTATCATAGCTTGAACATATCCTGATGGGCCAAAATTATTTATTTAATGGTTTATACAAGCAACAGGCTTAACTTTAATTCACAGCCCTGTCTGCTGTAAGTTTGGTGAGTTTAGTGTTTCACAATTCTAACGGCATTCATATGATCCCATATTTATATAGATTTGTGTTTTAGATTTGCTTGTATTGCAAATGAATTTAGATTTTGCTCTGCATCAGGAAAAACAACGCACAGGATAATTGTCTCCAGGTTTGTTGGCTTTTTATTGACATGTTGCTGACCAAATCGACAAAACAACATTCAAACTGGTTAACGATATTTGTCAGACAAAGCCAGGGCCAATCTTACAAGGAACTTGTCCATGGCTAGGTGGGCTTCAGGTGTGAAGTCATCAGGGAAGAGCATGGCCAACACCACAAGAATGTTGTGGGACAGGATCTGTTAAATGAAGATTAATAGACACCATTTTAAAGACAACTTCATAATGAGATCTATGAAAGTATGGCTAAAATATTAATAAATAGCGTCAGACACACAGCAGTATATTTACCCTGAAGTTAACAGGATCAACTCTCAGCTGAAAGGCATGCAGCTCGCTAAGAGTGAGCAGGCCGGCGAAAAGGTCATCGATTTTCTCAACAGCCAAACCGATTCCAGCGACAACCTTCCTTCCATGCTTCCTCACAGGAGCAGAGCCGGGGCTCAAGTCGCTCCAGTGAGAGAAGTAGGTCTTGGTCTGAGGGTAGACATAGAGCATTCTGCAAAATGGTGGTGAAAAGCCGATTTATTCAGAGCGTTAGATCTGCAAAATATGCATTAGACATTCTATAGAAAAAAAAACTGGTTTGACTTACCTGGACAACGCCTCATTGCCGATATCCTCAGCCTTTGGGGAGATCTTAGCCCAGAGGGCCTTCACAGTTGCTTTGTCATTAGCAGAGAGGCTCATTTTGAATCGATGTCTGAAATGAGCAGTCGTGCTAGGGTCAAATGACTTACCCACCTAAACGTTGGTCCTCTTTTTAAGCGCTTGTAGTTGAGTGGGCACACCCAAGATACAGCCTAATTGCGTGTCAGATTGAACTCCTGCCAGTTAACACTGAAAATTGACGTGATGCCCATTTTTTTTTTTTTTAGGGAGAACGTGATGATGCATGCGTGCACACTTGAGTCACAAGACATAAACAGATATGGGCAGATCCTAATCAATCCAAGTCCGCATTTTCAGTTCAAGTAACCCCACAACATGATTTCACTAATAATTTATTAATTAAAGGGATAGTTCAACCAAAAATGAAAATTATGTCAGTAATTACTCACCCTCATGTCGTTGCAAACCTGTAAGACCTTCGTTCATCTTTGGAACACAAATTAAGATATTTTTGATGAAATGTGAGAGCTCTCAGACTCTGCATAGATAGCAACGCAACTGACACGTTCAAGGCCAAGAAACGTAGTAAGGACGTTGTTAAAACTGTCCATGTGACATCAGTGGCCCAACTTCAGTTTTGCGAAGCTCCAAGAATACTTTTTGAGTGCAGAGAAAACAAAAAATGACATAATTTATTCAACAATTCTTACTTCTTCTGCCATTTTAGAGTATCACAACACGTAGGCACGCTTTCCCCTAAGCATAAACAACGCTGATTACGCAGATTATGTTCATGCGCGTGCTTTCTCCTCCGAACGTAAACAATGCTGATTACGTTGATTACGCTCTTGGGTACTCTCCAAAAAGGTGGAAGACGTAACTCGGGGGAGAAGAATTGTTGAATAAATTATGTTATTACTGCTTTCTTTTTGCACAAAAAGTATTCTCGTAGCTGCGCAAAACCGAAGTTGAGCCACTGATGTCACATTGACAGTTTTACCAATGTCCTTGTTATGTTTCCGTCTGGGAACATTTCAGGTTGCGTTGCTGTCTATGCAGGGCTGAGGTCAAAAATATCTTAATTCGCGTTCCGAAGATGAACGAATGTCTTAGGGGTTTGGAATAACATGAGGGTGAGTAATTGCAATTTTCATTTTGGGGTGAATTTTTCATTTTTTTTTTTTTTTTTTTTTGGGGTGAACTATCCCTTTAAGTTCGTACGTTAAGGTTCGTTTTAGATCTTAGTAGCTATGACCCTTCTGCTCGTGTGCTTCCTGCACCCAAAATTATTTTACGCTCTTTTAATGAATTACAAAACAAATACATAAATAAATAAACGGCCAAATGCAGTTTATTTTAAGTGCTATTTTAGTTTAATTTAGTTGTTAGTATGTAATACAAACGGTCCATTATGCTCATGCACGTCTCTACGCGCTGGTTTTACTCTTCATACGATGTTTATCACCTTTCATTCTTGCAGAACTGCGTTAGTACTAGCCTATACCTATTACTAAATAAAAATGATAATAATTTTTTTATATAATATATTTTATATTGTACTTTTTAACTACATTGACGTTTAAATATATCATTATTTCATATCTATCTATTATTATTATTATTATTATTTTTAATAACATGTCATTTTTTTGTTCAGGGCTATATTGTGGCGAGAAGTAAAACGACCAAAGAGGAACTGAGGGCACAGTTCTGATTATTCCGAATTTTTTTATATTCTATTTTGAATTGTTCTATAATCATTTATTTCATTTATTGGCTCTGAAATAGTGCGTGCCTGGTGAATCGATAAAGTGGCCACACCCTTTTAATTTTGTATTTGATGAGACTGGATTTTGTTTTTTTTACACACAGGCAGTTCATTTTGAGATTACGTAAGAGGAGAGTCTGTGAATAGAGATAAGGCAGAGTCGTTTTGAATGCACGTATGTGCATGAGATAACCAGGAGCTGAGATCACAACAATAATTGATAGTCTTTAAAAGTCACATTTCCCAAGGATTTAAACAATTAAATAAAGATTTACTCTACAATCCTATACGTTTATGGTTTAACCTGCAAAGACATTATCATTGCCATACTATGCTGATTCTCCTTTTAATTGTCATAATAAGTTTTTTTTCTTTTCATAAAAAGGGGGTGTATGATATGCTACAAGTGTTTTACCACTTGCATTAAAACGTAGTCTAATTTCAAGAGCGATGCAAACGTGCAAAATCCCTACAGCGTCCTGCCCACGAGAAGTTCCAGCCAATCAAATGAGCACTCTTGTATTGGGGATGCCAGGAGCGACCTAAATCCAGGACATTTTCAGCAATCTGAATTATGAGGACGCTGGCCCCAAAGCTTTGCAGAGGTATAGTGCCCATTAGGGCTGCACAATTAATCAAATTTCTAATCGCGATTACAATTATGGATGCCACAATTACATAATCGTTCAAAGTCCACTTATGTTATTCTGCGTGCTTAAAACAGTCCCTATATTGTATTACTTTTACATAAATGTATCTAAGAAGAGTCCCTATAGGCTACAGCATTAAGTAATTTTCCTCTATTCAATTTACATTTACCAGAAAATTTAAAATCTTGAAATCTATACCAACACTCAGCCCTAGGTTGAGTAAATCTAATGAAATCATCAAAACCCATCACACAAATGGATACTTCTGCTAAGCTTAAACCATTAGTTCATTTTCGTTACGGTGTGTTGATCTTCTCACTAGCCTCATGGACGTCCCACCTTCACCAGGGTGACTCTTTGGGAGCCATTGCAATGGGCTTTCCTTCGTTGGAAAGGGAGGGTGGTTACTAGCACGCCCTTGATCCCTCACAAAGTGTGGGGTTGATGAAACTGGTTGGTGTTGTTTAAGTTGAGAAACTTGAATGCAGGTTACAATCACCAACCATTTTGCTGATCATTGCAGACCTTTTCCTAAGATCACAGCAGCACATTTGCTGGTCCTTATTGATGGAGAGAATCAACACCCTGGCATTGACAGAGCTGCTGTCACCTGTGAATGGAGACCTTAAGTGTTTTTGTTAGTCACCAACATATAACTCATCGACTTGTCTGGCCCCGTTGTCCTTCTGGTGTAACCTGTGAAAAGTACATGTGGAATGAAAGCTGCCCTGGCTTCTTTTTGGGCTCCCATATTTTCATTGCCATCAACAGGCATAATGGATTTCAAATTTAGACAATTCACCTTTGTTTTCTCCTTGCTTTACAAACTGGGACCTATTATCACCAGATAATTTCTCCAGCACACTAAACAATTCACTCTGTTATACAGCCCTTTTTACCTGGAAAACTCTCAACCCACTTTGTTCATGTTAGCAATAACAAGACCATATCTGATACTTTTGACACAACACAATACAAAATCAGTCAAATGAAGTCCATCATGCTGAAATGTTAAAACTGAAAATTAGGTTTGGGGTGGACAAAGCAAACTTGCTTGCTTTGCCTGTGCTGCGCAAATGTGGCCTTGTTATATTTTTGCCACAATAATAACCTTGATATTGACCAGCTTAATCCAATTCATCCATGGCCATTATTTTATTGGGGTGTATTTTGCCCTGTTGGGCCCACTTGATACATTTTAAAAACAGCTGTTTTGATGGAATGATTTATTTGTCTTAGTGTCTCTTCAAACATTATCTTTCATTCCATACAACACCACCACACACTTTCACACTCCCCTCTGGCCAGAGCTTCATAACTTTTGTCTGCTTCAGGAGATTGTGAGCTGAGTGGGGACCATATATATCAATATGCCAAATCCAGCCCAGACTTGGTCACTCAGTCTCGTTCTCATTCAACACAATGCACAAGCTCTATTTTAGTTAACATAAACCAAAATCATAGAATCTCATCTCTGCAATGGATCAACTTTTCATGCTGTCTCCCAGGGATATGGGATATAAATTCTAGACGTCTTCAGATACACTGTATATTTAAACACGTGCAGTTAATATCTTATTATTTATAATATGACAATTCTGGCATCTATTTATTTATCTATTTCAAAAAAGAATAAGTTCAAAAATCTCAGGATAACCAATATTGATCTATTGAACTTATTAAATTCTTCAAACATTTCTCAGTCTTTAGTTTCAATCATGTGTCTAATTTATCACATTGAATAAAAAGTTCCTTTGATTCAAATTTCAAGGCTAAACAGTTTCAGTGTGGATTATTATTCCACCAGCAGGGAACCCATGATGATTGATCAAGCCCCTGTGGCAATCCTGTCATTCATTTATAGTCATAGCCATATAACCCTACACTTTGCATTAGACGATACACGGGATTATCATGTTTGTTATTTATTTGTTTGCTCTACACTCTTAAAAATAAAGGTGCTTCACGATGCCATAGAAGAACCTTTTTGTCTAAAGGGTTCCATAAAGAACCTTTAACATCTGAAGAACCTTTCTGTTTCACAAAGGGCGAAAGAATCTTCAGATTATAAAAAGGTAAGAAAGAGATGGTTCTTTAAAGAAGCTTTGACTGAATAGTTTTTTGTGGAACCAAAAATGGTTCTTCTATGGCATTGCTTGAAAAACCTTTTGGAAGCACCTTTATTGTTAAGAGTGTATTTGCTCTGAGATTTCCCCACTTCGGTTTCGTATTCGGTGTCTCAGGCACCTATTGCTCTATGCCAGCTGCGTCAGATGTCTCCGAGGCGGTTTCAGCTCACAATGCTGAATTTTCAACCTCAGCTCACTACGCTGACTTCACAATCAATCTTGTTCTTGATCAGTCCCAGTGACTGTCGCCATACAGCCTCAGCTCACTACGCTAAGTTCAGTTCACTACACTGAATACAGAATCTCTGGTAATTGATATCACTTGATCAATTAAAACTAATTGAAAAGATACTCTTGATCACCAACATTCGATCTCAATTTTCTTTTTAGAAAATACTCTTGATTAGAGTCAATTGATCTCAATCTTCTTTTTAGAAAATAACTCCTGATCAATTACTGTGACTAGTCGATCTCAATTTTGGTCTTAAAAATACTCTTAATCGACTAGGAGCAAACACAGACTTTGCCGGCTTAAATGAGTTTGACTCAGAACAAACATCCCAAAGTTGAAAACCTATTGTCTGCTACCATTTTTTCTCTTGATTGCCACTGAGTTCTTTTCAAAATGATGCCAGTGATGTTCCTCTGGTGTTTAATGTAAATCATTTTCTAAGTAGCCAGGACGTCTAAGAAACTAAAATAACATTTCTGTCTCACACACACTTGTCTCGCACACATAGGCCTACACAAATAGATTTCCTGTTATCTCTCAGCTCATCAAAAATTCAAGCATACTGAAGCAAACTGAAGCACTCAGAGACAGTCTAAAGAACACTCTTTATACAGTGAAGCAAATAATATTAATATTTCAGATAGAAATCAAATTTACTCCACACTGTATCACATAGGAGTCAAACCTAACATTTACAAACAATCTGGGTGCTAGTTAAGTCTCCATCATATAAAGCATGAGGATGACATTAAACACGTGATTTACAATGGGAAAACACAGTCCATGTGTTTATATTATCAGTCGTGTCCTTAAAATATAGGCTAAATCTTGTGTTTTGATTAGCCCCTGTCTGACAAGGACAGAGGCCTACTAGACTTGGCCTACTCAATCGTTTAAAAATGTTAATTTATATTCATAGTATAATGGTGTTTGTATCACAGGCTACTGTTTAAATAAAAATTCTCAACGCTATTTATTTGTCTGTTTGTTTATTGTTTTGCAGAAAGTGTAAGCCCTCTAAATATTTGAAAGGTGATTAAAAGTAGTTTTAATGACATCCTACTGACCACCAGATAAATCTTAATTTATTCAGATAAGTCTATTTAATTCAGTAGACAATATATTTATGTATTAAAGCATTTCTTAATTATCCACGAATTGCTGCTGAGTTTACACAAGACAACATTTGAAGAAGACAGCCACTTCTTTGAAATATCATAATTGGCCAACAATTTTTTTGTTTTTTTTTTTTGGTTTTTACAAACCCAGCCCCTGTGCCCCCCCCCCCCCCACATCTTCTTTAAACTTTTTTTTAATGTCTTGTGTTAGTTATGTATATGTATTACTTCTGATAAATAGTCTGGAATATTTGACAGAATGATGACAGTTTTCAGTTTTGGGTGAACTGTCCATTTAATGTTACACTATGATCAGTTTAAACACATGGCTCAGGTGCTTTATTGCGTTAGAGACCAAAACATACAATGTTTTCCCCCATATGTTAGAGGTCTTAATGATACTGTCTGCAAGGGCAGAGACGACAACATCTTTTAAATAGTGTCTGACTGCATCTGTATGAGTTGTATATGTTGCTGTGGTTGCATACCCTAAAGTTGTCAGGATCCACGTGCAGTTTCGTGGAGTGCAGCACGCTCAGTTTAGCATAGGTGTTCTTGATATCATCCATGTTCTTCATGGCTCTGTCAAGCCCGTGGAGCACAACAACTCCGTGGGCTGCCACCTTTGAATTGCACAGGATTGCCTCTGCATTGTACAGGTTTCCAAAACTTGTGAAGTACCGCTGAGTCCAGGGATACACAATCGGTCCTACAATACAGCATAATATACAACATACAAAAAGTGAATAAAATTAAAAGAAATATGTCTGTTTTGTGTTTTTATAAAGTTGCATGAATTAGCCTATGCTATGGTGGCCGAGAAGTGCAGAACAAATCACAATTCTGAAAACAAAATAACAAATTACAAACGCAAATGCATTTATAAAACAAAATAACAATTCAGAAAGCACAACATCAATTCAGAAAACATTATAACAAGTCAGAAAACACAACAACAAATCCGAAAACAAATTAATAAGTCAGAAAACAATGACAAATCAGACAAACCGGAAAAGGTAGGTATGGTTTGAGACAGCGCCATTGGTTTGGGATTGCTCACCGCTGTCTGGACGAGACATCTGTCAATCAACTATACAGGAAGAACCAGCCGAAGAGCAGCAGAGTCATGGTAGAAAGTTCGGAAATGGTATTAAAGTAGCTCAGTTTAAATGATTTGTATGAATTGCCTTTACTCTGGAATAAAAAATACGGAGTGTCTATTTATATTTAGTTAAAAGTGACTGTAAATCATCAGCTCCATTGGAGCAGATGGATAAGTGAACCCAGGTTCGATCCCGCCTTTTGCCGAACTTTTTTTTTCTCCCTTTTCAAATCTCGTATCACATCGTAAGGCATTTATTTTCAATAAAAATTAAATAATCAAAAAGTTGAAAATAATGTAGGGTTAGGGTATGTGTAGGGAGGTCTTTATTGTACCAATAAGTTGGCATCCATTTAATAATTAAAATTAAATTTATAATTTACACTCAATATGTTATTAATGCATACTGTTTTATAATGTACTACAATACTGAATTGCAGATAATTGCCACTATTTGCAACAAGTAGTATACTTGATAGTAGAAATCCTGCTATTTTAACATAGTGTAAATAGGTATTTGCACTTAGTAAAGTATATTAAAAAAATAGCATATTGCTAAAAATACTGCTATTTTCACTTAGTGTAACTGGAATCCATTGCTAATATGAGATTTGAAAAGGGAGAAAAAAAGTTCGGTAAAAGGTGGATTCGAACCCTGGTCGATCGCGTCAAAAAGTCGGTGACACACTCTTATCTATCTGCGCCACCGGAACTGATGTCTCACAACTACTTTTAACTAAATGTAAATAGACACCCCGTATTTTTTATTCCATAGTAAGGGCAATTCATACAATACATTTAAACTGAGCTACTTTAATTCCATCTCCGAACTTTCTACCACGACTTCTGTGTTTCTTACGTCTGGTCTTTCCGTATCGTTGATGACCGATGTCGCGTCCGTCGCGTGAGCAATCCCACAATGGGCGTCTCAAACTCTACCTACCTTTTCCGGTTTGGCTGATTTTTCGTTGTGTTTTCTGACCTGTTATTTTGTTTTCGAATTTGTCATTTTGTTTTCTGACTTGTTATAATGTTTTCTGAATTGTTGTTGTGTTTTCTGAATTGTTATTTTGTTTTTTAGACTTGCATTTGCGTTTGTAATTTGCTATTTTGTTTTCAGAATTGTGATTTGTTCTGCACTTCTCGGCCACCGTATGATATGATGAGCATACTAACATGGGCACAGTGCTGCACCTTATGACAAAAATCATAATTGTTTATTATTCCTTTGAAATTGTAATTGCGATTTATTAATTACGATTATCACAATTTACGTTGAATGTTGTTTATACCATTGTTTGATGCAACTCCATGGCGTATTTTTATATGAAAATGAACAAGCTGAAAACACTAACTGAAAACTTTTAGTGCTTTTCTATAGTAGCATTAAGCCTCAAATGTCAACTATACATCGGATGGGTTTCTTCTTTAAATTATAAAAAAGTAAAAATATGAATGGTATTATAATGTTATACTGAAACTAAAATTAAAACAATGGAAAAAACCTTAAGATAACATGTAGAAGAAAAAAACGCATCTTAAGGGGATTATCATGATGTGATTTAATTTTTCCTGTCTCTGGAGTGGACAAGTTCGGGCGGTGCTAAAGAAGATCTGTAAAGTTGCAAGACTAAAGTCTCAAATCCAAAGAGATATTCTTATAAAAGTTAAGACTTGTCCACGCACTCCTAAAACGCCTCGTTCTAACACGCCCCACGTGTCTACGTTATGATGTGGGAAGATTTGCATAACGCCGGCCAAATGTTAACACAAAGAAAGAAGGCATAACTTTTATTCTCGCTGTAGTATTGCTGTTGCCGACGCCGCCATGTCGTGAAGGCGCTTTGTTTCGTTGTGAAATCGAAACTACTTTGTTTGGCCTTCCAAAAGGACACGACTAGAAATCAGAGGTTAAGTTGTATTTACAACACTGTTCAAGAACAGTTTAACCCAAATATTCATATGTGTCCAGCGCATTTTATGGAGGACCGTTTCCTGATCCTGAGAGAGTAGACTACAAAGCCGGCTGGTTCTGACTCCCCCCCACAGACTGTAAGTATGTTTTTTTATATTTAAATATTTTTATATTCAGCCAATCACAACGCACTGGATAGCTGGCCAATCAGAGCACACCTCGATTTTCAGACCGATGAGCTTTGTAAAAATCGACGCGTTTCAGAAAGGCAGGGCATAGAGGAGAAACAATAATGTTATTGTGTTTTTTGAACCTTAAACCGCATAAACACATTTCATTACACCAAATACACAAAATAATGTTCTTGTTAGCAGCATCATATGACCCCTTTAAATAACACACACAAAGAAATATAATTTATGCGACGAAAAGAATATCTTTATCAGTCTATGTCAAGTACAGTGATACATCAAATAAAGAATGCTCAAAGGCAGATCATAGGAATGCTGAAAAACTTAATGAAAAACATTGAGGCTATTTCTAGGGTAGTGAGAAATGTTGACGGTGCATATTAGTACCTCAGAGTAGCAATATGTACCATTAAGGTAGTAATAGTACCGGAACTCTTATGTCATGCTCTTAAGTCATGCCTGATATAAGTGGTAGGCTACTATTATATATTATGTTATAAGAACATTTGTTCTTGTTAAGAGACATTACCTAAACTTGTTAATTGTTTTAATTGTATTATAACTCATTATTTACATGAATCTCTTGAGAAGGCATTAATATGAATACTTGAGAAGGCAAATATTTACACATGAGATCCATATGCAAATATGATACGTTTATTAAAACCTTTCATTTGCAACCTAGCAACCGAGCTCACTGTCTATGGCTTAAATAAATAAACAAGAAACTTAAATAAAGAACCACACTCTGGCGATGAAACACTATCAATGTATATAAAGCTAATTCACATGGACTATGGAGTTTATCGGTCAGCTGCCACCATTTTTTCTCCGGACTATCGGCCAAACATATCTGCCTGAAATGCATGGGCGGTGGCCAAGAAGGCCTATTTAAACCAATGTCCAGCTGTAAAGCCACAAGACACGATGGTTGAGTGGACAGCTGAGGAGCAGAGCTGCAATACAGGTGTATTTGCAAAACTCGACTACGAGTCAGTGGGCCATGAGAGCTTGGCGAGGTAATCTTATTCCTGGCCTGCTTTATTCGATATATTTCATTGTATGTATTTCTTCAAAGAATGTGTTTGTAATTAATCATTAACCTGTTAGAATTAAGGCCTTTAATATTCCTGTATTGATTGTCTGGTCTCAAGATGCTTGGTTGTCTACCCCTGGACTTGGCGGTACTTTGGTGGGTTTGGAAACCTATATAACAGTCTGAGGCAATCATGGCTAACCCAAAGGTCGCAGCGCATGGGACTGTAGTGCTCCAAGGACTGGATAAAAGCGCTTCAAAACATGGATGATATCAAGAACTCCTGCGCTTCCCTTAGCGAGCTTTACTCTTCACTCAGAAACTGCAAGTCGACCCAGGAAATTTCCAGGTTGGCATCTCTGAGCAGTGGCTATCATGCTGCTTATAATGTTGGAGCTGTGCTTTACTTTTCTCAACTTCTCTTCCAGCTCTTAGGTGACTGTCTGACCGTGGTGATCGCTACACGCATGAGGACTGAGTTCACCCCAGACATCCAAGCTGCATGGCAGAAGTTCCTGTCTGTTGTTTTGTCAGCCCTAAGAAGGCAGAACCATTGATTCGTCGACTGAACGAGAAAATTATCTTGTACTTGACTGTATAATGCATTTGTGAAAAATAAAAGATTGATACAATTTCGTCCATTGAGTTGTCTCTACATTTAAAATTAAATATATAATTAGAAGTGCTAATATTCACAATTTACTAACTTACAAGAATGTTGCATATAGTTTCGGGTCACAAAGGCCAGAGGCCATATCATTTTGATATGATTTCCACTTCCTGCCCCTCACGCTTCTCACGCCTTACAAGACTTTAAAAGAAATATAGGCCTAACTTATGCAAACTTTACGTCCAAAATTCCCTTGCTGAAGATCCAAAATGCTTGATTGTTAACACTCAAAAATACATTCAAATGTATTTAGGTCTAAATTTAAGATGTATGTTTTTCAATTCCATATTTCCATATATTTGGATTACACAGTTTTAACATAAACTAATAAAGTGATGCATATTAGTCATTCTAATGAAACCAGTAAGAAACGGCAGATTTCTGCACTCAAAAAAATTGCGTTTATTAGATTCTATTTAAATTATCATATTTTTAAAATGCGTTTATTCAAATTGCTTAGCAGCGTTGCTTGAAATGTAGTTAATTACGTGACTGGAACAAGCAAAATTCAATTAGTTAACATGTATAAGATTGAAACAAATGGGATTTATTTATGATACATATATAAACCTGGTTATTGTGCATTTAAAACATTCAGTTTATTTATTACAGAAATCCTACCTATTTCTTACCTATTTAATTTAAAGTGCCCCTATTATGGGTAATGAAATGTTTATATTTTGGTTTTGGGAGTCCCCAACAACAGGTTGACATGCATGCAAGGTCAAAAAACACTTTCATTGTCTTATAATATGCATTTATTTTTACCTTACTTGCTCAAGGACTCCCAAAGGATTCGCTCAACTATTCATTTTTCCGAACCTCTCCTTTGCCTGACGCTAATCTGCAGTGATTGGTCCGATTGGTCTCATTTTCATTTCATCACGCCTGTAATGCCTGATAAAGCTGCGTTTGTGAGCGCAGTGCTGCTTTGTGTACAGCGTTACCAGGGAAACAGCTATTTTACGCTCCAAAAGTGGCATCTAGTGGCAAAGAATGAATTTACATTTTCATTCAGACCAACGCGAAAAGACCAACAAGTGGGCGGGCAGGGCAATATGCTAATATTTCATGTTGACGTCAACATGAGGCTAGGGATTTGTTTTAAAAACGACTGGCTTCAATGATTCAGAGTCGACTCTTGCTTTTGAGAGACAATAACTTTATACACGATGCACTTTCAGATTTAAAACTTTGCAGGATGTTTTCATTCACTTAGAGCTGTGTTACACTGCATGAAAGGTAATTTTCAAAAATCCATAATAGGGGCACTTTAATATAGTATTAGGGTATCAATGATTCACAGGTAATGACAGGTCTGCCGTTTAAATACTTTCAGCACAACGGAGAGCGTCACATTTCCTTTGGACTTCAGCCAAGATTTCAGCACTGAAGTCTGGATAGCTGTAGCACCACACCCACATCAAACATCAAGTGCAACACTGTCGCCATTGATTGATTTCTTTCCTTTTGCATCAAGTACCTAATGAGGATGACTTTGTATTATAGGAAGCCAAAATACTGACAATACAGCATCACCGTAAAAACGACTAAGCTAATGCACTGTAGGCTATATAAAAACAAGAAAAGTATTGGAAGTGTAACAATCCCACAGAGGGCGCTAACAGAGAAGAGACTATTCCATGGGATTACATGAGGACAAATAACAAAGAAACACATACTTTGTAAAAACATGTATTATTGATTTATTAAAGACAGAATTATCAGAACCATCCCATGCTCCTTCGGAGGGTCTTCATCGGAACTTCTCGGCTAAAACCGCTGAGAATGCCGAAAGAAACTTGTCTATCGCCGCGTGTGCAACTGGTGTGAAGTTTTCGCCCATATGGCAGGCTAACGTCACAAGGATGCAATGATTGAAAAGCTGGAAAAAAATGGAGAAGTTTACGTTAGTGAGCTAAAGCGAAAATATCACATCATATTTGTACTGCAGCGGTTAAGTGGACAGACATTACATGAACACCTTGAAGTTTGTAGGATGTATTCGCAGTTGATAGGCATGGAACCTGCTAAGCGGGGCCAACGTTGTAGTAAGCGTGCTTATGTTCCTCGCACCTTCAGCTAAAGCCTGGACGATTTTCTTCCCGTGGCAGAGCAAATGCGCTGAACGGGGGCTGATATCTAGATGAGAGAAGTATGTCTTTGTTTTGGGGAACGTTGTGAACATCCTGTAAACCAGTTAACAAGGGAGAAAAACACGGTCAGCAAGACCTATTCCTCCCTCTCTGTTGCTTGTCATCACTCATGGGAAACTGCCAAATAGGCCACGACAAGACCATCAATCATCGTAAAGACTTTTGATATTCAGAAAACTGAGCGGAGAACTAGCAAGGATCCACCAAAGAGTAAGTCAGACCAAGTTTTGTATAACTGAAAGAAAAGCAACATTTTATAGAAACGTCGGTTTGGTCTGTTAGCCTATTTGTTTGTTAATCTATAGGACGGCGTACCTTAAAAGAGCCTCAGATCCAATATCTTCTGCCACTGGAATCATTTTGTCCCATATCTGTACAATCAACTCTTTTTCGGTATTCGAGAGCATTATAAGACGGCGTGGCACAAGTAAAATATATTTATACTATCTAAACACAGGTGAATAAATATAAATTTAGTTTTGCCAATGCAATGTCGATCACATCTCGACTTAAAAAAATAGCAAAAATAGAAGGGAGCCGTTAGCAGAAATGTTGTTCCCGACGGTCGCTGTCTTCAACTCACCGGCAAGCTAGAGGTAATCACGCGAGAGTTGAAACTGCGCAATGTTGTGTTCCCTGCGTCATATTAGAAGAGCCTATGCCTAAATTATCGTGCCGGGATTCCGCGTCTCGAGTGAGTTCAGTGATGTATTTCGCAATAGTATTCATAAAATCTCATCGCAGCACTTGTGATGAATGGCTACGCTATTTGAGGAAAGCTGATCTAATTTTATGTCTCTGGAAAATAGTGATCTATGACCAGGGTTGGGGGGTAACGCATTACAAGTAACGCGAGTTACGTAATCAGATTACTTTTTTTTCAAGTAACGCATTACTTTTTAATTTACAAGAAAATATCTGAGTTACTTTTTCAAATAAGTAACGCAAGTTACTTTTGTTTCCAATTTATTGATCGACAGCTCTCCTGTCCCCATGTTGAGAGAAATCAGAAGATGTTACTGTAGTTCAAAATAAATATGAATATGCATTAATTCATCTCACTCACACAAAAAACACAGATTCAGTATTCCTCAAAATTAATAAAAGTAATGCAACTCAGAATATGACGCAAACCTGCAATAATTAAATGTTAAACAACACAAATATCCTTTGTATTATGTATCTTTTGTAAATATGTACTTAATCCCATTCTATTAACCAATGTATTTGCTTCTGACCTTCAAAAAACAAAATGATCCCAGTTCAACCGTACTAGTAAGCAAAAATTACTCTAGACAAACATTTGTGTCTTTTTTTATTGCTGAAGTGTGTTGAAATTTCTTCTTCTGCATTCTGCTGTACGGACGTAAATTTACTTTCCCTTCAGCCTGAGGCTTATTCATTTCTCTTTTGGTGTGAAAAGGCTTTTATATATTTGCCAAAAAATAGAACTTTTTTATATTAAAAACAAACAAGCAAGCCCTGTCCAGATTTAAAAAGTAACGCAAAAGTAACGTAACGCATTACTTTCCATAAAAAATAACTAAGTAACGTAATTAGTTACTTTTTTATGGAGTAACGCAATATTGTAATGCATTACTTTAAAAGTAACTTTACCCAACACTTCTTATGACCATTGCATTAGCCTCTGTACATCAGTGTGTTAAATTTGTGGAGTAACTAAAGCTATAGTTTTAAAGTAAAAAAATAAAAATGTCATGCTTATTGTAATTATAGGGCTTATTATTTTATATTTTCTATAACTTACATACCTATCTGTTTTTATTAGTGAACATCTTTGTTAAATTAAAATATGTGCAGATCCATATCAGATATTCTATGCCTGTATATAAATCATAATTTTACCTTTCAGAAGAATCTATTTGACTGGGATTCTGCATTGTCTGTCATTAGTAGAAGTTATTTAATTATTCAACTTGGTTGTCAAAATACAATGTTAACATAGAATAGTGATTTAGTATTTTACATTACAACTCCATAAAAATATATAAATATTACTACGATTTGTACTCAAAATCATCATACATTCTTTAAAAGTTTATTCAAGGCGGCTTCTTACCCCAATATGTGCTATAACAACTAGCAAATATTTATAGTTATTTCCTATAATTACACATTAGCTGATGCATCATCAGCTTATATCTAAACATGTTTCAGTTTAAAAGAAAATCCACATTGTTCTTAAGGGGGGGCATCTTTCCCTCTATAAGATGTATGTTGATATCATTGATTTGATATCAACACAGATGATGATGAAAATGTATCTCGGTCCCACTTTATATTAAGTGGCCTTAACTACTATGTACCTACATCAAAAAATACGTACAATGTACTTATTGTGTTCATATTGTATTGCAAAACACTTTTGCTGCTATTGAGGTGGGATATGGGTACGGTTAGGGACAGGTTTGGTGGTTTGGGTAGCTTTAAGGGTGGGTTAAAGTGTAAGGGGATGGGTCAACTGTGTAATTATAAATGTAGTTACAGAAATTAGTTGCAGATGTAATTACATGAAGGCATTTTTAAATTATAAGCACAATGTAAAAACATGTACACAATAAGTGCATTGTACCAAATTATTAATTTAAATGTAAGTAGTTAAGGCCACTTAATATAAAGTAGGACCTGTCTCTCTATTGGAAAATTAGTGTTAGAGTTGTATAGCAATTTACTGTTTTATTTGATCACAAACAGACTGCTCATATTAAATAAACAGTAAATAATTTCCAAAAGAATATAAACATGTAGCAACATCTGCTTTCTCTGTAGTGATTTTACCACACATAATGCCAAATGTGGCTCAAACGCAAAAAGAAAACAACAGCAAAGTAATACTGTGGAGTGCATACACATTTATGATATTAAATGACGTTGACTCTCATTTTTAATGGCTATGAGCATGCACTTCTGTGATAGGGAGGGGTCAAGTCACTGGGTGTGATAAACCCTCATGGCTGTTCATATCAGTGGCTCAAGCTGGGGACTGAAAGTGGGTGGAAGCTGAAGAGCAGCGTAATCACCCGCCTCACTCCTACCCTGCCCTCCTGCTGGGAACAAACCCTGGTAGCATGAACTACCCATGACTCAGCTAAACTGAAGGACTACCTCTTTAACTGAATCCACATCCTTTTGCATTTAGTGAAATGTGCAGTATGACAGGTAGTGCATGACTGTGCTCAGGTCTATTCTTTGATCTCTGTGCGTGGGTGTTTTTGTGAAGCTGATGTAGAGTTAAAGCTTCATTTGCATATTCTATTTTCTTCTAATGATTATATGTGTATATTTTGTTATTTTATATAATCATTTATTCTGTGTTTATCATTGCTTCCAACCCTTTATGTGTTCAATTTTTTTTATGTTTTGTTCAATTTTGTGTCTGTTTCGATCTGGAAACAGCTCCATCCTCACAACCTCAAGTGACATATCATTATTATTGTTATATATGATAATGTAAAGTATTTTGTCAAATAAACACAAATTGACAAAAGGGTCTGGTCACTTTAAAACATCACTTTTTATGTACTTTGTTTGTACTTTATTTGCTTTATTATGAAAGTTTAAATAAGTCAGGACAAGAAAATAGATTTTTTTTTTAAATATTTTAATACGACAAGGTTTCTTTTTGATTAAAATATTCACCTGTAAAAAAAGAGAAAAGAGAACATATCCTATTCACCTGTAATACATCCCCAAGAAGAGTATAGCAGAACAACAAGGGATGTTTATGAAAAAATCATTAGTGGGAAATGATGAGGTTGACAGAAAAACAGAAAACTCAAATTTAAAAAACAGCTCTGCAGATGTTTTGCTAGGATCTGAAAACACTGTCCCCTGGATAACCTTGTGTCCTTAAAAGACTTTCTCAAATGAAAGTGTAATCATCTTGAAAAATATGGATTATAAGTTATATTTGTGAGTGTATAATTTCTTCTTCGTCGTCTTCTTATTTTATATACAATGTAGCAACTGTTTTTATGTCATGTTACATACAGTCAGTAGATTTTTTTTAAAAAGACATTCATTTATTAATACTTTAATTTATCAAGGATACATTACATTTATCAAAAGCGTCAGTAAAGACATTTGCAACATTATACAATAATTTATTTTTTAAATAAAAGCTTTATTCTTTACTTTCTATCCACCATCAAGAATTATCAGGAATCCTGAAAAAAAAAAACGAAGCACAACCGTTTTCTGAAATGAAATTCTTGAGCAATCTTACCAACCCTAAAATTTTGAATGGTTGTGCAATTGTTTGATTTGTAACAAATTTAGGTTCTTAAACTAAAATTCCTGCCTACCAATTGTTTAAAACAGTTGTTGAGCTTGCTGTCCACTAGGTAGCAACAGATACATCGTATGAAAACGACAAAGATACTTTTAAGGGTAGGCCTTAGGAAAAATTGCATTTGTATGACATATATATATGTACCCATCCATTTATTAAAAGCTCTGCTTTCCAAACAGTTGCAATGAATACAATATGCATATCAAAAGCATGTATTGAAGCATTTTGCATGCTAGGTGAAGAAAACTCATTTTGAATAAATGCCAATTTAGCTATATAAAGAAGCTTATGGTATGCCAAAGACGGAAATTCCTGTCATCTTTTCAAAAGACACAAAATACAGCAAACAGGATTACAGATTCATTATTTTCCTCTTCTTTAATCCTATTGATGTGTTGTTTGCTTGAGCACTCACTGGTAGATCACACATGCCCCCCACACTGTCTAGTCTCAGCCTGCCAAATACTCCAACGTGTTATATTGTGACTGGATGGCACACTAATAGATTATAACTGCAGTTTACATTAGATTTGTGTATTTAGGAAGCCTATGAGTTCAAATCAGGGCTGTAATAATGGTGAAAGGAGAGAGGAAAGTACTGTGAAACATCAATAACTCATTTAATCTTGATTGTTCTGCACATGAAACAAAATATGTGAGTGGTACTTTGAAATCTTGCCAAACAGAGGCCATAAATCATGTGCACATCTTTCAACATGACTATCTATGTGCTCACCTCTTAGGCCATGTCATGTCTCCTCATCCTGTGAATGCCCCCATGAGGGCCTTTAAACATCTATCATTCCATGACAGTTCATCCTCCTTCAGTACAAAAAAAGCATCACGTGTTTAAACAGTGCCACAGACAGCCATTGTGATGTGGAGCTTGGTGGAGGATATCTGTAAGCTGATCTATGAGAAGAAGCATGTGTCTTGCTGATATGTGAAGAACATGAGCATGCATCTCAATCAAAACAAACAGTGTGCAGAAAAATGATCATATACAAAGTTTATAAACATATATACTACATACTACCTTTCAGTTTTTTAAACAAATTAATACTTTTATTCAGTAAGGAAGCATTAAACTGATCAAAAGTAACTAAATATTTCAGATAAATGTTGTTCTTCTGAAGTTTCCATTCAAAAAAGTATCCTGAGAAAAGTATTACCATTTCCACAAAAACATTAAGCAACTGTTTTAAACTGTGTAATAAGAAATGTTCTTGGTCATCAAATCATCATATTAAAATAATTGCGAGAAACGCATAACCTTACATTCAAATAGAAAAGTTATTTTAAATTGTAACAATATTTTTTATTGTATTAATACATTTTTGTTTTTATTTATTAATTATGTGTGTTATTGTTTATTTTATTTATTACTAATTTATTTATAACCAATAAATTATCATAAAAGGCTGATGCAATATGAATCAAATACAGTATCAAATCTGGATCCAAAAGGTCTAAAATGACTGTGGAGTTTTCCTTCTCACAGTTACACTTGATCTTTGCATTCAAAAAGTTCAATGAAAAGCCATTTGCTCTTAGCTACACAAAAGGGAGGAGACCTTTGGATTTCCTGCACGTATTGGAGAGTCAACATGGCAAGTTAGAAGCTGAAAGGAAGCGAAAAAACAGCACATTTTCAATGAGAAAGTTTAATTGCAAACTTTTGAGGCACAAGTTGACTTAAAAATCATCAAATTTTATTGAATAAATACTGTAAGTCACCAGGGATCTGGAACATCTCCCCTGAATTATATGCCAATGTATAGTTAGAGACATGCAGTGGATTTACTGTCTGCACTGCTGTTTAGATAAAAACATCAGCAGCAGCCCTGTCTCTCTCAACCCGGAGGAAAGAGAAAGAGCTCTTGTTTCTGGCTGTTCTTGTCTGTTAACGGTCAGTGATTTACAGGAGATCCTTCTGCTTTTGCTTTCATTTGAAAATGAGTAATGGAATAATTGAGTGATTCACATGTTACTAACAGGAACCAATTTGCGGTTTCTTTTTGTATTATACTATTATACAAAGCCACATAGTTACGTTGTTGGAGACAAGGAGATCTCACAGTCAGGTTCTCGGAGGGAGTTTGGACATGTCATCAGGTGGAGGACTACTGTAAACTAGTACTCCCTTCTGGCCCGCATAAACTAGAAGGCCACAGGGGAACACAAGAGAGCAGAAGCAAACCTTCCAGTGCTCCTGTGAACAGCTGCCAGCTGCACTTCCTGTTCTGGGCCTCTGCAGGGGAACAGGAACCTTTGAAGTGGTCATGGCATGTAGGTGAGCAACAGGCAGTGTTAAGAAACTGTAGAGAGGAACTACTAGAGTATGTAAAAACAAGGTTCATAGAGTGGTCTGTTCTCTAAACTAATTATAATCCAATTTAAGATATCACATAATTGAGAGAACAGTTTGAAAGTATCAGTGAATCAGCTGTAGGCATGAAGTCGCAAAATTTATATTTAGATATCGTGAGTGTAATATTTATTTTATACAACAGTTTAGTAAACATGAAGTTAATATTTAGCGACTTACATTTTTACAATATTGGCAATTAATTTGTCTGTTTTTGCTTTGTCAGTGAAAACAGCTCCAAACAAAGTCAAAGAATATGCTGATTTTACAGACACGAACTAGCATCTTACTATTTCTGCCAAGAATATCTAGTTCAGTCATTGAACTCTACATGGCACAGGCTGGCAGGTTCTTTACAAACAACCTGCTAGCAATCACATAATTTGCTACATGGCACAAGCTGATTGGTCTTTGATGATTCGGCAGCCAATGAGATTGCTTGCTCAATATTTAAATAGTCTGGCTCAGTGTTTGCTGTAAGCAGGTCATGCAGTGTGCTATCAGAGTTCCTCTGAAACCCTCTACCTCCCCCTGCTCCACCTGTCTAGATCTGCTAAGGGATTTATGCATGCCTAATCATGCTACAGCAGCATCTTACATGCTCACAGCAGCATGTCTGTATATCTGTTGGCAGTAGCGTACGTAGAAGATCACAATAATACTATTTAAACATACTTATTAAGAGTTTAATATATCTATAATATAATAATTATATTACATCCATTTCTAGCCAACTGAAAAAATCAAACAACTTTTAAAAAGTCAAACATCAGGATGCATAGGCCTATGTATTTTTCTTATCTATTTTTTCTTAAATCACAGTCATTGAAGGGATAATTATAACCAGACACCACATGATGCCTCCAGGATTACACGGTCCATCCAAAGAAACCATAATATCTGAGGAAATAGAAAAGCTGTGATCTTGCTCACAGGCTCATGCTGTCATGATTGATCTGATGATGAAGATGAAAGGAGCATGAGCATAAAGCAGATATTGCTCAAAAGAATTCCCTGGCAGGTACGAGCTTTGAATATCAAAAGGATGAAACCATGAACATCTATTTTGTATGTTCCAAACAAAATCAAGGTGTCTATTAGCATTCTTTTGTATGTAACTATACATAATACATTTATAAATTTTTGTTATTCTGTTTCCTGTTTTACTGAAATATCTGATGATGATTTAACAATACCACCTTACACTTAACTAAAATTGCAAAATATTACAAAGAATATTTTATGAAAAGGAATATGGGTCTTTGAGATCCAGTCAGTCAGACTCATGGGTCACAAGAGACCATGCCTTGTGTACCTAAGGCTTTTGTACATTGCACACAATTCACAATGGACAGTCTATGTGAATTTGCGATGCAAAAGCCCTGTCCATGCATCTTAATAATATACAATACAGTGTTTAAAAGGAATCTGCCATCAGCTGTGATTAACTCCTGGGATTATCCTCACCTCGACATCCTAGTTCACAGGATCAATGTCCCAGCTTTAAATCCTGATAAACACTTCCTCTACTCAGCTTACACCAACTTTATCTCTGAGCACCTTTAAATTGACAGAGGGATGATTCTGAAAACTTGAAGCATTTATAGTGTGCATTGATCCCCATAGTTGTAGCTTTTTTTTTTTTTTTGCTGGTGAACAGCATGACTATGATGGTCCACCAGGTAAAACAACACCAAATCATTCTGGAAACTCCCAGAGTTCAGGCATGAAACTCTAGATGTGGCAGTCCGATAGGTCTATCTCAATCTGACCTAATGACATCATTATCATATAGTAGATATATTATTATATATACTGTCTATATATATATAAAATTATAATTATAAAATTATAATTGTTATTAACCATTAATTTGTCTTGCATTTAGTCTCAATAGAAGCAAACGGTGATTACAGGAGATATATTTTTAAAGGTAATAATTGTAAAATATTGAAGCATTGTTCTTAATCATTTTTTTCATTTGTTTGTTAAAGGGAAGAAAATAATATATTTTCAACTGGAGCCTTGAATATTGTTTGGCATCTTTTGTCACTATTTCTGTAAACAAATTCTCTTTAGAATTAGACTATGTTTTTTAAAGGGGTTTTCTGTTGCATTTTTCTTAGTTACCTCTGTGCAAATACATTTTTATAATCAACTGCTTTTTTTTGTTTTCATTATTTTCATAGTGGCACAAACTGGAGAGAGAATGCTGTTCTGGGCACTATGTTTATCTGGGAAAAGTTTGACATATCAATAAACATTGGAAAATGACTACAAAATTTGTGATTCATGATGTTTTTTGTTTGTTTGTTTTTTATTCCTATAGTTCAACTGGCAGATCTAAGAATGGCAAGTTTGTAGGGTCCATTTCTAGGAAATATAGAAGTGATTGTTTACCTTTAATACACTATAAATACACTGTACATGTTACAGAAGCAAAATTGAATAATAGAAAAATACTGCATGTTTGAATAATTATCAGAGGTGGTGGGGGGTATGGGGTTTGAAGTGAAGTGAAGTGAAGTGACATGTGGCCAAGTATGGTGACCCATACTTGGAATTAGTGCTCTGCATTTACCCATCCAAAGTGCACACACACAGTAGTGAACACACACAGTAGTGAACACACACACACGGAGCAGTGGTCAGCCATTTATGCTGCGGCGCCCCGGGAGCAGTTGGTGGTTCGGTGCCTTGCTCAAGGGCACCTTGCTCAAGGGCACCTCAGTTGTGGTATTGTTTGTAAGCAAATGAAACATTTTGATATTTATTATTTATTTTTTACTCAGTATATGCAAACTTTTGAGTTTAAATATTGTACATTAATTAATATTAGTGTAAACAATGTAGCCTATACAATGGGAACCATATGCCCTTTTTGGAAAAAAAAATAATTGTAATCAACAAATCTATTGCTGCATCAGGTTAACCCCACGATGCAATCTGTTGCAGTTTTATATTAACTGGGGACAAAATAAATCTTTAACAGATTCTGTCCATTCACCACAAGAACCCGGAAGATCCTGTCATAAATGGACAAGTAAGTGTGACGCCTCTGCTCAACTGGGTTGCCATTGGCTTTGAAGTTCCCTTGGCACTCGCAGAACTCGCTGTGATTGGACTATCTTTTAACCCAAATTAAAAACCGCTTAAAGTCCATTTTGCTGTTATTATTACGTCAGTAATACCTTCAGTTAACAATGTAGTGTGCTATGTCGTGAGAAATTACCTCTTTACCGAGATCGTAACCCTAACCCTAAGCATAACTTCATTAAACTACAAATACCAGCGCCACTTTTTTTTTTTCGCGTTCTAGCGATAGAATGGCAGAGACTTATGGGTAATGTAGTTTAAAATGTTTAATAATAAAATGAGGGAAAATACAATCTTTTTTGAACAAAGGTTCATCTAAACACGTTCATTGTGCAAACATTTATGACATATTTAAGAGGCAGGCTGAAATTTGGTATTTTACTAAGAGCACTTTTTTAAACACCTTTATACCACCTTTCCATATATGTTTGAAAACTCTGTCCAACATTATTTCGTTAACATAGCATAAGTAGCTGTCCTGCCAAATGTATCTTTAAAACTATAATCAGACTTTGATTTACAGCCATTTGAAATGTTAAATTTTTTGCTCTTCCAGGGGACTCTACTGGGCCCCTGGGGATGGAAGTGCAGTAAAACATACACAGATCTATTCTCATCATGGACAACAAACTGTGCCGAGTCACATTTTTAAGATGGTCTTTTCAGCAACTTGCCAATATGTAAGTTGCAAGTCATGGCTATCTTTGAATAAGAATAGACCCACAAAAATATCTACATCAGTGCCCATTTGGAATGGGCACCATTTATTTAATTAGATCAGGAGCAAGAATACAGTGTTGACAGTAAACAAAAACACCAATTTAAACAACCAGTACATACTGATACTTCATTGTACTATCACACAATGTCAATGTGTCATTCAGTAAAACAAGGTACAGACAGTGTGTGGTTTATGGTGCAAAAGCCATATGATTCATGCAATGCAAAGAATCTTAATATAAAATACCTAATTTGTGTCTCTGTGTCAAATATTCCTCATCTTTGGCCTCCTCAGGTGCTAAACATCAGTAATGTGCATGCTCATCTTGCTAATAGTACAGTACAGGATTCATGTTGATCTTTCCCTGGTGCATCACCCAGTTGTGCATGAAGTGCCTGCAGCAATATAGTCCATGCAGTCTCTTCTAATGCAGCTTTCAGCCTGCCCTTCATCTAACGGAATGTCATTAATATGACCAAATGTTCATGTCTTAATTAAAACACTCATGGGAATTATGTGTATTGTTTACTAAATTAAATGGTGAATTTACCAAACACTATTCCTAATACAGAATATTCACCATACTTTATTATCCAACACCATGTGCAATACTTTACTGGAGGATACAGCATAAAGACAGCTAAAGTAGTGTATTAAGACAAATGATATTCAAGAGAGATAAAAATGGGTTATGTTAAAACCATGTTATTTTAATCAGATGAAGCCACCCAAATGCATGCATGGTGAAATGTCTTGAGCACCAAAGAATCACGTCCAGTTTCCTTCTCATCATCAGAGCTCTCCTGGTTTTCTTCCTCTTCTTGCTTATCCATGTCCCTATCATAATCTTCTGCCATGTCATACAAAATTTGCAGTTGTTATGCAGCACCCTACAGCACAACTGATGAACAAAAGACATATGACCAATTCAAATCAAATCACTTTATTGTCACAATACCATGAACGCAAGTGTACAGGTGGTGAAAGTCTTGGTTGCAAACTGCAGCATGACAGTATGGATGACAAACGAATGAATAAATATGAAATACAAATACTGAATATATATGCAACAAATATATAAGGGACTCAATACAGGTAGAGAACAATATATGGTAAATATTATGCTATACAGCTCATGAAATGAAAACAATAATAAATCACAGTACACATATACCTTTGCAGTGCAGCACGGTATGAATTAGTGCAAACAGAATGTCAGGGTGCAGAATAATAGGGAGTCCAGTCAGCGTAACTGATAGAGTGCAGTGCATATGAGGTTGGTGGGGTGTGCTGTGTGGTGTTACTGGTACGAGTTCAGTTCAGTCTGATTGCCTGTGGAAAGAACTTGTCTCGCTGTCTGCTGGTGCAGGTTCTGCGATAACACCTGCCTGATGGTAATGGTGAGAGCAGTCCATGGCTCGGGTGGCTGGAGTCTCTGATGGTCCTCCTCACACACCACCTGGTGTAGATGTCCTGGAGAGACAAAACATGTATTTAGGGTGTGGTAAATCAGTAAACAATATATAGTATTTTTATTTCTATTTGTTGCTCTGGACTTACCATTGATTCTTGTTGGAGGTTGTTGGAGGTATGGGCCAAAAGAATCCCTCCACAACTATCTTGCAGTTGTTCAGTTGTGAAATTTACTTTTATGGGCCGTAACATCTGCGCTGTCACAGTAGAGCTGTTTGTGAATGCAGTCTTCACAGCAGATACCTGATGGGTTCAGGCAGCAGTGCAGTACTTGGTGGCCATTGAATTGATATCTTCATCAACTGGCTTCATCTTCCTTCAAACAAACAGACAAAACAATAAGTCAACATTAACTCCAGAGAAATGGTGTTGGTGAATACAGGTGCAGGTGTCAGTACTCACCATATTCAGTCATTTTCTGCCCAAATCCCAGAGATGATGCACAGCTGATTTGCTCATTCTAGGAGCTATAAAAAGATGCATATGTGAAAAATGATTTGACTTGAAGAGTCTTTTGAGAGATCAACATCAATGCTGTACCACACATAACTGCATTGAATACAGACATACCAATGGAAATGTGCAACTTTTCAGCTCTCTGTCTTTTCTGTTTGTGCACAAGAAGGCCATGTTCATTCCTCATTCATCAGGACTGGTTTGACTGGCTTGCTGTGACTGATTTTCTTTGTGTTTTTGGTCTTCAGCTGTAAAACAAGAAAATATTTATTGACCCCATGTTTAATTATTGTTGTTTAAACATATTAAGACAGTTATATTTACAGTATATATGTCAAGCTCAAGTTCCCTGGCACCCCTGCAGGCTCCTGAGTTCATCTGTATACATCAGATTCAGAGTCTGAGAAAAGGCCATCATGCAAACTCTCAGTTTCTACCTTACAACAGAGCATAAAAAAATGTGTAAGTGATTGAGGGAGAAAAGGAATAAGATGAAGAGAAATAGGCAGAATTGTGTGTGTAATTTTAACAGAATGAAAGGAACATTTCAGAGTTAACATTTTATGACACAGAGGAACAATATCATTGGAATCTCTTTCAGAACAATTATTTTTTTCCAGCTGATGAACAATAAAAACATTGACAGCCAATCAGAATCCACCAAACTTTAAAGAGCTTGAGCATTTTATGGCAGACAACATAACCACAGCGCATGCTTATAATAAACAGAACAGTACCGTCTGTTGGTGTGGATGCTAAAATACTTCTCATTATAGTTATTGCTCTTGGTGTGAACAGCTTTAAGTGATCTGATTTGGCCAAATTAATTGAAGATCTGATTTGTCACGTGACAAGTTAAACTAGCATTTCCAGATTCTTGCTTCTTAGACAGATGCGTTCAATAAAAATCAACATGGAAAGAAAGGCAAACTATGAGGTGTGGACAGATATCACGTACTGTTGGAACAGGAAGAGACGGCACCAATTTGTAAAGATTAATAAAGAATACAATGGACTTAATATAAACTTTATGATATAAACACTCTTACAATGGGCACAATCTGCTTGGTAGTTGAGGCAATGGCCAATGACAGCAGTAGGAGTAAAAGTCGTAGAATTTTGTACGAGTATGCTTGTGCAGTATCATATGAATTTGCTGACTTGGTAAATTGTATGAATTATTACTACTTCGACATGACACTTTTCTGGGGGTTCTTCCTGAGGGAGCCGTGGGGTGTGTAAACCAAAGTTTAAGAAACATCAAATGCTGTGCAAAATGTCTTTGCAGTAAAGTTCAGTCAAAGTGCTCAGACCGACACAGACGTACCATCGGAATTGTTTGCCTTTGCAGCTTTTGGTCTTCTCCATAAACGCACAAGATGGTCAAATTCAAATCCCATGACAGGCCTTCCTTTGGTCTTCCCTTTCAGCTGAAATAAAGAAAAAATAAAAAAACACTTGAATGGCACAAATTAACATGTTGAGACAGTGTGTTAAATGATCGTGACAAATATTTGATTAACACATAATATAAGGATGCGTTCATTAAAGCAAATCAGTTTTAACTAAATGTCTTCAACATTACCTTTGAAGGACTTGTTCAGCCTCCTTGACAGCTTCTTCAAGATCAGCATTGGGAGCGTTGAGTTGAAGTTCCCTGTTAATTCTAGCAGAGAGAGAGAGAGAGAGACTTTTACATGAGATGGCTTCTTTAAAGAGCTGCTGGAGTATGTGATCTGATGTAACTGCAAGACAGAAAAAAAATATTGAATTACAATGACTTCACAAAAAGGTATTAAAGGCGTGGCAAGCATTGTGGTTACTGTGCTTTACAAATAGTATAGCGTAAAAACACAGTTACTGTGGTAAAACCATGGTAAGTGTTGTGGTTATTATGCTTTAGTAACTACAAATTCCACAGTAAAACTACGATTACTGAGGTAACGTTAAGCCCATAGTAAGTGTTGTGGTTATTATGCTTTAGTAACTACAGATACCACAGTAAAACTACGATTACTGAGGTAACGTTAAGCCCATAGTAAGTGTTGTGGTTATTATGCTTTAGTAACTACAGATACCACAGTAAAACTACGATTACTGAGGTAACGTTTAGCCCATAGTAGTGTGGTGGTTATTATGCTTTAGTGACACAGATACCACAGTAAAACTACGATTACTGAGGTAACGTTAAGCCCATAGTAAGTGTTGTGGTTATTATGCTTTAGTAACTACAAATACCACAGTAAAACTACGATTACTGAGGTAACGTTAAGCCCATAGTAAGTGTTGTGGTTATTATGCTTTAGTAACTACAGATACCACAGTAAAACTACGATTACTGAGGTAACGTTAAGCCCATAGTAAATGTTGTGGTTATTATGCTTTAGTAACTACAAATACCACAGTAAAACTACGATTACTGAGGTAAGCCCATAGTAAGTGTTGTGGTTATTATGCTTTAGTAACTACAGATACCACAGTAAAACTACGATTACTGCGGTAACGTTAAGCCCATAGTAAGTGTTGTGGTTATTATGCTTTACTACAAATACCACAGTAAAACTATGATTACTGAGGTAACGTTAAGCCCATAGTAAGTGTTGTGGTTATTATGCTTTAGTAACTACAGATACCACAGTAAAACTACGATTACTGAGGTAACGTTAAGCCCATAGTAAGTGCTGTGGTTATTATGCTTTAGTAACTACAAATACCACAGTGAAACTACGATTACGGTGGGAGAAGCATGGTAAATATGTTGTAGTTACTGTGCATTGGCTACACATGACATGGTCGAGCAACAGTTAGGCTACTATGGTAAAATATGGTAAATGTGTGGACTTTTTACATGATCACGATTATCACGCAATACCGGGTTGGTTGATTTATTATGCCGTCATCAGCAATGTCTAAAAGCTGAAGACCCTTGTCACAACATGATTAAAAACGGTTTTATTTATTTCAAACTGCAACAGGTCTATATACAGTAGAAGTTAGCTTAGGCTAATGTCAATGGTAGGCTAGCAGCTGTGCTAACTGAGCAGCCCACTGTTCCATAATTTGAACGCATGCGCTGCCATTTTAACACATGACCCATGTAACTTGATGCAGAAACACTGAAATAATTAAAATAATACTGTTAACCACATGATCTCATTACAAAAAAAAGATTGTTGCCCTTACCTGTTTGAAGGTGTACGAGCATCAGGTGAACTGGACGAACTGAGCCTCGCTGGAGACGTCACTGTCGCTGAAGATGACGTGTGGTATTTGGACGTATCTGCTCTCCACTGAAGTTAATGTGAAGGATTGGCGTATCATATGCACGCAAAATTGGCATTTGGCGTATGCATTACACACAATTAGAAAGTGTAAAGTTGTGTTATTTATACGCAGACTGATGAGAACGGGTTGGAAATCCTCCATCTTCCCCAGTTCCACCTGTATAGATCTGCTACGATGTATTCATTTACAGTGGGGAAAAAAAGTATTTAGTCAGCCACCAATTGTGCAAGTTCTCCCACTTAAAAAGATGAGAGAGGCCTGTAATTTTCATCATAGGTACACCTCAACTGTGAGAGACCCAATGAGAAAAAAAATCCAGAAAATCACATTTTTTAAGAATTTATTTGCAAATTATGGTGGAAAATAAGTATTTGGTCAATAACAAAATTTCATCTCAATACTTTGTTATATACCCTTTGTTGGCAATGACAGAGGTCAAACGTTTACTGTAAGTCTTCACAAGGTTTTCACAAAATGTTGCTGGTATTTTGGCCCATTCCTCAATGCAGATCTCGCTCTAGAGCAGTAATGTTTTGGGGCTGTCGCTGGGCAACATGGATTTTCAACTCCCTCCAAAGATTTTCTATAGGGTTGAGATCTGGAGACTGGCTAGGCCACTCCAGGACCTTGAAATGCTTCTTACTAAGCCACTCCTTCGTTGCCCGGGCGGTGTTTGGGATCATTGTCATGCTGAAAGACCCAGCCACTTTTCATCTTCAATGCCCTTGCTGATGGAAGGAGGTTTTCACTCAAAATCTCACGATACATGGCCCCATTCACTTTCGTTTACAAGGATCAGTCGTCCTGGTCCCTTTGCAGAAAAACCGCCCCAAAGCATGATGTTTCCACCCCATGCTTCACAGTAGGTATGGTGTTCTTGGATGCAACTCAGCATTCTTTCTCCAAACACGACAAGTTGAGTTTTTACCAAAAATCTGACCATATGACATTTTCCCAATCCTCTTCTGGATCATCCAAAGGCTCTCTAGCAAACTTCAGACGGGCCTTGACATGTACTGGCTTAAGCAGGGGGACACGTCGGGCACTGCAGGATTTGAGTCCCTGGCGGCGCAGTGTGTTCTGATGGGAGCCTTTGTTACTTTGGTCCCAGCTCTCTGCAGGTCATTCACTAGGTCCCCCCGTGTGGTTCTGTGATTTTTGCTCACAGTTCTTGTGATTATTTTGACCCCACGGTGTGAGATCTTGCGTAGAGCCCCAGATTGAGGGAGATTATCAATGATCTTGTATGTCTTCCATTTTCTAATAATTGCTCCCAAAGTTGATTTCTTCACACCCAGCTGCTTACCTATTGCAGATTCAGTCTTCCCAGCCTGGTGCAGGTCTACAATTTGTTTCTGGTGTCCTTTGACAGCTCTTGTGTCTTGGCCATGGTGGAGTTTGGAGTTTGACTGTTTGAGGTTGTGGACAGGTGTATTTTATTTTGATAACGAGTTCAAACAGATGCCATTTAATACAGGTAACCAGTGGAGGACATTGGAGCCTCTTAAAGAAGAAGTTACAGTCTGTGAGAGCCAGAAATCTTGCTTGTTTGTAGGTGACCAAATACTTATTTTACCGAGGAATTTACCAATTAATTCTTTAAAAATCCTACAATGTGATTTTCTGGATTTTTTTTTCTCATTTTGTCTCTCATAGTTGAGGTATACCTTTGTTGAAAATTACAGGCCTCTCTCATCTTTTTAAGTGGGAGAACTTGCACAATTGGTGGCTGACTAAATACTTTTTTGCCCCACTGTATGCTGGGGGTTATTTAATGTATGTTATATTTGCAGCAGCAATATTTCTTACATGCTCACACCAGCATGTTGTGGATGTATTGGCAGTAACAAATCTCGGTACTTGCTCTGCCGCAGCAGCGTAGCAGATCTGTTCCGCCAAGACCAAACATTAACATTTTCATGTACATTACCATGTCAATCCCTCCGAAAGTTGTCATGACAGAATTAAGAGTTTTCCCCAAATCAAGGGTTAGAATTAGTTAATTACATTTAATTTAATCTAATCAGTAATCAGTTACACTTCAGTGAAGGACTTTCAGCTTCCAAAATAATTATTGGCTTTTTTAGAGTCAATATAAGATTCGCATCTGTTTTATCACTCTGTAGTCTTCTGTGAATATCACTTTCCAAAAGCATCTCTGAACAGTTTATGGTCCCAAGTTAATGAACTAGAGAGTAGAGGATTTATGAAACATCATCTTGGCGCCCCTGAACTACTACGAGTTTAACAGTAGTGTTTAGTCCCCCGGCTTTGTCTTCATTTGCTGCTAATAAGTGATGTTTTATTAACAAGTTTCGGGAGGAGCGTGCGCAGATAATTAACATGGCCAGTTCATCATCAGTAATTACACCATCTATCCAATCAGCACAAGAGAGAACCTCTATAAATAATCAAAGCAGCCTTACCTCCATTATCTCCTGTCTTTAGCACCATGTCAGACATCGAACTTTTCGCGGACGATAATGAGTTTGACACCACGGGTCCTCCAGCGTCTTCGGTCGCTGTCCAGCACACCAGCGCTCCGCAGGACACCGTAATTGAGCCCGCGGCTGCAACTCGGGGCCGCCGGCCCTCCCACGCCGCCATCGCGCATACCTCCAGGCACCAAGGCACGCCATCACCTGCGCCTTCAAGGCATCAGCCACCTTCTCCAGCATCCTCCTACGCCTCAGCCCTCTCCCCCGCCCCAGCTAAGGAGAAATGGACCGTGGCAGAACTACGCCAGGCACTCGTCAGCTCCGGCATCAGCGTCCCACGACGATCAGCCAAGGCAGATCTCCTCGCCCTCTACACTTCCCTCCAAACAGGGGCACCTCCAAGCTCCACTCCTCCTTCCAAGGCCGCGGATAAAGCGAGCCAGGGCCACAGTGTTCCATACTCACGGCCCGAATTAACCACCACTCCTTCGAAGACGGGCTTCCGGCCAGTAGGCCGCATCAAAAAGCCTTCGGCAAGCC